>BSBN01001490.1:0-600000 GCA_027924645.1 Cunninghamia lanceolata
AGAAGTCTCTCTCTCTCTCTCTAAATCCCTCAACCCTGAATAATGCCCCTAATCCCTAACCCATAACCCCTAAACCCTAAATCTGAGCAACCCTAAACCTCTATCTCCCTATAATCTCTCCCTTATCTCCCTCTCTCTAGCTATCATCCCTCTACCTCTCAATCTCTCTCCCTATCTCTCTAGACATCTCACTCACTCTCTATCTCCCTATCTCTCGCTCGACTATGATCTCCTCTATCTCTCCCAATCTATCTCCTCTCTCTCTCTCTTGACTCTACGTACCTATCTATATCTCCCTATCTCTTTCCTTTCTCTCTATCTCCCTATCTCTCTAGACATCTCTCTGGTGATCACTCTCTATCTCCCTATCTCTCCCCTCTGTCTCCTCTATCTCTCCCTATGATCTATCTCCTCTCTATCTCTCTCTACCTATCTATCTCTCCCTATCTCTCTATCTCTTACCTCTCTTGGCCCCCTATCATTCCTATATATATCATTAATGAATAAGCATGGAAAACTTATAGGACTCTTTCTCTCTCGCTCTCTCTCTCGCTTCATCTTTGTCTCTATCTATCTCCCTTATCAACAAAGCAAATGGAAACAAGAAAACTAGGACATGAAAAGAGGGATGAGGATATAAATTGGTAGCTGGATAAAATGGAAACAAGCTAATAGAACTGAAGTTCATTGGATGGGAAGATCAAATGACGAGAGGAGAGGTGGAAAATAGTAAAATAGGGAAAAATTGGTGCAGGGATCTAAAGGGAAATTGGAAAGGAAAAGGAAAATTAGGAAAGCTAGGAAAAGAATTTAACTAGCAAGGAGCTGTAGATAATATTGTTACAGGTATGGGCCTAACCGATGTTGTCATTGATGTCAACATTCTCCTGTTGCATTGATGACAAGGATTGGATGAGTTGTATGCTGAGGATATTGAGAAAATTAGTCCTATCAGAAATAGAGAAGAACAGTGAAGACAATGAAGTAAAGATCCCAGCTAAGATGAAGATCAGAGGATGCGCATCAAAGGGTTTGTAGATATGTGTCTTAAGATGATCCAGTAAAGATTTGAGAGGTCCGCATGAAGATCTGAAGAAGTTATGGCCACTTGAGTAAAACTAGTTCTGGCAGATGTTCAGAGGTGACAAAGTGACACAAATAGGTCCGGTGAGATCTGAAAATGCAATATCTTGTTCTGCGGATTTGGTGGAGTGTTTAGGAAGTCAATGTGAATTGATAACTCAATTGGTTTGTGGTTTGGAGGTCCGTAAGCATCTATTCCAATGTGACAGTGATGATAGACTGTGTTCTTGAGGTTCCGGATGAAGGAGAGAATGATTTTAGTAAGCAAAAGTAGTGTGGATGTTCTTGGTGATGAAGGTAATCTTGTGGAGGCCTCTGGATTATGTCCAGTTCGTGTTGGTGGTCCGCATTGAAGACTGAGCTCGTAATTGAAGAATTACTTTCGGATGATGTTGTTCTTCCTAAGTTTGGCTGACCAGATGAGTTACACATCTTGCAGATGATTTTGAAGATGTTTTGTGAAGCATGGCATGTTCCTCTAAGAATATTGAAGTCCCAGATCTATGTGGCCGACAGTGTGATGATCCACATAAAGTCTTTTGTAATTAGTCAAGTTGTATTTGCTCTATAAATTATGCCGACTTGGATGATTATCCCAAAGTTAATGTCTTGTATAAATAAGTTGTGAAGTCATTTCAAAGGTATCTTAGTGGAGATGAGAGTGTGGTAGAGAGGAGGAAAGCAAAAGGCAGAACAGAAGTATTGGGATTAAATGAAACTAACTCAAGCATGGTGAAGATGCTATTCTTCAGTTTAAGTATGTAATATTTATCATTTTGTAGACAGTGTGTCTCCTGTAGGCAGTGGGCCTCTTGTGAGCAGTGTGCTCGGGCAGTGTGCCCTAATTAGCATGTGCCATTTTGTTCTTTTTATTCTTTTAACAGAGAATACAATCTTGGGCTAGTCACTCCGTGGTTTTTCCCTTAACTGGGTTTTCCATGTTAAAATCTTGGTGTCATATGTGTTAATGTGTTTCTGCTCTTGAATTGTTGCATTAAGTTTCCATGATTGATTTATTATTATGCTGTTGAATTACAAGAAAGATTTAAGTGATTAATAAGAGAAAGTTTTGGGACAACTGATTCCCCCCCTCTCAGTTGTCTATCTTGAATCTAACAAATTATAGGTCAGAGAGAGACAGAGACAGAGACAGAGAGTTGCTTGGGGTTAGCGGTCAACGTTTAGGGGCATTATTTAGCGTTTACGAGTTGAGCATTGCTCAAGTTTAGGGTTTAAAGTTTACTAGGGTTTAGGGTTTATGGTTTAGGGGCATTATTTGGGGTGCTTTAGGGTTTATGGTTCAGGGGTTAAGGTTTAGAGGTTTAGGGTTTAGTGTTTAGAGAGAGAGGACCAATAGGGAGATATAGAGAGTGAGGGACATGGCCAGAGACATAGGGAGAGATATTGAGAGGTAGAGGAATGATAGAGATAGGGCTAGATAGGGAGATAGGGAGATAGAGGTTTAGGGTTGCTTGGGTTTAGTACTATTTAGGGTTTAGGGGTTTGCAGTTTAGGATTTAGGGGTTTAGGGGTTTAGGGTTTATGGCGGGTCAGGGCCAGGTTAGGGCTTATAAGGGGCATTATTTAGGGTTTATGGTTTAGGGGTTAGGGTTTAGAGTTTAGGGTTATTAGGGGCATTATTTAGGGTTTACAGATCTTCAAGGATCTAGATAGTGTGGCTATGCACATTGCTACACATGTTGGTGGCTAGTTAGACACATGGAACATCAACAACCACATGTTATGCTTCCATACACGTGTGCCACCTAATGACATTTGTACTGCAAAACATGATCATATAATTGGCACTGTATGCATCTGACACATGGTCATGATGTCCACATGTTGGAACCAAAATTTTCATAAAATTTTTGAGTGTTTTATTTGTGTATCCATGACTCCCACTCTTATTTTTCCATAATAAATCATGTTATTACCATTCATAAAGTCATCTTTACCTTTTACCGTGATACCGCTATCACAGTGGCTAGCCTTCATAATACCCATATCATACCTCCTTACTACAAAACATTCCCAAACAGCCTGCGGTATGATGGTAAGAAGAGTTAATACTATACACTACGCACTATACCGCTATACCTTAGAGGGCCAAAACCTAACCTACGGTAGTGCGGTAATCAAGCCATTTGGTTATCCAAAGCATACTGATCACATCAACATCAAAATATGAAGATTTAAGCTCAACACAAATATTTGAATCTTGTGAATTTATGAGCCAGAAGTAAATGCATCCTGGTCTTGAAAATACATGAAACAAATTAAGATTTCTCACTCATAGTAGCGGAAGACAAATTACACAGGAGCTCAAACCGCAGGAGCAAAGAGAATTCTTCAGGGTGATTTTTCTGGGTAAGCTCTGCTCATCATTTCTTGTAAATTTCATAAAATGGCACCTAAAAAGACTGAGGTAGGAACTAAGAAGGATGAAGCCAAAACCAGTAAGTCTTCATTGCAATCCCCTCTACTTACATTATTCCTGGGTCAATTGACAAAGGTTCTAAAAAGGTTTTTAGAGACTTAGCTCAAGGCTGTAGGGACCCCTATATACCTCTGTTGGGATGGAATCTCTACTGGTACTTTTATATAAAAAGGAATGACCAAGAACCAACATCAAACCCATGGGGCCTAGATTTGGCTAAATTAATTGTTTCCAATATTTTCATTAACGTTGAGCTGATTAAAGCCCTTGCCCACAGTTACCATGCCCCAACCAAAACTGTGAGGCTTCCAAATGGTGAATGCTTAGTGGATATCAGTAGAGATGCCATTATCCAATGTTTCAACCTCAATAAACAAGTTGTAACAGAGGTGAACTTAGTGAAACTTGAGCAAGAATATAAGAGGTTGAGGAGAACATATCAAAGTGATGAGCTCCCTTTACACATGAAGAGGGGTGATGATAACAGAAGGCTCTCTATTCCTTCTTCCAAAATTGAACCTTTCCAAGTTTCTGAATTCCAAGTTTATTTCAAGAATACCTATTATGCATTGAGAATGGCTATGATAATTCAACATTCTGAGTCAAATGTAGAATTTGATTTTGCATCTGTGATTGAAGAACAAATACATGAAGGTTTTCTACAAGTTAGGGAAGCCAAGGCCCCTATTACTTTCAGAAAATATTCTTTATTGTGTCACTTAATTATGTATTAGAATGAAATGAAGTGGACTACAAGGATGCAATTGTGTACACAAGAAAGAGGAGTTAGACTCCTTATCCAAAACTGGGGCTACATTTTGGATAGCAAGTGTACAAAAAGTAGTTTTGTAGTGTTTCAAGATGATTTTGTTGTCAGATTGATTGTTGCTCTTGGTTACCCAACACCAAGAATGCCTGAGTCATTGATGAAGGTAATGAGGCCTGTGCAGTATGGGCTAGACCAAGGCTATACTCATTATTATGTTGATTGGATTCTTATGTCACAACACACTATTATCAGAGTATATGGGTGCAACCAAGCACCACACATTTTACCTAAGTTTGTACCTGCAAGAGTGTGTTTCTTGGAGTTTATGTGGTAGATGCTCTAGATGGAACATGACTTGATGAGAAATCAGAGGAAAGGCACATTTTTGCCTGACTTGACTATGTTTGAAGAGTTGGCCATTGGGTCAGATATGCTCAAAGAAGTGCAGAAGTTTATAAGGGTCAATTACTCCCTCAAACTTGGAACAGAAAGAGTATGTGACCCAAAGGGTCACATCAATATGAATAGAAGATCCCTATTGATGAAGAAGGCTATTTCACATGAATTTCATTCTGGAGAGGATGTTATAAGGAATTTGGTGTATTTTACTGATGTAATGCAGGCCAAAAAAAGGTGGAATGCAATGATGATGTGGGAAAATCAGAAGAAGGAAAAAGATAGAAGCTTCAAAGGCTTTTTTGCAGATGAACCCAACCTTCTAAAAATAATGCAAATGATTTTGAGTAAATTTGATGAATTATACAAAATGGCCCAAGATGAGGGACTCATTCCATTGCCCACACCCCACCAACCACCACATGAAACATCCACATCTCAGATATCACCCCCATCACCTACACATCCATCCCCTCCATCTCCCACTCATGAGCCACAGGCCAAAAAAATAGAAGATGGAGCCATTAGTGGAATATGATTCAATTGATGATGAAGAACAAGAAGCAGTCTTGGCCTTGACTGAACTGAAAGAGGCAGTGGAACAACAAAAAAGTCAAAAGCCTCATGATCCAAAGGTCAGGTTGTCAGAGGAGGGAACCGATGAGTTCAAGAGGATGAGAGGGTAGTGGCCCCTCTGAGATTCATAGAGGATGATAATTTTATACACAACAACGAGTTCAAAAATTTTTGGATCAAAATTAAAATGAAACAATTTGATGAAAAGTTGAAGATTAATCTTATAGGAGCTGATGAGTCAAAATAGGCTGAGAACTAGGCTCAGACATTTACAGAATTGAATATTGATAATATTAATGTCACTCCCCAGGAGGCAAGAGAAATGGTGTTGAAAAGTGATATGTTGATTATACCACGGATGGAGTTGTCCAAAATGTTTCTTTATATCAGATCAGAGCACAAGATGACCCCATGTTAGTTATAGAATTTGATTCAGAGGAAGGTGTCTCAGGAGTAGGGTATAACCCTACTACCCAAACACTTGCCCTATGGACAAAGCAGAAGAACATAAGGAAGCCTCGACTCCTTGATGTAGTACAAGAAATGAGGGGGTCAGCCGTGATTAGAACCATGAGAGACACAACTCCTACTAAAGTTGCCACCATAACCATGCACTCTACAATGTTCACCAAAGATGTGGTAGAAAACATGGAAAAGAAAATTAATGAATATGAGAAAAGGTTAAAGCTATCTAATGATTTGGTGAACAAATTGTTCATTGAGAATAGAAAGTTGAAACAATAGTTGCAACAAGCCACCACAGTAAGGGGAGATGAATTAATTGTCTATCACCCACCAGTCCATACAGAGGATCCCCAGATTCAACAAATGAAAGAGGAAATAGATAAGCCTAAAAAGCATAATGAGGAAAATGTCAAAAATTGCATCATATAGATCCTGGGCAGGTTATTAAAGCACATATTTGATATATTGAAAGACAAAATAAATGGGGTAGATGAACAATTCAACAATCTGATCAAAGCTCTGGAATAGATAAACACTAATTCTTCCATTCTTGAAAAGCTTCAAAAGAGATGGCAACCGACCTTCCACATACTGACTACTTTATGCAAAGCCACACATAGAGATCTGGATGCCCCATCAAGGCTCAAGCCTACATGAGAAATGGTGAAAAGCATAATTAAGGAGTATCATTGTTTGGTAGATACAAAACAGAAAGTGGAAGGTAAGAGGAGGACATTTGACTCCATCAAATGTCATTTCAGCCCATCAATCCTCAAAGATGATAACCAACTGAAGGGTGTAGATGAATGGAGATAAGAGTTTGATCAGATGATTCCTAAATGTTTGGCACATGTATAGAATGATGGGGAAATTAAACTCACTAAGTTCCATACTCTACTTGATAGAATTATCATGTTGGACAATGGATACACAAAGTTTATGGTGGACATCCTGAACCTCTTGGACAATAGATGGAAAAGCCATCTTGTAATCTTTGTAGCCACACAAGAATTTAAGTGGCCTAGTGATCTGAAAATAAGTGAATGGCAAGAAACATATTTGGGTCCTGAAGAGGATTGAATGTGAAGTGGAGATACCACATCAGAAAATAGAATGCCTTGCTCAGGCCTTGGTTGGTCACCGGTTTCTATTCGGTGAATAACAGATTGGTCTTTCTAATTAAAAATATTTTCTTAAATCTTGTTAGTTTAAAAGTGTTTTCTTAATAGTTATGAATAGTTATGTCCTTTCTATTGTAACGGGTTTGAAGCTTGTTTGCCTCTTCTATAAAAAGAGAGACCAAGACTCAATAAAAAAAAGGGAGAGAGAGGAGAAGAAGGTAGTAGTAGTAGATAGTAGAAAAGATCCATAATATTTACAAAACTCAAATACCATGTTGCAAGCATAATTTTGAAGAAGTTAATGGAAAATCTCTGATTCTGTGGTGCCATATTAGTATCAATTGTTTGTTGAAGTTGTTCAATTATTTGGCTGTCTCCATTTTAGTGGTTCCTTATTATTAAAATTGATATATCAAGTATATACTCAGTTTATCAATGCACATTTGTTGTATTTGTGTGATATGATTAATTGGTTTCCTCAAAGGAATTAAATCCTTCTAGTCAATCACAGTAATCTAGGAGTATTAATTGGATCAGTAAGAAGAACCACATAATTAGGGTTGGTATTCTATCTCCAAGTTGATATTATCTATTGTTCTTGTTTGATTTATTCAATTGGTTCCTTCAAGTAGGGATTAAAAATCCTTTTGATAAATTACAAGTAACCTGGTTGTGTCAGTTGGATTATTAAGAAGAGTCTGTCAATTATTTCCTTGCACGTTGATACAAGTTATTAACCAATATTAGTGTGCCAAACAGTTAGAATTACTACCAAATATAAGCCACTCATCTCAAATTTTCATTTGACTCCATTTACCCAACAAGGCACTGGTCTCACCCATTTCATTTTACTTAAAACTTTCTATCAATTAAACATAGGATTTACGTTGATATTTCTTATACAATTTATACCAAATTAGAACTATATCCTTCTATTTCCAATTGCCATTATGGATAGATTGCTAGATTAGGAAACACACCATTTAAGTCTACCTCATTTACATAGGTATACCCACCTAGGTTTGGAAGAGCCATAAGAGAAGGGGGTCCTATCACACAAACCCTGTCTTGTTGACCAAAAATGTATCAAGAGATTGGAAACCTCTTGTGGCCTAAAGCCTGCATTTTTGAGAACCAACACCACGTACGCCACAATATGCCACAATGATCTACTAGTTGGCATGAACATACAAGTTTCAGTACATTTTTTCACATCCCATCCATATAAGAAATGCACCATACAATATGTTGGATATTTGTCAACATCTACATGTAGAATAACTGATGGTATTCTTGAACAAATGCCTACTTTGTACATTTTGTAGAGTAAAAGAGAGGTATATATAACAAATTTTCATCTTACCTCTGTGTATATTTCCTTTGTTCATTTTGAATAGAAGTGACATATATGTTAGAACCCTTCTATATTTGAATGTGTTTAGGTTTACATATATATTTTCCTTTATATATTCTATGATCTTATTAATTACGTTAATAGATAATATAGGATTGTCCCTCACTAGTTCACCTTGGGAATTAGATGAAATGACATCTGAAGTTGACTGTAAATTAACAACATGGTGAGCATTTTGTTGATTTTCTTGCTTATTTTCACCCTTTTGAAAACTGAATTTTCCTATTGAAAATTTGAAGAATGAGATCAATATTTAAGTGCATTAGACTTAAGAATTTGATAGTGTATCAAAATCATCATTAGGAATTTGATAGTGTATCTTTGTTGACAAAGTTTGAAATCCAATAACATAATCATGATTGCACTCATTAATTTGATCCTTGTTTGATGCTCTCATATTCCTAATTCAATCTATCTTAATAGTGAAGGAAAATAAATAAATGGGCAACCCATAGAGAAATTTGTCATCAATTTTGTTCCTCAAAATTGTCTCATGATATGGTGAAGGAAAAATTACCAAAGATAAATTGTGATCATTATTCATCGACCCAAAAACTAATGCACTGTTAGAAATGTAGACACCTAAATCTTACCATGGCTTAACATCACACCAGATCTATCCCACTTCTCCTCTTACAATGTTAATTAAATAAATTATATTTATTTAATTAACCACTTTGATCATTCCTCCTAATATCAGTTTAATAAGCCACACTATTTAATTAATAAATCTAACCATTCTTCTGACATTAATTAAATATTAACCCTTCCTCTAAAGTCTCATCCTTAATTAAATAAATCCGCATTTATTTAATTAAATCAGTCACCTCCAACATTCCCCCACAACTAAATAAATACATATATATCATGGCCATTGTGAAACAATCTCGACTATTTTTTACTATATGAGTGTTTTTGTTTATTACTGTTGTGTCGCAGGTTAATTGATTATCTTTTGCGGTTATGCGAGAACAAGAGGAATGAAATATGGAACATACGGCATTCCCACAAAGCATAAAAGAATTGTTTGTGGCTTGGCGGTAGGAAGCGGTTAATATGAAGAAGCTAGCGCTACCCTATGGATGGTTCATCTGACGCTTGCAGCTTGGCAGTGTTAGTCTCTTCCCACGGTCCCGCGAAGGTTTGAAAAGTAATCAGCAACATTGCGGTAATAACACTTACCACATCCCCACAAGGGTTTCATTCGAGGCTCATCGTAGAGCGGCAAGAGGAGAATGTAATTGGTTTTCACCCCTACTGTCTCGCGAGGGTCATTCATAACATTTGCGATTGGGCGGTAAACAGAAGGACATCTGGTTGAAAATAAAAATGAAAGAATATAATAAAAAAGTTGCAATAAATAAAATTAGTACTGATGAAACACAACGTGATCAAATCATTACACAAACTTTCAAAGAATTGAAAGTAGATGAAATTGATGTGAGTCTAGAGGAGGCAAGACAAATGGTGTTGAAAAGTAATATGCTCATCATCCCTGGCCTTGAATTGAAAAAGGTATTTTTACTTGACCAAGTTAGAAGTCAAGATGATCCACAACTTGTTTCAGAATTTGATTATGAAGATGGCATAAGTGGATGCGGTTTTAATCCAAAGACAGAGACCCTTGCAATCTGGACTACTCAGAAGAATACAAGCAAACCAAGATTGCTTGATATTGTTCAAGAAATGAGGGGTACAGGTATGGTAAAGACCTTACAAGATACATCAACAACAAAAGTAGCTACTCTCAATGTCCATACTGCTATTTTTACTCATGTTGTTGTGAAGAGGTTAGAACAAAGGCTAACAGATTATGAGCAAACTTAGAAAGTAATGAATGATGAAGTAAACAAATTGTATTTTGAAAATGTGAAATTAAAGAAACAATTGCATGCTATGAATTCTTCTCGAGGTCAAGCCATTGTACCCTATCAGCCCCCTATGCCACAAACAGCTAGTGATGTCACCATGTCTATTGAATAATTTAATGCAACAAGAATGAAATTTGAAAAGGAAATTGAAAGTTTGAATAAACAAAACAAAATGACAAAGAATGAGGCAAAGATGAAAGTTTTTGAAATTTTTGAGAAAATTTTGGAGCATAGAGTAAAATTGGTTGTGGATAACCTTGGGAGTGTGCATGATTTCTACTCTTCTTTATCTCAAGCCATTAAGCAATTGAAGATAAACTTTTCTATTTTGGATTTGTTGGTTAAAAAAATGGCAACCCTATCATCACAATTTGGTTACGATGTGCTTAGGAAAAGGAATCTTGATGCCCCTACAACTTTAAAGCCCACTGAGAAAATAGCTAAAATGATCACTGATGAATACCAGTATGTGAATGGGGAAAGCCAAAAGATGCAAGAAAAGGTTGAATCTTTTACCACGTTCAAGCATAAATTTATTCCTTTCATACCGACAGAAGAAGAGAATATCAAAAGTCTTGACACATGGAAGATGGAATTCGGCCAAACAGTATTCCAAGTTATGGATTTTTTGAAGAAAGATGGAGATGTCAGCATTCTCAGTTTCAACATGATATTGGACCAAGTAATTGTGTTGGATGTAGGGTATGAAAAATTTGTGATGGATGTCAAAGCTTTGCTTGATAAAAGATGGAAAGATCACCAGGAGAACTTGCTTCAGATTCAGTCTTACCAATGGCCTAGTGATTTTACAATATATAAATGGGAGGAGAAATATCTTAGAGATGAATCATCAGCAGCACATGTTGAGGTGCAGAAGAGCAATGAGCCATATGACGGTGTTAAATAGCACCACCACATCTTGAATGCTCTCTTTTTGTCTCTTTATGTTTTCTTCATGTTTTCAAAATGTATTCAAATATATTTGAAAATCTAAATTGGACTTATAAAAGATAAATATTGTAATATCAAGGGTTAAGAATACAAAGAGCCATTTTGAATGTGAAAGGTCTAAAGTTTGTTGCTTCCTTTATAAAAGGAAACCAAGACCTTATGGCTCGGAATCTATCTGGGATTTTGATTTTTTGAAAGAGACATTGCACTGCCTGTACTTTGAAGAAAATCAATATAAAAGCTGCTATTCTCCGCTGGTCAACTTTTGGTTATCATTTCTTTGTTGAATTGGATTGCTAATAATTTATCTGGTTGTCTCCAATTTACTTTTTCTTTGTTATTCAAATCAAAAGAGACCCCTGCATTCACATTACAAAAGAGGATAGGTGATATTTATCAAACTAAAATTATAAAGTAATAATTTATATCTCAAAAGATGTTTATATTATTTAAAAATGAAGGAAGGATATTCTATTGTAGAACATTTTGACACCTTTAATATTTGTTAAGTCAAATAGGTTCAAAAATGTTAAACTTGATGAGGAAGACAAATGTATCTTCTCACTTTTTTCTTTACCCAAAAATTAGGAGAACATAATGCTTGTTATAAATGGTAGTGTTGCAAAGGTGACTATGAAATCCTTTATTGTTACAATGCTCAATGGAGATATGAGGAGAAAGTTCAATGATGAAGGTTCTAAGGATGCCTTGCATGTTCTGCAAAGGCCCAAGGACAAAAGTGGATCTAAAGGGGAATGGTATAAATATCAATCCAAGTTGAGAGGAAAATCTAGAATCCCTACGAAGATAAGAGTAAAGTTTTGGAAATATGGAAAAAGAGGACAAGTGAAGAAGGAATGCAAAAAATTAGTTAATCACTGCCACAATCTCATGATCATTATTCTAGTAGAAAATCCTAGTTTTCATTCTTTTTTCATAATGCATTGGTTAATCACACACTTCACATTTGACATCATACTAAAAAGATCAAATAAGTTTTGTATTTCTTCTCAACTATTTCATTTCTCTATCTTAATTACTTAATATCTCAATATTTTATTCTAATCTCAACTCCTTGTACTTTAAAGTTTAATTAAATCTAGGATTGGACTTAAATCTTCTATTATAGGGTATGATTTATTTCCCTACATTTTTTTTAACTCACAATTTCCATGCCTATGTTTAGGATAAAAAAATATTGATTTTTTATTTTGAGATTTTTGTGGTTTGCATTTGTTGGAAACAACCCAATGCCTTTGATTTTGCATTGCTAAGAAACATTTGTGATCCTTATGTCCCCTTCAACAAAGTACTAGGTCAAACCTTCACCTTGCAAACATGACTACCTCTTTCTCCTACTTACTATGATGATCACATGTTGCATTCTAATGATGAAGAAGAATATTATGATCATGATGTCTTTATTAAAAGTGTTGAAAATGAATAAAAACATGAGATCGTTGATAAATTGAAATATTTGTGCAATCAATTAGCTAATATAGATGATAATATGTCCACTTCATATATCATTGATGGTCTTACTCAAGTACTTATCACAAGATAACATGGCATAGATACAATTAAGGATATATATGAAAAATAATTAAAGATGAACAAATTCCTCATGTGGCAGGCACTGGTCTTTCTCTTTTGAAAATCATTCCCTTGTATATATTTTCAAAATCCAAATTTGTTTTTTTTGTTTTAGGAGCAGGGTTTAAAGATTTATAGAAAACATTAATCCAAATCATATGCCAGATTCGGTTAAGTGAAGTGGATGATTTAATTGACCAAATTACATAAGCTCATTAATCTGTTTTGAAGTCACCAACAAACTTGAAAGTAAATTGTCATTGGTGAAACAAGGTAACACCCACTATTTAAGGAACTTGATGAGCTTATCCTTTGACCTATATCACTTAATACTTCCATCACATAAGGATTATCCATTAACAAGTTATGAAGAACATCAATCAATCCATTTAATTAACATTATTGCTAACAATTCATACCAAAGATTGAACAATTTAAGGATATTGCAATAGGTAATTTGTCAACAATTGAACAATCCATTTAATTAACATTATTGCCAACAATTTAATCATCCTTTTTTAAACATGGATTGCAAATAATTCTAAAAATTTAGAAGTCTTGGTCATTAACTTTATTGTATGCTACAATGTCATCCAATGTATCATTGTCAATGTTCATATGTTCTTTCAAGTATTAAATATTATCATGATCCTCATCGTGACCTCCATCATCTTCATCATCATTGAAATTTGATTATAGACCATCTATATTGTTACCGATGTATTTGGATAATCATTTTGTATACCATCCATATTGTTGTCTTCCATAACATCATCCAACTCTGGATTGTTGTCTTCTTGTTCTTGAACGTAACCATCTTCAACATCGTCATGTCATTTCTTCGGTGTTCTCTAATCCCTCTCTCTCATTTTGTTGCCCATCATTATTGTGCTTAGTATCCACTAATGCATCGTCAAATACATGCCTTAATCTTGGATCATAATATATGACAAATATCCATTTCGGGTCCAAAATATCTTCATAGAAAAATACATGCACATGAATGACATACATATATTAGACGTATGGTATAACAATTTTATTGATTAATAAACACATGTATATATTCACAATAAACTATGAATTAATAGATTAATGATCACTACCGCTTCTTGTTTGAGTTAAAGAAATACTTGCTCACAATGAATTGGTAGAACATAAGGCTCCTTATACTCTGGTAGGAAACATGAGGAATCTATAGAAAACAATCCACTATGGGTATCATGTCTTCGTGTCCTCTCAAATGCTTCATGCCATCTACACTTTAAATACAACATTTAAAAGAGCGGTAATCCAACTCAATAATTTCTTGTATTTTCTGAACATATTGTAGATTCCCTCCAATTATATTCTTATCTTTTGAGCTTGATCGACTCGATTGCTTGAAGTCAACCATGATGCCACAATCGAAGGATCGTCTCTTTACATCTACACTTTCTACAAGATAATGTAAACCATATGCCCACATTGCTAGATATTTCCTCACTTGTGAAAGACAATTTATTTCAGTGAAAACAAATATAATGATGAATATTAAAATAGTTAATAGTGTCAAAGCTGTAAGGAAACAACATTTTGTAAAATTCCAATTGTACCTTTCTTTCACATCCTCTAGACATTTGATTTCATCTTCTGTTATGTTTGAATCTATACCTGCATCTTCTATTTGATTTTGAATTTGTTCAGTAACCCATTCTAGTGTGCAATCCTTGCCCCATTCCCCAAGCAGATCAGTGGGAAGTGGAGTACTCCTTGGGTTCGATCTCTTAAATTGTCTCCTTTCTTCTAATACTTCTTCTCTCTTTTTATCATACAGATCAATCCATTTGTTCATAAAGTCCATGTGGTACAGAATGAACTTGTTGAATATAGCAATTTCGTCTACACCTATTACATGTCAACATGTTTATTTCAAACTCCAAATGTCATACTGTTAATTTGATAAATAAATTACAGAGTAAATTAATGATTGCAAGAAAAAAAACCACACTGATCATGAATTTACTTACTACTTGCTACTTGAACACCATTAGATTGTGGTTTTTCTCCATCAATAATATTTGATGCTCGTTCTTCACCCCAGAAGTGTGGCCCATCTTCAAAATCCTTACCAAGGAATTCACACAGGAAGAAAAATGCTTCATTCAATACATACCCTTCAACCATGCAATGCTCTGGATGTGCCTTTTGTCAGACATATCTTTTTAGAGTTTTCATATACCTCTCAAAGAAAAACATCCACCTCGTTGATACAACACCCGCCAATTCAATGTCATCGACTAGGTGTATAAGTAAATGGACTTGTAGGTCGATGAAACTTGTAGGGAGCTCCTTCTCAAATACACATAAATTTTTTGCAATTTCCTTCTTCCATTTTGGCACTTCACATTCGTGGATCTCCTTGGAGGTCACCCACCTAATATATGAATAGTAAATTAGTATGAACCTTTAGTCAAAAATTAAAATGCAATATAATATATCTATGTCTCTCACACATTAACCACATACCATGTAAATGCTGACAATCAACTTATGGCATTCCTTAAGTCAACTGTAAGACAAGAATCCCCCCTAATTACCAATGGCATGATATGCTATGAAACACATTTATGAAAAGGTCATTAGTATTTTTTTCTCACACAACATAACAATATCAAAATATATTTAGTACTTAATCAATGTTACTAGTAAATATTAAATGATGATACATAATACCTTCATAAAATTATGAAAATCATGTGTTTTAAATCCTGTGATATGTCTATCAACTGTAAAAGCTTTAGCCAATGATGACCCATAGCCAGTAGGTGTCCTTATTGAACGGATGACAATTTTTAGTTGGTCTAGCTCTTTTTTTTTTCAAAATCCATGGAGCTT
Source organism: Cunninghamia lanceolata (assembly GCA_027924645.1). Classification (NCBI taxonomy): domain Eukaryota; kingdom Viridiplantae; phylum Streptophyta; class Pinopsida; order Cupressales; family Cupressaceae; genus Cunninghamia; species Cunninghamia lanceolata. The sequence continues at coordinate 15,557 of BSBN01001490.1, forward strand.
CTGCATATGTTTCATTTTCCCTGTTTGGCCACAAATGTTTTCTATCAATTTTGGTACGTGAAAGAGCAATATCTCTCCTCGAAGACAAGGTGTCCTTCTCTTTGCCTGATATATGTCGAAATATAGAATCTGGGACATTTTTGAAGATGTGCATAGGATCTAATAGGTGATATATTAATAGATCCTTCCAGTAAGGGACCTCATAAAATATGGATTTCCTTTTCATTCCTTCTGGCATATTAACTACAACTTGTTCTAGTTCTTCAATTGAATCACCCCAATCAAAAAAATCCTCCCAACCTTTCAATTCAGCATCTTCATACTTCTTAATCCAATCACTTGGACCCATAATCATGGGAAGGCCTCTATTTTCAACTTTTCCATCAAATTGATTCTTCAGGTGATTTCTAAACTTACGATCTAGTGGTAGAAAATTCCTGTTGTTTGCGTAAATAAATTTATGTAGATCTTTAGAATACCCCCCTTGAAATTGTTCTGCACATCTTGGACATGCAAATATCCCCTTTGTTTGAAGCCCTCCAATTCAATAAGTAATGTTAATAACATCAAAAAAATAGTATAAAACTAAGTATGAAGTTGGGATGAAAATAAATTATGAGTGTAAATACGTAAATATTTTATCTTACCAGAACAAACACCAAGTCCTGGGAAATCATGAATAGTCCAACATAGCACACTATACAACATGAATGACCTATTTTATGGGGAACATGATATGTCATACATTCTTATGCCTTTCCATAGCAGTTGCATCTCATCAATAAAAGGCGCAAGATAAACATCCATGTTTTTAACTTGATGTTTTCCTAGAACAATGAGAGTCAACATAAGGTGCTCCTTTCTAACACTCATCCATGGGGGAATATTATATACTATCAATTCGAATGGCCAAACACTGTAATTTGAGCTCAGGAAAGAGAATGGGCACACTCCATCAATTGCAAGACCAAACCTGATACTACGGGGTTCATCTTTGAATTTTCTTGGCCATTTTTCCTCTATGTGTTTCATTGCTTTAGAGTCGGCTAGAATTCGCATGAATCCATCTTTACTCCTATTCTTTGCATTCCAATCCATCAATTGTGCAAGTGACTTGCAACGAAACATTCGTTGAAGTCTAGGTATAATTGTCATGTGACATAAAACCTTCTTTGGAACTATAGGACCTTGTACATCTGTACGATATCTCTTCTCTTTGCATACAGGGCATTCTACCTTGTTTTGATATTCATCTCTTTATAAAATGCAATCATTTTTACATGAATGAATTTGCTTATATTCAATCCCCAACTCAACCAACAACAGACATGCCTCTCTGCAAGTTGATGGCAACACATTATCTTCAAGGAATATTTTAGTTTTTAGTGCCCTGTAAGATTGCCAGAGATTAAATCAATTGAATGCTTTGACTTATGATGAACATGTTTGATATGTCAATCTATACTAGGACTATTTATATATAATATATGGTTTTAAAATCCCCTTAAAGAAATATAAACAAAGTTGATGAATTTTTACGAATTATGTACACCAATTGATAATTGCAAAGTAAGAAATAAATTTCAACTCACTTCAGTAGGGTAGTGAATCTTTTGTCTGACCAACCAAATAGTGACTTTATTTCTAATAATAATATTGTGCATGCCAGTTTTGAGGTTCTACTTGCACCTGATTTGAACACGGGTGTCTCCGTTGCTTACTTGATGGAGTCTTTCAGGTTGTTATCATCAACATTATGTTGGTGGTAATTACCCCTACTATCATCGTTACTGTCAACCATATGATCATTATTGTCATCATTATTTTCATCCCCAGAGAAATCTGTAAGCATTTCATTCAATCCTTCTTCATACACTGCATTTTCACTATCATGATCATCATCATTAAGGCTAGGTGGCATGTCATCAATGTATGCGGATCTTATCAACTCTTCAAATTTCTTAGCTGATAGTATTATCTTCAATAATGCTCTTTTCGCCCTAGTATTGTTTAAAGGATGGTTTGGATCATCCCGTCCAAATCTTAATAACCCAGTTGGATCTTGGGTATTAGTATGTGTTTCATCAACATCTTCTACCTATCAACAAATGCAAGCATTATTTGATGTTTGGCAACAATTGGATAAATCATAAATGTATCAATTTCAAAGAAATATAATCAAATATGGCTTAAAAAATAAAAATATTGGTTGTATGAACATATATACAAAATATCCACAAACAACAATTTTCTCAAAGTATTCATCCCATGTACTATAGTCCTGACCAACCTCTTGTTCAGTGCAATCATTTGTTGTGTCTGCAAGATCCATTGTCATATCCTCTTCCACCCATTGTCGTCTACGTGATTTAACAGTTTTAGGTCCATGTCCACGTACATATATTTTTTGTTTTCTAGTTGAATGCTTAGGCTCTGCATTTGCTCCAATCTCCACTTAAAATAATCAACAACATGCATTAATTTATGTCAAGATTGGATAATACATTATAAATTTCAATAATAATGTGAAAAAAGATAGACGTATCACAAAATGCCATTAGATCATTTTTTCCTAAGGAAATTGGATTTTAGTACCTGATTTCTCGCTTCATCCGTTGTGTCCTCGTTTGATATGACACGATCTGTTGCCATGGCCTCATCTGGCCCCTATAATACACAACATAGTAAATAATGTTTAGTACACCAGTTATATCATTTCAACAAATATGTTATCCAACACAAAACCTCACTTTAGTCATATATTTGACATATTGATATCATGTTTTGGCCATCCTAATTTTCAAACTTTTCCCTCGATCATAGAATCACATTTAATCACCATTCCTGTTCATTTTCAACCAATAAGTTTGACCTCAAAGGCCTCGTGGACAAAAAAATGACTTTATCTCCTCTGTGTTGTAGCATTTGTGAATTCATAAACACCTTCCTCCTTTGGTTGAGGTTGCTTTCTCTTCTTACCTCTATTGTATCTGCAGATTTTGTTGTCATATCTATTTCCACCCACTTTCCTCTTTGTGATTTAGTAGTTCTACACCGTCCACGTCCTCTCTCCATGGCCTCCTCTGGATCCTGCAATACACAACAATGACAATAGTCACATAACAGCTATGCACCAAGAGAATATTCTTGAATTTATCTTGTTAATACACTCGCTTTTCATTAAGACACACTATGAAAAACAAAATAGGACATTGCAACATTTTGCTCTTCAAAAAAAGTTTACACACGAAATCTTGACAACTAGAGCCCAATTCTTATGATTACAAGATGACTACAAATTCACATCAAAAAGACATTTATTTCATATTTGACTCTCCTTTTTCTTTTATGGGTCATTTTAAGGCAATCTATATCTCTCCAAGTGGCCATAAAACCCTCAAAACTATCATAGAACCCTCAAAACAGTCTCAAAGAGTCTTTGGCACCAAAATTTTAAATTCTTGATGGAGGGAAGGATAATTTCGATGTTAATTTTGAAATCACATCATTAGATCTTTGTTAGGTTAATCCTAGCCATTGGATATTCTTTAATTATAGGGACATTATGTTATATTTCAACATTACCTTTCACTCCAAAATTAATGGTTTCCTTTGAAAAGAAAACCCTCCATTAGCTATCATAACCCCAAATATCTGTTGAAGTGAACTTAACCATTATGTGCAATTGTCATTGCTCATATTAAGCACCTACCTCCCTTCTTAGTTGCCCCACATGTGTGATGTATGCGAATGAGTCATATGGTACATGTGCTACATGTTTAAAGTTTGAATTTTGCTCATATTGTTGGAAAAAGGCCCAAAAAGACCTTTGATTTTTTAATTTTATACTCTATAACATGCATCTCCTTGATCTTTTCATCTAATCTATGATATGTTGTCTTTGCATTTCAATGAGATCAATTCTTGAAAAATGACAATCGAAAGGTTAAAGAGACAAGTTGACACATTACCTAAGTTGTCATGTTCTTGAAACCTTGTCACTATAAAAGGAGATATCTAGAGAGTAATGTCACAAGGACATAACCAAGGCATGCACTATCATGACCATAGGGACAACTTACTACACCATCCAAAACTCCATTTGAACTAGCTACTATCAATAATTCACATTATTGGGGAATGTCATGAAGAAAACACCATGCATAGGACTGTCATAGTCAAAGTGGAGAGGATTGTCTAGTCATTGTATGACTGTCATAATAGCTAGTGGGTTAGTTACCATGCTTCAACCTAAAATAGGTTAATGAGAACATAGAAATGAAAATCACAATACCATAAGTACACTCCATAAGCTACCAATATAGTCCCAATATCATGTCATCATGATAGTAAGAGAAGAGTCATTTTTTTTCCAAAGCCATATCACTTGTATAAGGATTATCACCAACCATCTATGTAAGGTTGTCAAAGAGTGAGTCATTATTGAGCTAATCATAAGAGAAGCATGAAGTCAAAATGCTATCATGGAAACAAGATATAGTTACTTATTATAAGGACAATCCAAATTTGGTGAGATTATGTTTTTATCAACTTCCAAGTAAAATAAATCATTTTGCACTGATTGGCGCTAAATTAGGCACACTTTGCACCACCTTTGGTGCCCCAAATAGATTACATTTTTGGCCTAAAAGTCAGCGCTAAAGTCAACGTTAACTACTCCGACTATAGTGTCGACTACTGGATCAAAAAAAAAATCCCGCCTACACATACCCCAAAACAAAAAAAAACAAAACAAAACTTTATTGATTTTTGGTGTTCATTTTTTGTTTGGAGATCGAGCGTTTGGGCTGGAGTCCCACCTGAATTAATTTATGAGAAATTCGATAATTACAAGAGAAAAATGCCGCGCGAAGAGATGAGAAATTTGATTTAGTTTTCAACACCATAGGTAACGTTACAATTACAATAAAAAAATTTCGTTCCCAAATATATTTTTGTTTTAATTAAATGGAGAGGATTGTGAAGAAAGGGTTGTAAATATTGTTTTGTTTGCAGGTGAATCATTCAAGTCTCATGTGGTTGCAAAGGAGGAGGATAAAATTGTAGACATTGCATTATTTCCTCTGCATCCAAGAGCAATGAACACATTTTTCAAACCCCAATGCCCAGGTTCGCTTATCAGTACCATCAATACCTTTCTCTAAACACAACTTTCTCGCTTCCTTCCTAAAAAAGTAGTCGAGTGCTTTAAGACAAGTTGATTGTGAGAAAACTAAAATTAGGGCTTTTGAGACGAGGGTGAGCAAACTTAAACATAGGTTGGTTGAGACAATATGAGGAGATAGGGCTTTTGAGACGAGGGTGAGCATACTAAAATTAGGCCAGGAACTATAGATTCCCTCCCAAGGCACTAGTTGATTCATAGGAAAACAACTTCATGATTTTCTCTACAAAGTACAGGTCAAAAACCTAGAGGAATATAAAAAAACTGGATGAAAACTTTCATACCTAGTAGTGTGTACTTCATTTACCTCCACAAACTAAATGAAAATAATTTTCCCTAGGTCACCTCAAAATGTCAAGCAATAGATGGAAGAGAGCAAAGGGAGCAGACTCTGGCCACAATGAGGTAATTCATTGTCAATTTATAGATTTCTAAATGTTTCCATTGTTTCTTTGATTTTTAGTTTTTAGTTTTTTATTTGTAAATTTAAAAGAAGAAATTTATTTTATAGGAATATGATACTGACAAAGATAAAGAGGCATTGGCTTCCATATTGGTGGTAGACGTAGTGAACAAATTGGATGGTGTGGACTTGAAAATGCTTGCCAGATACATAGAAAAACGATCTGGTAAAGCCCCTGAAACATTACAACCAAATCAACAGTGTCAAAGGGAATCAATTGATTCCCCAACCAGTCATGGATCGAGCAAAAGATCCAAGAGGAAATCAATAACAATAACCTCTAAGAATGTGGAACAGCCTAAATAGAGGCTTCCAATGTCCCACCCACTCCTAGGACACAGACTTCTTCAACCACCACGCCATGTTTTGCATCTTGCATTGGTACCTATGATACTAAGATAGAATACGATGTGGTTTCATGGGACGTCCGAATGACGGATGCTGGAAAAACATTTGTGAATAGGTTGAAGGAATCATGCCTTCAACGGTTCAAAGACCATCTACATTTGCCATTCTTAAAGATACCCATGCACCTACAAAAAGCAGTTATCCAAGACATGGAGACTGAATTTGGCACAGGTTGGTCTGTAAAGAAGATAAAGCTACGAATGTCTCAAAACTGAAAGAGATTTTAGTGCAACCAAACAAAGAAGATTAAAAAAACTCCCTCCCAAGAAAAGGCTCAAAAAAAGGCCAATTGATGTAAGTTTGAAAGTATGGAAAGAGCTTGTAAAAGCATATGAGAAGTATGATGCACGGATGAAGTCTGGTGAGGAGAGTACGCGGGTATTTGAATTTTCTCATAAGATTATATCAAATTTATTAAATGATTTTTAAATTTTATTTGTGCATAGTTAAATTGAATTAGTATATGTTTCAGGACAAGGCCTCCAAGGCTAGGCTTGACAAACTTCGTGCCACGCATCACAGTGGCTAGAAAGGTTTACAGGCCTTGATCTGTACATTTGTAAGTATATTTAATAAGTTAAATAATTTTTTTTAATTTCCTAAGAAAAAGTAAATGATTGCATATTAATTAGTTTAACTAGTCCATGTGCCATGTTTTGACAGAAGGAGAAATATGGGTGGCATCCAAGCCAATTTGAAAAGGAAATGTTACAAAGCAAAAAGTGGACTGATTTTGTAATCTGGATGGAGAATGAGGTGTCAATAGTTGACTTTCAATAACTTAGTTGGATATTGTTGTGTTAATATGTCAATTTGAATTTCTTGTGTTGAGTTGTTTATTGATGCGTAGGATGAGTTCTAAAGTGTTTCTCTGTTGGCCCTAGCGCTCTTAAATGTAAGAATTATCTTAGATGACAAATTATTACTCTTATATCTTTGGGGACCCTTCTTGGTGCCATTAGGATCATAATGAGTATACTAGTCTTGTGCTTGCTTACAAAAAGTGGTCACAATTAACCTAATCTTGTGGTCATTATCCACAACATTTTGTGTGTGCCATGCTATCTCATATGCTTAAGTTTAACGGGCTAATAATGAATATAAAACCCTTGTTTGCCTACCTCCAACTAATGGACTTGTTGGAACCTAAAACTTCCTATCATTTTTTGCAAAAAATTTAGGTTCCCATGATGAAAAATCTGACTGCAGCACTCAAAAATGCACCTGTACAATATACTTCAGTGGCCTACTTTGAAGGGTTATAATTCAAAGCCTATTCATTTTTATGTCAAACCACTTGGTAGGCATACTTATTTGTCATATGTGAGTGTATATGCTTGATTTTGGCTTCCCACGATTAGATTGGACAAGGTTTTGCAGTGCCAAGTTAAAGGGTTCTGGTGGTACCCACCTAGGGTTAAGGTTTTAAGTCGAGTTTGCAAGCCTATATTTTTATTCCTTTAAACCCCTTAAGGCCTTAAGTTTTCTTGTCCTTTGGCCTCTTCCACTTTATCTTTTAAAACTAAATTGACTTCATGTATTAAAGGGCAATTGTCTTGAGGTCTTCTTAGAGGGGTGATATGTGACTAGAGTATGAAGACTAGGACTTTGTATGTATCTTAAGCCCTCCTTTCTGATTTGTTGGAAGCCTTCTTCACTAATACATAAGGACTGTCAAGACTCCTATGATAGTGCATTAGAGATGCATTGAAATCACAAAGGATATAAATGTTATTAGGCATCACCCAATGGAGAAGGGATTGTCATAAAGAGCATGACAGTGTTACCTTGTCATAGTCATAAAGGGGATATTCTTTGTGGTGGTAATTAAAGTCACTAAGTTTACATCCACCTTCCTGGGGTCTGCAGAAATGCCTGAAGTTGAATAGACCTATTTTAAAGATCTTGCCATGAGTATTTTCCATGTTTTTACAAATGGAGACCTCCCCAATCCTCATCTCAAGTTTCAAATGCACAATGAAAGGATGGAGGACAATCATAACTGTCATAATAGTACATTAGCATTTTTTGTCTCGAGGTGGCCCTTGAGACTACCAAGGGGATGGATATAGAGTTGGGATTATGGTTGTTGTTTAAAAGCCTTGTGTCATTGACCTAATATTTATTTGTGTTAAGTATCCCAATAGTCTAAAGATTACAATTGTTGTCAAGAAAGGACTATCATAGTTAATTGTGGTACAGTGATACAATTTCATCTTGGTTGAGTATTGTATAAATCTCAAGCTATTTAGAATGCATGGGGTATTAGGGTGTGGTATCACTATATAGGTAACCATCAAGTGATTTCTTCAACCCAATCTTGGCCTATATAGTACCCAGTGTGAAGAGCAAGATAGTGTTGTCCAAGAACCTTGTTACGGTCACAAATGAGGGCAGTCTTAGCTATTGTAACCATAGTTGGAATCCCTTGTTGTTACCATAACATACGTGGCCTAAAATCATGACTCTACGAGTATGAGTTGTTTGAAAGCCAAATTCCACAACCTTTGCCACCATCCTCCCTGCCCGTGTCAAAATGGGAGTTTTGGAATAGGGTATGGACATCCATCAATACATAAAGTATAGAGGAATTTTGTTAGATGTTGTAGTTGTAACTACCCTGTTAGACATGTATGCAAAATGTGGAAGCATTGACAAGGCACATGAACTATTTGATAGAATGCCTCAAAGAAAGTGGTCTCATGGACTGCAATGACTGCAGGATGTGCACAAAATGGATTTGTTGAAAAGGCTTCAGAAATTTTAAAGCAAATGCAATTGGCTGGTGTAAAGACAAATTCCACAACCTTTGCTAACATCCTCCCTGCCTGTGTCAAAATGGGAGCTTTGGAGTAGGGTATGGACATCCATCAATACACAAAGGATAGATGAATTTTGTCAGATGTTGTAGTTGCAACTGCCCTGTTAGACATGTATGCAAAATGTGGAAGCATAGACAAGGCACATGAACTGTTTGATAGAATGCCTTAAAGAAATGTGGTCTCATGGACTGCAATGACTGCAGGATATCCACAAAATGGATTTGTTGAAAAGGCTTCAGAAATTTTAAAGCAAATGCAATTGGCTGGTGTAAAGCCAAATGCCACAACCTTTGCCACCATCCTCTATGCCTGTGTCAAAATGGGAGCTTTGGAATAGGGTATGTACATCCATCAGTACGTAAAGGATAGAGGAATTTTGTCAGATGTTGTAGTTGCAACTGCCTTGTTAGACATGTATGCAAAATGTGGATGCAAAATGTGGAAGCATAGACAAGGCATGTGAACTGTTTGACAAAATGCCTCAAAGAAATGTGGTCTCATGGACGACAATGACTGTAGGATATGCACAAAATGGATTTGTTGAAAAGGCTTCAGAAATTTTAAAGCAAATGCAATTAGCTAGTGTAAAGCCAAATTCCACAACATTTTCCAACATCCTCCCTGCCTATGTCAAAATGGGAGTTTTGGAATAGGGTATGGACATCCATCAATACATAAAGGATAGAGGAATTTTGTTAGATGTTGTAGTTGCAACTGCCCTATTAGACATGTATGCAAAATGTGGAAACATAGACAAGGCACGTGAACTATTTGACAGAATGCCTCAAAGAAATGTGGTCTCATGGACTGTAATGACTACAGGATATACACAAAATGGATTTGTTGAAAAGGCTTCAGAAATTTTAAAACAAATGCAATTAGCTGGTGTAAATCCAAATTCCACAACCTTTGCCAGCATCCTCCCTACCTGTGTCAAAATGGGAGCTTTGGAATAGGGTATGGACATCCATCAATACATAAAGGATAGAGGAATTTTGTCAGATGTTGTAGTTGCAACTACCCTGTTAGACATGTATGCAAAATGTGGAAGCATAGAAAAGGCATGGGAACTGTTTGATAGAATGCCTCAGAGAAATGTGGTCTCATAGACTGCAATGACTGCAGGATATGCACAAAATGGATTTGTTGAAAAGACTTCAAAAATTTTAAAGCAAATGCAATTCGCTGGTATAAAGCCAAATTCCACAACCTTTGCCACCATCCTCCTTGCCTGTGTCAAAATGGGAGCTTTTGACCAAGCAATTTATAGCACTTAAGGTTATGTAATAGAATTTACAATTAATAGTTAAATTTATAACAATTTTTTATGATCTTTACTAACATTTATTAGAATTGTTGCATATTTTAAATCATTGGAATGACATATTAGCTGTAACTTTTTTGAAATTTTATTATGGTATGTGCACTTTGATATGATGTAATATGATTATGGTTTTGTTTCATATGTTGTAATATTAGATATATAACTAAAAAATAAATTCTTGCATGAAATAAATAATAACTTTTAATTTTAAATGTTTTTTTTGTAGAACATGGGTCTTCCAGAAGATCAAGATGATCCTCATGATAGAGATTTAGATTATGTTGGTTTTGGTACAGATCACATGGCAAAGGATGATGATGATGTAGATATAGAAGACACTGAGGCCAATGACGACGACGACGATGATGATGATGGTGATGATGATGATGATGATCACGATGGTGATGATGATGATGATGAGGCAATTGCTCATAGTAGCCAGTGACATTCATGGTCATATAGACTGCATCATGGATCATTATTGATATATCGTTATGATGCCTCTTTTCATAGTTGCTAGCTATCATATGTATCATTTTCACGGCCTGCAATGCCATATTAATAAGTTGTATCATAAATTTATGTATCATTTTGACTTATAACATTTGGACATGTATCATCTTGACTTGTATCATTTTGAGTTATGTAATTTATCATTTTTACTTATATCATTTGTACATGTATCATTTAGACATGTTATTGATCTACTAGCATATTTGACTTTCACTTGTTTTCGTTATATATGATGATGATCTTATTCGTATTGACTTGTCAATTTATATATATTGAAAGTGGTTGATGATTTTTGGATGGATATTTATTACGTATGATGATTTTAATTTACTGCTCAGGATGGATGTTGTCAAATTCAATTAAATTATAGATATTTGACTCACTTGTTTTAATTATAGATGATGATCATGTTATAATAATTATCTTGTTATATAATCATATGAGTTAAATAATTAAATTACGTACTTTATAATCATATGAGTTATTTAAGAGGCATGATATATTTAACTAATTAAATTGAAATAAAACATATTAAATTAATAAATGTAAGCAAAACAATAAGCATTTTTAGAAGCAACAAAAGACACAAAAATGGAAGCAAAATTGGAAGCAAAATTGGAAGGAAAATTGGAAGCAATAGTGGAAGCAAAACTGGATGCAAAATTGGAAGCCAAACTCAAAGTAAAATCAGAAGCAAAATTGGAAGCGAAACTGGAAGCAAAATTTGAAGCAAAACTGGAAGCAAAATTGGAAGCAAAAGTGGAAGCAAAACTGGAAGCAAAACTGGAAGCAAAATTGGAAGCAAAACCAAAAGCAAAATTGGAAACAAACCTAGAAGCAAAATTGAAACCAAAACTAGAAGCAAAATTGGAAGCTAAACTAGAAGCAAAATTGGAAGCAAACCTGGAAGCAAAATTGGAAGTAAAACTGGAAGCAAAATCAAAAGCAAACTTGGAAGCAACACAAGAAGCAAAACTAGAAGCAAAATCGGAAGTCAAACTGGAAGCAAAAAAAATTGGCACTAAATCCGGTGCTAATCGTAGCACTAAAATCTAGTGCTAAACCTGGCATAAAACCCAGCGTTATAATCGACGCTAAACCTAGTGCAATAGTGAGATGCTATTGGGTGCCAAGTTTTGCACCGGCAGAAGTGTTCAATTCATGGACTCAAATGCACTAAATTCCAGTGCTATTTTAGGTGTTAATTGCCTCTTATGTTGTAGTGTGACATTCCCAGTTTCTTACTACAATCTCTCAAGCTTACATGCCCTTTCCTTATTTTGCCTTCCTTCTAGGTTATAGATTGTCCTTCTCCTTTTCTTGGCCTTCTTTCATTCTTCTCATCTCATGGGCTTTGATCCACCATCACCCAACCTCCTCATTATTGTGTACTCCACCTACACTTTGTCGTCTTTTGTGCCTTTTTTGAGGCACCTCTATGTAGTTGCATTGTGGCTCTTCTCCTCCATTATACCTCCTACAAAACATGTTTGTACAGTAATCCCCTAACCTTCTCTTCCTTCCTTTTCTCCATTTCACTTGTTGCCTTCCACGACACACAAGACTGTATGGGACATCAAGATCCAATATTCTTGGCCTCCTTTTCCATCATGCACTTTGCTCCATGCTTGTGGATGACTCCCATCCACCTTTTTGTTTTTTGCTTTCCCTTTGTACGTCCTTCATTGGGACTCTCATGAACCTCATCTTCTGCATTGGTGTAGGTTGTTCCTACATGCGCACCATCTCAAACTTCCTTTAATGTCTACTATGGATTTGTGTCCATATTTTACTCCTCTTCCCATCCTTTATGGGGACTTCTCCTTTTGAGTATTATGACTAATCCTCCTTGTTTTCCTCTAAAACATCTATTTCTTCAAGATCTATAGCATCCTCCTCTTCCTCACCCCCCTGTGAGGATCTCTTATCATCTCAGTCCTCTTGTAGTGTTCTCCATAATGGTTAGTTTTTGTTGTAGCTCTTTTCCACTCACTTCATGTAGTGGTACCTCCCTTAGTTTTCCAAGCCTTTGCCCTATGCAGGTTCGACTTCCCCTTTTTCTTGACTCCTCTGATTCCTTTTACATATTCCTACACCTCCTAACTTTAAGCCTCTACAATCACACTAATTATGTTGTGGGGTGCAACACTTTGCATATTGTTTTAGAGATCATTTGGTCCCACCTTCACACATGTGCTTTTCAATTATGTTGCTTCCACTCCTAGAGCCTCCTACATCCTTTTGCTACATAGTCTCATAATATGTTCTCTATTATCTCTAACCTCTATGAGTCTTTGATCCCCTCTATGTAAAATAATTCTTCATCTTGAACACCCACTCCATTAGTTCATCAGGTCCTTCCCTACTTGAGAATTTAGGTGACTTCATGCTATCCTCCTCCTTTGGCACCACTCCTTACTCACTATCACACTGGCCTCCTATGTAGTGCATCCAACCTAGCCACTATCTCTACAATCTCAACAATTGACTATTACTTTCAACTGCTATTCTCCTTGGCCCACTACTAAGCCATTCTCCTCATGCCTTGTTATCTACCCATCTACTTGTGATGGAGAACAAGTTGATTGTGCACATTCTACTGAACACCCATTGGTTGGAATATGTCATCACTATTTTCTACACATACTCACGAATATGGAAAACAATCGTCATTCCACAAGGGTTATCTTGCACACCTTCTACCCAACATCATTTATGTTGGATGATGTGCCTCCTTGTAGCTTTGCACTCAACTACCTTAAATTGATGATTTGATTAACATCCTCACTTGGTTACTCATCCTTTAGGACCTCAAACTAGGCCTGCATGTTGCCCATTCTAGTAACCACATTCAACTATTGTGTGCTTCAATTATGTCTACACTCCCTTTCTCTTAGGTGATCTACTCTATAACTTCACAACTTGTAGGTCTCTCCACAACCTTCAATCCTTGGGTACCAAATACTTTGATCCTCTATCACAATCCTACATAGGTGCCCTACTAAAAAGCTATTGCTACAAGATCTTTGCTCACAATCTTACATAGCTCGCCTCCTTTGAGTTGTCTCCTCCCAGAGCTCTAACATAAGCTATATGTCCATATAATGTAGTCACCAACGAGGTCCCAGAGAAGGGACGTACAATGACACAACCTAAACAAACCCACACACCACATTACAAATAAATACTAACACAATTGATAAGAGAACAGAAATTTCATTATTTGAAGGAGTAGACTAGATTACGATGGTTGTACCCTTCTATTGAACACTTCAGTTCTTTAGTATTTACATGGGTCTATATAGGTGGCCTCTCCACTAATTTCCTCCCTTAGCATTTTCTAAGGTTCTTGTGGTTTTTTTATTCTAGACCCAACTACTAAGGAACCCTAACTTGTTTAAGTCCCTTCCCTAAAAGCTCTCATTCCTCCCCCTTTTTCTTGGTTTCTTACCTTAACTTATACAGTCACTTTAAAATTCAAAAATCTTATCCTCTACCATTTAGTGCTCAATCACCTCTATTGTTAAGTCATCTACCTGTGCCCTATAATAATCTTCCTATGGCTTTACTCTGTATGACATGGTTATCCATATACTATCCTCTTTTGACATTGCAATCCCAAAGGTGATCTAATCTCTAACAACTTCCAACTCATCTAGTTAGCTCGTAACCCAGGGACACTAATAATTCATGCTTCCATCACTTCATCCTTTCAACTATGTTAGTGTGCACCATCATGTTGATGTTTCGAGTCCCATGAGTGCGTCATATAATCATGCTCTCTTGCACAAGTTCATGCATCCTCCTGTCTTTACACCAAACTCCCTTATGTATGTAATATTCCCCACAGTTCCTGTCATGTAGTCTCCATCTAATGTACAAGGCTCTACACATTTGCACATACTTTCCCACACATCTTCCTTCTACTTCAAGCCTGCCATGTGCATTTATCCCTACACCATGATCTTCAGTGTCCATATGCATTTACCTTCTATGCAAAGTTCTCTCTTTCCATGAATATCTTTAGAGCCTAAGCTTTTGAAATCCATAAACCTTGCCCCTATTTCTAGTTGCAAAAGGGTCTTAGTTTGACCTAAGATGCCCCTACATCATAAGAGTTAGTAGAATTTGTTCTTGGTGAAGTCTTGAGGTATAGCCTCATCCATTTATGAATCATTAGTGGTAATGTGGATCGAATATAGTGTGGAGAAGGTTATGGTGTCCCCAATGTGAATCTAAGAGCATGACTAGATAGTAAAATGGAGAAGGCATGATGCTCCATATTTTGGTGAAGAATTGAGATAAGGCTTAACTAGTAGTATGGGCACATGCAAGATCATAATGATGTGTAGCCACAACAATAAAAAGTCAAAACCAGCCCCTAGTGGCTAGATGATATCATGTGATAATTGAAGATAGATAAATCATCAATGCACAAGCATGTAAGGTGCACATAGATAGGATGTGATCATGGGGGCATGTATAAAGACAATTGTTCCCCAATGATAAGATAGATCTACAACATGATAAGAAAGTGTAAGCTCGTATGAGGATAAGATATAAAAATGAAAGAAGCATAAAGTAAAGACATGACAAGGATCATAAGCAAAAACATGGAAATCAACATCAAAGTGGAAACATGATAAAGAATCATAAGCAAGACATGATCAAAATCACAACATAACACAATAAGAATCATGTGGCTCAATAAGGATCATAATCATGAGATGTGAACATGATAAGTGTCATAAACATGGAATAGCAAGATGTAAATATGGGAAGCATTATGATCATGATAAAAGTAATCATATTATGGAAACAATACCGTCATAGAAGGACCACAAGGATACCATAAATCATGTATCATTGTAAAATTATGAATATAACAAGGAACATGTGAAAACCTAAGGTGGTAAACATGTTCATAAGAGGACATAAGAGTCAAATATGGCATGTAGGAAAACTAACAAGAGGAAATAGATAAGTACCAGAGTCAAACATAAAAAGAACATGGGAAAGATTCCCCCAAACCGGGGAAATGTAATGACCTACACTATTTTTCTTTTTGTATTTTTGCAACTGTTTGACAAAATGACCATAAAAATAGAAATGGTAGAACTAATTAAATATTCTTCTTTAAAAAAGAGATACACAACAATAACTTTCATTCTTAGAAACATTGTATTCAACTAAGACAAAATCTTAATGCTGATACAAAGATGATACTAACCATAATATGTTGGGCTGATCATATAAATGAATAGTGCAACTGGATTATCTGTTGTAGTTGATCATACAGGTATAACCAGAATATTTTGTAGGCTTTAAATGCTATTATGCTGGGTGATAATGTCATACCAAACTATCAAGTGACTATGATAAATAAGAAATTGGCCCTACAAGACTCAATACTTCCCCAAAACTCCACAATTCCTTCCCAACTCCTCAATTGACTTCTTTCTCACCATTTAATAACTACACAAGGGAGCGGTTGATATTATAGTCTCTAAAGTCCCCAAAATAATGAATCGATTCCTTTTGGTATTACCATGCCTCTATTCTAAACTCATGTGCTTCATTTTTTATTATTCAAATAAGCTTTCTTCATACCAATATTTGGTACGACCAGGCCAACAACAATATTAATTTCTCCACACTTTTTTGGTAAATTTATTTATGAATATTTTTCTGATGATATTCAAGAATCTTCACAATAGAATTTATCAAAATCTAGAATAATAATAATATTTGTTTATTCAACACACATCTCCATACTTTGAAGATGTATTTGGATTTCATTGTGTTCTCACCAAGAATTGTGGATGACACTATCATTGGTGGGTAAGTTTTTGGGTCCCAGACCTAATATTGAAACTGTGAGATCTTGGGCTCGCCGGAAATGGGCTCTAAAAGGGCAAGTAGATTTAGTTGCTTTATAGAAGGGGTTCTTCTCCTTTACCTTCTCATGTGAGGAAGATCTACTTACCACCTTGGTTGGGGGTCCCTAGTTATTGGGAACTCTATTCTTTCTTTGAGAAGATGGGAACTTGGCTTTGATGCTGTGAAAACTTTGAACAAGATTCAACACACGTCTCCATACTTTGAAGATCTCACAATTTGGATTTCATTAACCCATGGAAATCCCTTTTTGGGTCTCTGCCTAAAGGGAAAAGCTCAGCTCTACCATTGGTTTGTTCCTCTGAACTGAGTTTAGGCGAGTTCTTTTTATCGATTCCTGATATTGTTGTGGATTGCAGTATCTCCTGTATGGATTTATCATTGGTGGGTAAGTTTTTGGGTCCCAGACCTAATATTGAAATTGTGAGATCTTGGGCTCGTTGGAAATGGGCTTTGAAAGGGCAAGTAGACATAATTGATTTACAGAAGGGGTTCTTCTCCTTTACCTTCTCATGTGAGAAATATTTGCTTAGCACCTTGGTTGGGGGTCCCTAGGTTATTGGGAACTATACTCTAGCTTTAAGATGATGGGAACCTGGCTTTGATGCTGCAAAAACTTTGAACAGGATTCAACACACATCTCCATACTTTGAAGATCTCATAATTTGGATTTCATTAACCCGTGGAAATCACTTTTTGGGTCTCTGCCTAAAGGGAAAAGCTCAGCTCCACCATTGGTTTGTTCCTCTAAACTGGGTTTAGGTGAGTTCTTTTTATCGGTTCCTAATAGTGTTGTGGACTGCGGTATCTCCCGTATGGATTTATCGTTGGTGGGTAAGTTTTTGGGTCCCAAACTTAATATTGAAATTGTGAGATCTTGGGCTCACCAGAAAGGGGATCTGAAAGGGCAAGTAGACATAGCTGCTTTACAGAAGGGGTTCTTCTCCTTTACCTTCTCGTGTGAGGAAGATCTGCTTACCACCTTGGTTGAGGGTCCCTGGGTTATTGGGAACTCTAATTTGGATTTAAGAAGATGGGAACCTAGCTTTGATGCTACGAAAACTTCCTTTAATGTTGCCCTAGTCTGGGTTAGATTCCTAGGATTGCCTATGGAGTTTTGGGATGAAGAAGTTTTTGAAGGCTTGGCTAGCACTTTTAGTAGTCTGCTTACGGTAGACCCAGTCATAGTGTCGAGAAAGAGGTTAGTATATGCTAGAATATGTGTTATGGTGAATCAATCTACTAGCCTACCTTCCTCCATCAAGATCAAATCTAAACTTGGTGTTTGGGAGTAGGCTATTGAGTTTGAATCTATTCCCTTTGTGTGTTTTCTCTGCAAAAAAGATAGGCCACTGGGCAAAAAATTGCCCATCAAAGAGAGTGAGGCCTAACCAAAAGGTTTGGAAGGAAAAGAAAGAGAATGATTAAGGGAAAGCACAAAGCCAAAAGGAGGACTCTAAAAGGAGGATGCTCTAGTCATAGACGAAACTGTGGTTGTCTCGTCCCAAGAGACGATGATGATTTTTCCGTTTGAACCCAGGAGTGAGGAATCACTTGATCTGGCGATTGGATCACTGGGATGTGCCTTGGTCATGAGAAATAATGGTGGCTCCCAGGTTCCCAAGGGTAAGGGGGATTTCCCATGTTCCCCTAGGTAGCTTTTGGAGTTAGCCGAGGATATTTCTAGGGAGGAAATTGAAAGGAAGCTAGGTGTGCAGAAATCGCTTCCTACACTAATCTAATGAGCGGAGGAGAGTGTAAATTGAATTTTATCTTTACAATTATAGCTATGTTAACCCACTAATAGAGATATTACAGCAAACACATACACAAGAAAGTAAGACAGAAGAAGAGAGACACAAGATATACGTAGGGAAAACCCTTACGGGTGAAAAACCCCACACTCCAAAACACAGCTCAAATGTATTCCGTAAACAATGAAGGTTACAATATAGTCACAAAGCCAATGCTCTTGCAGGAGTCTTTGACACTCGTATCTAGAGATGATCTGGTAGCATAACAATACCTGTCAAACCTATCATACTTCTCCTCTCCAAAGCACTTATTTATAAAGATAATACAAGGCAAAAATGGCTCCACATTAAGATGGGCGTCCAACATGGCCTCATGGCCCAAAACCCATGCCTATGGACACTTGTCCAACATTGTAGGATGCTCCTGACACTTGTCAAGTCACCCCATCCCAAGGAGGTTGCCTATTTCCAAAATGGGTTATGACAGATGCTCTTACGACTCTTACAATCATCATAGAATCTGTCATAGCTGTCATAACTTACAGTTGTAAGAGAATCTATCATACACATGCTATAAATAGCATATTCTCTTACAACATGTCATAGTCCACCTTGGGGTGCCCAAATATGCCTTTTTTAAAGATGCTTCTCGACACATGTCCATACCTGTCATAGGATCTTCTATTTCTGACTCTTACATGTCATAACTTTGTCATAGGAATCTGTCATGACTATTTCGGTCAATATTCCCTTACAAACATTCCAAGATGCCGACACATGGTAAAATATTCCTACCACCAAGTGGGACGTCTATCTCCTCATGTGAGGACAAATTTACATGTGGTCATATGCCATGTAGGATGACACATCACCGTGCCAACTCCCATAAGATGACAACATAGAATTTGCATCCAAATTATACAATAGGCAATAAATAAATAAATACAATAAATTAATGCAAAGAATTACCAAGGTTGAGACACCTTAATTCCCAACATTCTCCCACTTGTCGAACCCCTTGTAAGAGCCAATAGAAATAACAAGATTTAACTGCTATAGGCCGAGAGGCCCATAGACTCTGAACACCATCTAAACTTCTCTGTGCCCACTGGCTTCATCAATGCATCTGCAACATTCTTCAATGTATCTACCTTCTCCAAATTTACCTTCCCATCCTCTATCATGTATCGCACGAATTGAAACTGTACATCAATATGCTTTGTTCTGGCATGGAAAGTTAGATTTTTCGCAAGGCAAATCACACTCTGACTGTCACAACAAATCGTAATCTGTCCTACATCAACACCAATATCTGAACACAATCTCTTAAGCTAAATGGCTTCCTTGCAAGCATGAGTTGCTGCCATGTACTCAGCTTCTATAGTGGAAAAAGCAACCACAGGTTGTCACTTACTCATCCAACTAATTGCACCACCAAACATAGTAAACACATAGGCACTGGTGGATCTCCTGCTATCAATGTCACCTGCCCAATCAGAATCCACAAATCCATGAATACAAACTGAATGCAAAGGACCTGTAGCATTACTATGATAGCATATAGAATACTTAGAAGTACCCCTCAAATATTTGAACACTCGCTTAACTTCATCCCAATGTGCCCATCCAGGATTAGCCATAAATTGACTAAGGACTCCCACTGCTTGGACAATGTCTGGTCTTGTGCAGGCCATAGCATACGTTAAACTGCCAACAGCACTAGCATAAGGTACTCTGCTCATGTCCTCCACCTCACTAGGAGATTTTGGACAATCATTAATAGACAACTTTGTTCCCAAAGAAACAAGAACACACAATGGTCTATAATCTGCCATGCTAAACCTATCCAACACGGTCTTCATATACTTACTCTGGCTTAACCAAAGTTTTCTGTTAGGTCTGTCTCTTTTGATTTCCATTCCCAGAATGTAATTGGCTGCCCCAAGATTTTTCATCTCATACTATGTTGACAACTAAGACTTCAAATCAAAAATCATATTCTTGCAATTCCTGATTAACATCATATCATCAACATATAATGCAATAATGAAAATGTGATCATTGTCAAATTTGTAATACACACAATGATTTGATTTTGATCTCAGATATCCAATCAACAAAACAAAGGCATCAAACTTCAAGTAACATATCCTACGAGACTGCTTCAAACCATACAAAGAATGCTTTAACTTGCAAACCAAACTTTCTTTACCTTTCTCTATGTAGTGATCTGGCTGTGACATGTAAATCTCTTCCTCCAAATCACAATGAAGGATAGTTGTCTTCACATCCATCTATTCTACCTCCAAGTCATAAGCAGCTGCAAGAGATAACAAGAATCGAATGGATGTTAGCTTTTCAACGGGAGAGAAAATTTCAACATAATCAATTCCCTCCACTTGTGAATACTCCTTCACAACCAATATAGCCTTGTACTTTTCAACACTGCCATCTGCACCAAAATTCTTCTTGAACACCCATTTGCATCCAATGGGTTTCTGTCCTTTAGAGAAAGGCACCAAATCCCATGTTTTATTCTTCTCCAAACAAGCCATCTCATCCTTCATGGCCTCCTTCTAGGAACCTACATCTTTCATGCCCATAGCCTCTTTCATAGTTCTAGGCTCATCAGTGTTAGTAAGTAAAGCAAAAGCACAACTAGAATCAAGTAATGAATAACCAAACCTATCAGGTTGCTTTCTCATTCGTGTAGACCTCCTCAATGGCTGAGGTTGAGGTTCTGCTTCATCTTCTAAGCTTTCAAAGCTACTAGAGCTCTCCTCATCATCAGGTCTCACAGGGTTTGTTTGTTCAGTTTTCTCAGGGGTAAAAGGAAATTGAACCGCATCCTCTATCTTTTCTATCTATTCTGGATGTAGAACAATAGAAGAAGGTGTTAACTCTTTGAAGATAACACTTCTGCTATACAACACTTTTTTCATCCACAGGATCCCAAAGATTGTATCCTTTCACACTGACACCATAGCCAATGAAAATACACTTAACAGCCTTGTTCTCCAATTTAGACTATTTCTCCCTAGGCACATGTGCATATGCCTCACAACCAAAAACACAAAGATGTCTAACTGAAGGCTTCTTACCAGACCACACCTCCATAGGTGTCTTACCAACAAGAGCAGATGTAGGAGATCTGTTTACCAGATAGCAAGAAGTGGCAATAGCTTCAACCCAAAACTTTTGTTCGAGGCTTGCTCCACTAAGCATACTCCTAGCCTTCTCCATCAGTGTCCTGTGCATCCTCTTTGCAACTCCATTTTGCTGCGGGGTGTATGGAGTTGTCTTATGTCTTTCAATCCCTTGCTCTTTACATAACTTATCGAACTGTGCCGAACAAAACTCACCACCGTTGTCAGTTCTCAAACACTTAATCTTTTTACTAGTTTGATTTTAGCAAAGGCTTTAAACTCCTTAAACCGACTAAAGACTTCAGTCTTGCTTTTCATAAAATAAACCCATGTCCTTCTACTGTAATCATCTATGAAAGATACAAAATATACAAATTTTGAAATTGAAGGAATATTAACAGGACCAAACACATCAGAATGAATAAGATCCAATACACCAAAAGACTTGTGAGAACTAGAGTAAAATTAAACACAGTTTTGCTTTCCATATACACAATGTTTGCAAAAGTCAAACTCAAGATTACAATCATTTAACCTCTCAACGAGGTTTTTTTTTTAGGGTTCTAAGACCCTTCTCACCAATGTGGCCATATCTCAAATGCCATAACATAGTCTTTTCAATAGGAAGCTTAGCTTCCATAGAATGTGCATTACCATCAGAACTAGTTACAACAGATTTCTTCACTGCTCATTCAGATGATGGGGATGAAGTGACTGCAGCTCATTTCTTCAAGTCAGAAGAACTATTGCACTATGAAGTTCATGCCTCCAGCTGAAATAGAGTACCTCTCCGAGTACCCTTCACAAGCACCATAGATCCTCTAGTCATCTTGCATCCATCCTTTGAAAAGATAACCTGCACACCTACATCATTTAATATACTTACATAAAGAAGGTACTGTGCAAGGTCTGGGATGTGCATAACCCCAGTGATCCACTTCACTCATCCATCAGGGAATCAAATTGAGACTCCTCCATGACCAACAATCTTCAGATGAGATTCCTCACCCAGGTACACTCTTCCACCATCAAACTCTTCATACTTTGTGAACCAGCTTCGATGCAAGGTCATGTGGAATGATGCACCAGAATATATCAACCACACATCATCAAATGCATGGGTGGCCAGGGTTGCGATGAAGGCATCACCATCATCTTGTGACTTGTCAGAATCTGAATCTAGGGAAGTCTTCTTTTTCTTTTTCTTCTCTTCTTTGCATTCCTTTAAAAAATGCCTAGATTTTCCACAGTTCCAACAGAGAG
The DNA here is from genome assembly GCA_027924645.1 of Cunninghamia lanceolata. Taxonomy (NCBI): domain Eukaryota; kingdom Viridiplantae; phylum Streptophyta; class Pinopsida; order Cupressales; family Cupressaceae; genus Cunninghamia; species Cunninghamia lanceolata. Next base: position 38,333 of record BSBN01001490.1, read on the forward strand.
CCTTGGACTTTCTAGGAGATTTGGATCTCCCACAGGATTTGGATCTACCCTTTTCACCTTTCTTGTCCTTCTTCTTCCCTTTCTCTTTGGGTCTTCCACGAACCTCAAGAGCCTCTTTGGTTGACTCGGATGTCTTCCTCCACATTTCTTCAGATAACAGTCAGGACACCACGTCTTCCATATTAAAGGTGGTAGTGGTGCTTCTGATAGCCATAACAAGATGATGTCACGAATCTAGCAAAGAACAAAGTAGGGTCATACATCGATCCTCCTCCTCCATTTTCACACCCATAGATGTCAACTGTGCAACAATCATGTTAAAAGCATTCATGTGGTCCGCAACAGATCCTTCATCTTCCATCTTCAGAGCGAACAACTTCTTTTTTCAAAAAAAATCTTGTTCACCAAGGACTTGGCCTAATAAACATCACCCAGCTTCTTTGAAAGATCTTTCATGCTCTTCTCCTCATGGACATTCAACAGGACATAGTGAACTAAATAGAGTCTTATGAGACCCTTAGCCTTCTGATCTTTGAGGTCCCAATCATCTTGTGACATTGCTATAGGTTTTACACCAGATACGATTTCCCATAGGTCAAGATCAACAAGTAGGTCCTCAATCTCGAGTTTCCACAACTCGAAATTAGTGCCATTAAATTTCTCCACCTCTAACCTTCCGGATGTGGTTTCCATCTCCTTGCTACAACAAGATACAGAACGCTCTACACAACACTCCCACTCAACCTAAGATTGGCTCAAAAAATCCCTACCCATAAGCTAGAACCAAAACTGGCTAGGCTCTGATACCAACTAAAAGGCAGCTAGGTGTGCCGAAATCGCTTCCTACACTAATCTAATGAGGGGAGGAGAGTGCAAATTCAATTTTATCTTTACAATTACAGCTATGTTAACCCACTAACAGAGATATTGCAGCAGACAGAAGAAGAGAGACACAAGATATACGTGTGGAAAACCCTTACGAGTGAAAAACCCCACACTCCAAAACATAACTCAAATGTATTCCATAAACAATGAAAGTTACAATATAGTCACAGAGCCAATGCTCTTGTAGGAGTCTTCGACACTCGTATCTGGAGATGATCCGGTAGCATAACAATACCTGTCAAACCTGTAGTACTTCTCCTCTCCAAAGCACTTGTTTATAAAAAGAATACAAGGCAAAAATGGCTCCACATTGAGATGGGCATCCAACATGACCTCATGGCCCAAAACCCACGCATATGGACACTTGTCCAACATTGTAGGATGCTCCTGACACTTATCAAATCACCCCATCCCAAGAGGTTGCCTATTTCCAAAATGGGCTATGACAGATGCTCTTACGACTCTTACAACAGTCATAGAATCTGTTGTAGCTATCATAACTTATAGTTGTAAGAGAATATGTTATACACAGGCTATAAATAGCATATTCTCTTACAACATGTCATAGTCCACCTTGGGGCGCCCAAATATGCCTTTTTCAAAGATGCTTCTTGACACATGTCCATACTTGTCATAAGATCTTCTATTTCTGACTCTTACATGTCATAACTTTGTCATAGGAATCTGTCATGACCGTTTCGGTCAATATTCCCTTACACAAATTCTAAGATGCCAACACATGGTGAAATATTCCTACCACTAAGTGGGACACCTATCTCCTCATGTGAGGACAAATTTACACGTGGTCATATGCCATGTAGGATGACACATCATCGTGCCAACTTCTGAAAGATGACAACATAGGAATTGCATCCAAATTATATAATAGGCAATAAATAAATAAATATAATGAATTAATGCAAGGAATTACTAAGGTTGAGACACCTTAACTCCCAATAGAAATGCCCTTCGAGGAGGTCAAGGGAAGGAAGAAGAAAAAACTTGCTACCTTGCCACAATGTGGAGTAGTGACTAGAAGCTCATCCAAGGCTGATTTTGAATCAGAGAAAAAAAAGGCCATGGAGACCTTCAGCTAGTGCTATTAGAGAAAGAGACAATAAGAAGGAGATTGCGAGAGGGATGCAAAAAACCCTCATGGATCTGTGCTCTAAGAGCACAAACCCTCTCTTATCATGAAGATCCTTTTGTGGAACATTAGGGGGTTAAATAATAGTCACAAACATGACCTCCTGTCTAACTTGATCCGGGACCTTAAGTCGGATATTTTGCTTATCCAAGAAACCAAGATGCAGACGGAAAAACTTAATTTAATCAAGAACATATTCTTTGTTGAGTGTGGCCTACAAGGAAGTAACTCTGAGGGTGCCTCTGGGGGGTGGCCACTCTATGGAACCCTAAATTGGTTACTGGTTATCCTATTATGGTAGACTCTAACCAGGTGGTGACTAAGTTTGTTCATAAAAAAGATGATTCCTCCTAGATTATTTCTACCATTTATGCCCCTAATAACAAGAATGCCGAGAGGAAACTTTAGCAAAGACTAAGAGCTTTCAAAAGGATGTACCTTGAGTCAAAATGACTTGTCATGGGATATTTCAACTTAGCTCTTAGAGATGACCAGAAAATGGGTGGCTCTCAAGCACCCCTAGATTCTAAAATGGATCTGATGGACTTTGTGAATGATGAAGCTTTGTTAGATCTGGATCTAATGGGAGCTAAATTCACCTGGTCTAACCAAAGAATAGGAGATAATCTCATCCAAGTCAGACTGGACAGGGCCCTCATTTCGATGGATTGGTTTGATTCTTATTCCTGCTCCCTATCTGCTCTCACTAGATTAGGGTCTAACCACTTCTCGATTGTTCTCACAGTGGACAAAAGGGGTAAGAGGAAAAGGTTTCCCTTCAGATTTGAAAGGATGTGGTTGTGTCACCCAAATTTGAAAGAGAAGATTAGAGAGTGGTGGAACATAGATGTAGAAGGTACTGCCATGTGTAGGCTGGCCAAAAAGTTACATAATGTCAAGATCAATGTGCAAAAATGGAATAGATCTTCCTTTAGACAGATCTTTAAGGAAAAGGAGACCATCAAAGGAGAGTTGAATAGGATCCAAGGTGAAATCCAAAAGGATGGTATGACTCAAAAAACTAGGGAAGAAGAGATTAACCTCCTCAATGCCCTCCATGAGATCATTTCCAAGGAGGAAGACTTTTGGAAACAAAGATCTAGAGATATCTAGCTTAATAGTGGGGATCGTAACTCTAAATTCTTTCATATGACTACTTTGAAGAATAGAGCCGCTAATAGAATCAAGGAAATATCTACGAAACGTAGGATAATCTTGGAGGAAGATGAAATTCAGAAGGAAGCGATGCTTTTTTTCTCTTCTTTACTCAACAAGGAAGGGCCTCTTGATCAAAATATGGAAAACACTTTGCTACAGGTTATACCCAAAGCAGTGAATGACAATGATAATAAGATGATGACCAAAATCCCTTTGGAGGAAGAAATCAGAGGTGTTGTCTTCTCTTTTGAAGGTAATAAGGCTTCTAGTCCTGATGGCTTCCCCCACTTCTTTTTCCAAACCTTCTGGGAGATTGTGGCCAAAGACACCTGCAATGCCACTAAAGAATTTTTTGGGAGCAAAAGATTGCTTAAAGAATTAAATTCCACTTTTCTTGTCCTCATCCTGAAGAAGAATGGTGCTAACACCTTTGCTGATTTTTGGTCCATCAGCTTGTATAATTCAATCTTGAAGATCATCTCGAAGGTGGTGGCTTGCAGGCTTCAAGTCCTTCACCTGAGCATGGTATCGGTGCAACAGAGTGGTTTTGTTACTGGCAGTCAAATCCTTGACTCCATTATTTTGGTTCAGGAGAATATTCACTCTATGGGTATGAATAAAAAAGAGGGTTTCCTTCTTAAGCTTGATCTCATGAAAGCTTATGATAGAGTTGGCTAGAACTTTCTTATCAGTGTTTTGAGGAAGTTTGGTTTCATGACAAATCCCTTGAGCTTTTCCAGCAACTTGTCCTTTCTCCCAAGTTTTTTGTTCTCATTAATGGTTCTCCGTCAAGTTTCTTTGTGAGTTCTAGAGGATTGAGGCAAGGAGATCCGATCTCGCCTTTCTTGTTTATTATCATGGTGGAAGTCCTAGGTAGATATATTCATAAAGAGGTTCAAGAAGGGTGGTTCAAAGGGTTATGCCCCTCCTCGCTGGGACTGTCCTATTCTCACCAACAATTTGTGGATGACACTATCATTATAGGAGAGGCCTCTATTAGAGAAGCTTGCAAGGTGAGGAGTATTCTACAAAATTACAAAGAGGCATCTGGTTAGAAGATTAGCCTTCCCAAAAGTTCTCTTTTTCAATGCCTCAGAGCCCAGGCAACTAAAGATAGCTTGTATCTTGAAGTGCAAAGTTGAGTCCTTACCATCCATCTATCTTGGTTTACCTCTATATGAGAAAAGGATTCCTAAATCCTTCTGGCTTGGAATGTGTTTGAACTAAATATGCTAAATAAAAAATTTCAAAAGATCCTCACCTTACATGCACTTCAAGATCAGTTTGCTAAAAAATTTGCCCTTATTTTATCGTCATTATTCTCCCTTGGATAGGAGTTGTCATTTCATTCCTTCCTATTAATTAGTATGTCCATTTAAGTCTTTCCGCTTTTACCTTCATGTATTAAGAAGATGTCAGTTTTAAACCTCCGAGCTTGAACTTTCACATTAGTTCAATTGGTTCATTAGTTCAATCGGTTCATAAGTTCAATCGGTTCACTAGTTCAATCGGTTCGTTGGTTCAAACAGTTCATAAGTTCAATTAGTTTGTTGGTTCAAACAGTTCATAAGTTAAATCGGTTCACTAGTTCAATCGGTTCATAAGTTCAATCGGTTCACTAGTTCAATCGGTTCACTAGTTCAATCAGTTTGTTGGTTCAAACAGTTGATAAGTTAAATCGGTTCACTAGTTCAATTGGTTCACTAGTTCAATCGGTTCATAAGTTCAATCAGTTCACAAGTTTAATCTGTTCACTAGTTCAATTGGTTCACTAGTTCAATCAGTTCATTGGTTCAAATAGTTCATAAGTTAAATCGATTCACTAGTTCAATTGGTTCACAGGTTCAATCGGTTCATTAGTTCAATCAGTTCATGAGTCCAATGGGTTCATTGGTTCAATAGGTTCATTGGTTCAAAAGGTTCAATAGTTCATTAGGTTTGTAAGTGCATAATGCTTAAGTAAATTAACCGAAACAGATTTTTCATCACGCCAATACTCTCTGACAAATTTATGTTTTACATATCTCTTCAACTATATTGATCACGCCGATAGAAGAAGTCATAAAAGATTTCAGGCAAAGATAGCATATTAGTAAGATCATTGCTATTCGATAAAAGATCATTCAACTGCGCCGATCTTACACCTCTCATTGATGGAGTTCTGAGAGACATTCAAAGGGAAATAAGTATCGACGTAAGACTGATAATTAGTGAGAAGACATTAAGAATTACCGATGAGTAAATTCGCTCTGGTAGCAACGATGACTATGATGATCGACAAGACCTTTGTCAATAGTCATATCAGGGACACCAAACAAATTGGGGAAGGAAGCTATTCTTACAACGATGTAGGAGGTCTCACTAACACAAAATATAGAAACCCTAAAAATGACATTTTAATCTGAATGATTAAGATATTCTTCTGATATTCAAAATATGGGTTTTTTGCAAGATATACACAGCGGGGATCACGTTATATAAACACCCACGAAAGGATCTTGAGCAACTAACAAATCATCGATAAGGGAAGTAATTACTTGAGTAAATACAATTGTTTGGATTAATTGATCAGAAATTAATTCATGTTTTATCCGGTCTTTTTAAGATAATAAAGAAATCCTCGAAGGAGATTAAGCGGAACTACAATTAAAGAGCTTTGTTTGATCCTAGAATGGTTATCCATTTGGTGATTAAAGATGAGTATTAAACTTCCTGAACATGCTTTATTAGAATAAATATTGTGTTCGGTTGTCAACTGTCACAACTATTGTAACTGGTCTGAAGCTTGTATGCCACTCTTTATAAGAGATGACCAAGACCAAAGGAAGATATAGAAGATAGATAGAGTAGGAGGAAATTACAAAACAGAACAAGAGATACTATAGATCAGATTTGAATAGCAATGCTAGTTCATTTTTAATATATTCTAGTAGACTATGTACAAGCATTCTCTGATGAAGTCAAGTTTGTAAGCATGAAGCAGTGACTGCAAATTTCAGTATCAATTATCTGTTAAATTTATTCAATTATATGACTGTCTCCTTTCAAAGTTTTCTCTATTATTCAATTTGAGTTATCAAGTATATCTTCAAGTTTTATATGCACATTTGTTGTTATAGTGTGATAAGATTAACTGGTTTCTACTTTCAGAATTAAATCCTTTAACTATCACAGTAACTTAGAAGACATTGTCATGGATCTGTAAGAAGAGTCATATAGTTAGGGTTTGTATTCTGTCTCCAGTTTCTGATAAATCTGTTACAATTGCAGTATTATTCTAATAGGTTCCTTCAAGTAAGGATTAAATCCTTTTAGATGAATGCAGGTAATTTGATTTTGTCAATTGGATATATAAGTATGGAATATTAACTACTTCCTTACAGGGTTGTACAAGTTACACACCTATTCTTTCATGCCAGATAGTTCGAGCTTTTACCAAACAAACAATCATTTATTTCATGATTATAATGACTCTATACCCAATAAGGCATTGGTCTAGTATTTTCATCATCACTTATACAAATTCACTATAGATTTATTTAGTTAGATTGCATTATTATTTTAGCATTACAATTTAGATCATTTAGAATTAACTTGTTGTCTTTTTATCTATTTTTTTTGCCATTATGAATAGTTAGATTAATTCTGATTAAAGTAGTGATCATCTTTTCATCTGCTTTGTTAATTAGAGGTTTACCTGCCTAGGTCTGGCAGAGCCTGAAGTGAAGGGGGTTTTAGCCATATCTACCCTGTGTCAGTTAGCCAAAAACGTCAAGAGAGCCTGGCAACCTCTTAGGGTTAACGACCTGCATTTTTGAGACCTAACAGAATTGGTGACTCTACTGGGGACAAAACATAGAAGAACCCAGTGCTAGACCCTGTTATTAGAGTCAGAGAATTAAAAAGGCATAACTCTGCTGGTGGAAGGAAAAACCCAGAAGATTGATTAATCCTCTAAATAGAGGTGGCGACTCTACACTAAACTTAAATTGCCTTTTTGATAAAAGTGTCATAATGGATGGTAGGAGATCTAAAGTTGATGGTAAAAAACTGCAATCATTCCCACCTTTAAGGGCTCCTACTAAGAAGACTGGGATAGCAAGTCAGTCTCATAGTACTAGTAACCAAATCTCTCCAGAGAATACCTCAGAACAACCACTAATAATTCATAACAGCTTCACTCCCTTGCATGAATCAGATGAATTCCAATCCAACAATCAGTATACTCAGCCTGATCATGACAGATCTGATGATGTCCTTTCCCGGTACAGACCTTCCCTTCAGGAACATCTTGAACATCAGGCTCAGATTATGATAGAGCTAGACCAAAATCAAGTAGAGCATGACTACCAAGCATCACTGCAACAGGGTGAAGTAGCTCCAGATGAATTCATAGATTAGGTGACGTCCACACAAATCCTTAATAGTCAGCCAGAAGACATGAGAACTAAGGATCAGATACAGCAAGAGGTACTTGAATTGTGGGAAAAACTTGAGCGAGATAGATTGAAAGAAGAAGAAGAAAAGATGAAACAAGAACTACAAAAAATAATATCTAGAACTAAGGTAACCAGTTCAAAGTATGTGCCTCCCCATAGGCAGGGTGGACATGTTCAAATGAACAATCAAATAGGGTTACATCAAAATGCAAGTAGTTCACATACTTCAGCAATGCCACATGCCCAACAAAATATTCCACCACAAAATCTAAGACCATCCAATGCACACAACTCATCTCAACATATAGCTAATCCTCATCCACCACTTGGCCATCACCAAATTCCACCGCACCATCATAATGTAAACATGGAACCCACAATAATCCTCCTCCGCATAAGGCAAATGCAAAGACCTCCACCTGCAAATACTGGGAATGTGTACCAATAACATCCACCACCAGGGCATGGACATAACAATCAGCAGCCTCCCCCACAATAAAATGTGTATCATCAGCATCATGTCCAACCCAATATGTACCCACAACCTCCATTTGGATATCAGTATTATCCACCATACCCTAACATGCCACCTGCACACCCTACGAGTATGGCCAGACAATTTGATTTGACTGGATATCAGTTATATCCTTATCCCATGGATAATAGTTGGAGGAACAATGTGCCTAAGTTTACAGGAAGCAGTGAATTGACTACTAAAGAACATATCAAACGATTCAATGATTTCATACAGGACATCGGTAATGAATATGAAGATATAAAAATGAAACTGTTTATGATCTCTTACTAATGAAGCAAGAGACTGGGTGAATAGCTTACCAGACGCTTCAATATATTCCTTAAGAGACTTCCAAAATCAATTTTTAGAACAATTCAGAAATCAATGTGCTCTAGAATTTGCTCTTCATGAAATAATAACTATTCAAAAGTATCAAAATGAACAGGTATATGATTTTAATTTGAGATTCACTAAACTGTATAACAAGGTTCCACAAGAATCCAAATTGAACAACCAAGCAGCCCTTAGCATATACTTGAAAGCATTTGACCCGAAGACAGGTTATGAACTCAGGAGCAAAAGTCCTAGAACTTTGGCAGAAGCACAAAAAATAGCTCTCACTATTGAAAACAATAAAAGGCTGCTGGGATGATCAGAAAAAGAGACAATCTAAGAGTTCCTCAAAATCCTAATCCTCTTGCAAACAAGCAAGAATACTCACATAAGAATGAAAGACCAAGACTCCATGATATGCCATATCATATGAACTGGAAAGATGGAAAGCCCGTGGATACTAACAGGAGACATAACTATGGAAAAGACACCCCTAACCCTTTGAAGAAAAGTGGAGTTCATGCGATGGAAAATAGTCCATGGTGTATGCCTTGTAATTTACCACACTCTTCTGATTATTGTGTGGTAGCACAATCAATACAAAAAGATGGGACATCTTATAACCCTGAGATGGATCATCGCGCTATAAATATGTTGGGTATCACACTTTCACTATTGAAGAAGATTATTCGTCCGACGAGGAGGCAGGGTATGAATATGATGCAGGAACACAAAAATATAATGTGAACATAGGAGAACAAGAAGTATTTTCTGACCATGAAGAAGACTTAGGAAATTATGGATATGACCTTAATGCAACACAAAGCTACAATTGGTGAAAACCTTCTGATGAAGAGAGAAAAAATTTAACAATGGCTGCAGTAGCACAAGCCAAGAGTAGTTACAACCTGAGAAACAGAACAATCAATGCTGAACAAGGTACTCCTAGAGGTATGTTTATCAAAAATCAAGTCTCCAGTAAAAATGATAAAAGTAAAAATGAGAAAACACCTCATGATATACCTCTTGTTGACACACTGAACAAAAAGAAGGACAACACAAAAACTGAGGAAAAGGGGCAAACAAAAGTTGATAGGTCAGAACTAAACATAAATCCCTCATTTGATATTGCTCAAGTTGTTTCTCAAGTGAAAATATCTGTGGCACTCCTAGAAATGATGAAGGTGGAAAAATATAAAAATGTAGTGGTGAAGATGATATCAAATGTATCAGACAAAAGGCCCGAACAACATAGTCCTAAAATAAATGTGCAACAAGAGTCTATCAAAGTACCTGAGATATACCTAGGTGAAACATTAATGAAAAATCCATCTCAAGTAGATCCATTCTATATTACCTTATTGATAAACAACAAATTAGTCAGGAATTGTATGCTTGATTCAGGAGCAGCAGTAAACATAATGCCCATGGTTGTTATGAAAGAATTAGGAATGTGGGTGGATACTACATTCGGTTAATGTTATGCAATGGACAACAAATTTGTCCCTGTTGTTGGAATCATGAAAGATGTTGAGATAAAATTAGCATCCCATCCTAAAGCCTCTTATAGAATTGACATCACTGTGGTAGATATCCCACCTAACTATGGAATTTTATTATCTAGGCAATGGATTGCCATGGCAGTGGGAAGTGTGCAATTAGATTTATCTTATGCTACTATCCCATTGGGAACACAGGCAGTTAAACTTTATAGGGAGCCAAGGTATGAAAATATTATAGAGAAACTTGATCCAAATCAGATGATTTGTTTCTATGACACAAACTTTAGTACATTCAGGGTGGAAGAATAGTCTAAATTACATAATACAGACCCAATTCACTACGAAGCCAAAATTGATGAAAATGGTGTATGGACCATGTACTTTGATGGTGCATGCAGCAAGGTAGGAAATAGAGCTGGGGTGTTGTTTATATCATTGTCAGGAAAAACATTCAAATATTCCTTCTCTCTAAATCTTGAGTGCACAAATAACATAGTCGAATATGAAGCACTTTTGATTGGGTTGAACATTGCTAGAAAACACAAGATCAAACTGTTAGCTGTATATGGAGACTCTAAGTTGATAATTTCACAAATCAAGGGCAAATATTCTTCAAAAAACAAAAGGTTGAAACAATACAGAAATGCAGTTCTGGATGATATAGAATTGTTCAATGCTTTTTCAATAAGTTGGATAGATAGGTCAAAAATTATAATGGTTGACTTCCTTGCAAACATAGCTGTGAAAAAAGATGATATTACCCTGACAGGTATTTCAGAAGTTGAGTGCAAAACTAGACCAACTATCCCAGACAACATATATAATTGGCAGGTTTTTGATAGTGATGCTAATTTACTCAAATTTTTGCATTGTATAGATCAGTATGAGAATCAAGAGATTGATCTTAATGCTTTTGTTGAGGAGATTGATGGCAAGGAAACTTTATTTGGCAAAGAAATTGCCCAACTTAAAACCAATAAAATTCCAAAGGGGCTAGTAGCATTAGAGAGAGTTTTTGATGCAAATGATCGATCCATTTCCAAAGAAGTAACAGTAAAGGAGGATGATGTGGAAGAAATAAATTTGGGAACTGAATTGTCACCTAAAAAGGTCTACATTAGAAAGAAAATAACCCCTGCAATCAGAAGCATGTTAATCACATTATTGAGGAAATACAAGCACGTATTTGTCTGGTCCTATGATGATCTTAAAGCTTATAGGGAAGATTTATTCCAGCATGAAATCCCACTGAAGCCAGATGCTAAGCCTTATAGACAAAAGTAGAGACCCATCAACCCTGTGTTAGAACCAAAGATGTATGAAGAACTCATGAAGCTCAGGGAGGTCGCCATCATAAAACCAATTAGGCATTCTTCATGGGTTTCAAATTTAGTCCCTGTTAGGAAGAAGAACAAAGATATTAGACTTTGTGTTGACTTTAGAAACTTAAACATATCCTCCCTCAAAGATAATTATCCATTACCTAACATGGAAATTTTGTTGCAGAGGGTTAATGGCTGTGAATTGTTATCCATGATGGATGGTTTCTCCGGTTACAACCAAGTAAAGGTTAAAGAGTCTGAACAGTACAAAACAACTTTTACAACCCCGTGGGGAACATATGTATATGTGAGGATGCCATTTGGCCTTACAAACGCTGGAGCTACATTCCAGAGGGCAATGGACGTTACCTTTGCAAGTTTAATAAATGAAATCATGGTTGTTTATCAGGATGAGCTCACTACATATTCAAAAAGGGCCGAAGATCATGTGAATCACCTTGAGAAAATATTTATTAGAGCACTAGAGTATGGTATTTCCTTGAATCCCAAGAAGTGTAAATTTGTAGTCACAGAAGGGATATTACTTGGGCACATAGTATCCAAAGATGGAGTCATGATTGACCCCGAAAGAGTAGATGCAATAGATAAAGCTCCTATCCCAAAGACAGTTAAGGCCATACAATCATTTTTTGGACAAATTAACTTTGTGAGAAGATTTATACCAAATTTTGTAGAAATAATTAACCCTATATCTAGAATGTTGAAGAAAAATGCAAAGGTTAACTAGACAGATGAATGTGTAGAAGCTTTTGCATCCATAAAAAGGGCAATTAAAGAAGCTCCAGTGCTAAAGTCTCCCAATTTTAGTAAACCTTTCCAGATCTTTTCCTTTGCATCTTTTCATACAGTAGTAGCAGTTGTGTTACAAAATAATAGTGAGGGTTATGAGCAACCTATTTCCTATTTTAGTAAATCACTCCAACATGCAGAACTTAACTATGATATCACAGAAAAATAAGCCTATGCATTGGTGAAAGTAGTTAAGGCATTTAGACCTTACCTGGTTGGGGCTAAGGTGATAGCTTATGTCCCAAGTGCAGCAGTCAAAGATGTGTTCATGCAGAGTGAAGTAAGTAGGAAGAGATGTAGATGGATAAATCGACTTCAGGAATTTGATATAGAAATTCAAATCACAAAGCTGGTAAGGGGACAAGGGTTAGCAAAACTAATGACTGAAACAAACCTTGAAGCTGCCCAAGTATGTAATATTAAAAACAAAGAAGACATGGTAACAAACACATGAAATGCCCTGAAGGATTTGACAATAATAAGAAAAGGACTCTAAAATTACATGCTTCAAAATATGTGTACTACCTCAAACATGAAATACCCTGAAGGATTTGACGATAATAAGAAAAGGACTCTAAAATTACATGCTTCAAAATATGTGGTCATAGAGGGAGATCTTTATTGGAAAAACAAAGATGGTATCTTATTATTCTATTTAGATGAAGAGCAAGCAAAAGCTGCCTTAAAAGAGATGCATCAGGGAGTGTGTGGTGGCCAGTTCTCAGCTAAAACCACAGCACACAAGATATTAAGGGCTGGTTACTATTGGCCCAAGGTCTTCAAGGATGCCTATAGTTTTGCTAGGAAGTGTGAACCCTGCCAGAGATTCTCAGGGAAGTTAAAATATCAGGGGGCATTACCCTTGAGACCTATGCAAGTTGATGCCCCATTCCACCAATGGGGGGTTAACTTTATAGGAGAAATTATGGAGAAATCAAGTGGTGGTCATAAATGGATATTAGTAGCCACTGACTATTTTACAAAATGGGTAGAAGCAGTGCCCACTAAACAAGCAACCAACAAGGTTGTCATCAACTTCCTATTGGAAAACATTTTAACTAGATTTGGGGTACCTTTAAGGCTTATAACTGACAATGGAATGTGTTTTAGATCAGATGAGTTTAAAATTTTTTGTAAATCTTATGGCATTAAGATCTCATATTCTTCTCCCTACCACCCACAAGGTAATGGGCAGGTTGAATTTAGCAATAAGAGTATTTTGAAGATTGTAAAAAGAATGTTGGATAACAACAAGAAAACTTGGCATTCTAAGTTGAGATTAGCAATATGGGTTGATAGGACCACAGTAAAGAAAGCAATTGGTAAATCACCATTTGAATTAGTATATGGGACTCATGCTAAACTCCTGATACACAACCTGTTGCCAATATATAAGTTTATCCTCCAAGAGGATTAGGATGTCCCAAAATCGATGGAGGAAAGGCTAGAACAGCTAATGGAATTAAATGAAATGAGGGAACAAGCAATACAGTAGAATAAGAAAATGCAAATGCAAATGAAATACCTATATGATAAAAAGTCTAAAATTAGAAAATTTGAGGTAGATGACATAGTGCTTATTTGGAATGCTAGAAATCAAGAAAAAGGGAAGCATGGGAAATTCGATGCCCTGTGGATTGGACCTTTTGTCATCAATGGTAAGGCAGGGGAGGATTCATATTATGTACAGAACATGTATGGTGAAGAGCAAGAACTGCCAATACATGGGCAATTTTTGAAACATTTTTTTCTCTTAAAAAGCACCCAAGAGAAAAGAATTGCCAGTGCATGGACAATTTTGGTAAAACTCTCTAAATGGTCTTTTCCATGCATGATAGTTTAGAGGAATTGAATAACTTTCTTAAAAGAGCCCTCTTATCAGGAAATAAAAGTTTTTCATAAAGCAATAACTCAGGATCTTCACCCTTCATGGTTCACTCGTCGTCAAATAAAGAAGGCATTGGTCTGCTCCTCTAGAAATCTAGGATCTTGCTATGCCCACAAGGAACATACATCCTCAGATAGATCCTATGTTGGAACTAAATATGCTAAATAAAATTTTTCAGAAGATCCTCACCTTGTATGCACTTCAAGATTAGTTTGTAAAAAATTTTGCCCTTGTTTTATCCTCATTATTCTCCCTTGGATAGGAGTCGTCATTCCATTCCTTCCTATTAATTAGTACATCCATTTAAGTCTTTCAGCTTTTACCTTCATGTATTAAGAAGATGTCAGTTTTGAACCTCCGAGCTTGAACTTTCACATTAGTTCAATCGGTTCACTAGTTCAATCGGTTCGTTGGTTCAAACAGTTCATAATTTAAATCAGTTCACTAGTTCAATTGGTTCACTAGTTCAATCGGTTCGTTAGTTCAATCAGTTCATAAGTTCAATTGGTTCACTAGTTCAATCTGTTCGCTGGTTCAAACAATTCATAAGTTAAATCGGTTCACTAGTTCAATCGGTTCATAAGTTCAATCAGTTCACTAGTTCAATCGGTTCGTTGGTTCAAACAGTTCATAAGTTAAATCGGTTCACTAGTTCAATCAGTTCATAGGTTCAATCAATTCATTAGTTCAATCAGTTCATGAGTCCAATCGGTTCATTGGTTCAAAAGGTTCAATAGTTCATTAGGTTCGTAAGTGCATAATGCTTAAGTAAATTAACCAAAACTGATTTTTCATTACGCCAATACTCGCTGACAAATTTATGTTTTACATATCTCTTCGACTATATTGATCACGCCAATAGAAGAAGTCATACAAGATTTTAGGCAAAGATAGCATATCGGTAAGATCATTGCTATTCGGCAAAAGATCATTCAATTGCACCGATCTTACACCTCTCATTGATGGAGTTCTGAGAGACATTCAAAGGGAAATAAGTATCGGTGTAAGACTAACGATCAGTGAGAAGACATTAAGAATTACCGATGAGTAAATTCACTCTAGTAGCAATGATGACTATGTTGATCAACAAGACCTTTGCCGATAGTCATATCGGGGACACCAAACAAATCAGGGAAGGATGCTATTCTTACAACGATGTAGGAGGTCTGACTGACGCAAAATACAAAAACCCTAAAAATGACATTTTAATCTGAATGATTAAGATATTCTTCTGATATTTGAAATATGGGTTTTTTGTAGGATATACACAGCGGGGATCACGTTATATAAACACCCACGAAAGGATCTTGAGCAACTAACAAATCATTGATAAGGGAAGTAATTACTTGAGTAAATACATTTGTTTGGATTAATTGATCAGACATTAATTCATGTTTTATCTGGTCTTTTTAGGATAATAAAGAAATCCTCGAAGGAGATTAAGCGGAACTACAATTAAAGAGCTTTGTTTGATCCTGGAATGGTTATCCATTTGGTGATTAAAGACGAGTATTAAACTTCTTGAACATGCTTTATTAGAATAAATATTGTGTTCGGTTATCAACCGTCACAACTATTGTAACTGGTCTAAATCTTGTATGCCACTCTTTATAAGAGATGACCAAGACCATAGGAAGATATAGAAGATAGATAGAGTAGGAGGAAATTACAAAACAGAACAGGAGATACTATAGATTAGATTTGAATAGCAATGCTAGTTCATTTTTAATATATTTTATTTCTAGTAGACCATGTGCAAGCATTCTCTGATGAAGTCAAGTCTGTAAGCATGAAGCAGTGACTGCAAATTTCAGTATCAACTATCTGTTAAATTTATTCAATTATATGACTGTCTCCTTTCAAAGTTTTCTCTATTATTCAATTTGAGTTATCAAGTATATCTTCAAGTTGTCTGCACATTTATTGTTATAGTGTGATAAGATTAACTGGTTTCTGCTTTCAGAATTAAATCCTTTAAATCTATCACAGTAACTTAGAAGACATTGTCATGGATCTGTAAGAAGAGTCATATAGTTAGGGTTTGTATTCTGTCTCTAGTTTCTGATAAATCTGTTACAATTGTAGTATTATTCTAATAGGTTCCTTCAAGTAAGGATTAAATCCTTTTAGATGAATGCAGGTAATTTGATTTTGTCAATTGGATATATAAGTATGGAATATTAACTACTTCCTTGCAGGGTTGTACAAGTTACACACCTATTCTTTCATGCCAGATAATTTGAGCTTTTACCAAACAAACAATCATTTATTTCATGATTATATTGACTCTATACCCAATAAGGCACTGGTCTAGTATTTTCATCATCACTTATACAAATTCACTTTAGATTTATTTAGTTAGATTGCATTATTATTTTAGCATTACAATTTAGATCATTTAGAATTAACTTGCTGTCTTTTTATCTGTTTTGTTTGCCATTATCAATAGTTAGATTAATTCTAATTAAAGTAGCGATCATCTCTTCATCTGCTTTGTTAATTAGAGGTTTACCTGCCTAGGTCTGGTAGAGCCTGAAGTGAAGGGGGTTTTAGCCATATCTACCCTATGTCAGTTAGCCAAAAATGTCAAGAGAGCCTAGCAACCTCTTAGGGTTAACGACCTGCATTTTTGAGACCTAACAAGATGGTTGACAAATCCCAATCCAAACTTGCAGGATGGAAGGGAGCGATCCTTAGTTAGGTAGACAAGATTCAAGTGATTAAAGCTACCCTTCAAAACCTGCCTATTTATTCCATGTCCCTGTTCAAAGTTTTGGATAAGATTAGAGATAGAATTGAACAAATCCAAAAAAGATTCCTTTTGTTAGGAACTGAGGAGAAGAAAAGAATCCCATTGGTTGCTTGGGACTCAGTTTGCAAGCCTAAAAACTTGGGGGGTCTCAGACAAAGAAAGCTAAAAGACTTCAACTCTTCCCTCTTGGCGGCCAATGCTTGGGGCCTGATGAATGAGAAGAAAGAATGGATGGAAATTGTGAAGAATAAATACTTGAGAGGTTTCAATAACTTCAGGGAAGCATTGGATTGTCGTAATCTACCAGAGGGATCTAAAATTTGGAGAAATATATCTCAGGCAAGAGAAATTATTAAGGGTCTAGATGGAAGATTGGGGATGGCATAAAGGTGGACTTTTGGAAGGACACGTGGTTTAGAAACTCCCCACTTAGTCAGTAGTAGTGGCCGAGTCCTTTTGAAGAAGTTTGCACTACCACCTTTGGTTCGAAGGTTGTGGATTACATCAATGAAGGTATATGGAAGAACTTCCTGACGATCAATAGGCGGATGGAGGAGTTCTAGAGAAGGTTAAATCTTTTTCGTATCCCTCTTGGTCTGAAGATGATCAACTCATTTGGCAGGCCACCTCGTTTGGGCAATACTCTATTGCTTCAGCTTTCAAAGGGTTGATTCCTAAGTTGGATAACCCTCCCTTTTGGGCAAGCTTGTGGGATGACAAACTTATTCCTAAAGTTAATAGCTTGTTTTGGTTGTTGGCTTAGGATAGGGTGCTTACCTTAGATAACCTGTGTAATAGGGGGTTCTCACTGGCTAACAGATGTCCCTTATGCCTTGAGAACTCAAAAGACTCCTTGCATTTGCTCCTCTCCTACCCTTACTCTCTGGAGGTCTGAAATAAGGTTCTTTCTCTGTGGAACTTGAGCTGGACCTTCCCTAATTCCTCCAAGGAGTTGGTTTCTCAGCGATCCTGCTCTGTTTTCAATCCGTCCCTTAGATTTTTTTGGTCCCTGATTATCCCTCACATTGCGTGGAGCCTCTGGAAGGAGAGGAATAATAGAGTTTTTAGGGATAGCAACCTGGCTTCTAAAAACTTAATTTTCAAGGTAGTTAAGAGTATCAAGGAAAATTTTAAAGTTAGGATTAAAGAGCAGTTATCTTATGGAAACATGATAGAGGTGTCTTAGGTGGAGATTGATATCTCTAAGAACTGGGACATCATTGAAGACATTTCTATACCTTTTAAAAGAATGAAACAACCCAGAGGAGACATGGTATGGAAGTTGCCTCCAAAAGGGTGGATCAAAATTAACTTTGATGGGGCAGCGAAAGGGAACCCTCGAGCTGCTGGCAGTGGGGGAGTGATGCGAGATGATCTTGGTAGGTTCTTAGTGGCGGTGGCACTCCCTCTGGGTACCCAGACAAACCACTTTGCCGAAGCTGCGGCTACCTATCACACTATTGCTCTCGCTCAAGCTAAGGGATATAGAAAAGTTTGGGTGGAGGGGGATTCTAATAACATTATAAATTGCCTTAAGAACACCCTAAAACCTAGTTGGTCAATAGCGACCCTTATTGAAGATACGACTCTGATATTAGGAACCTTTGAAGAAACCTATATATCTCACATATATTACGAAGGAAACAAGGTGGCAGATATTTTTGCCAACCTTGGGGTTAATAACCAATCAAAGATTATATGGGATGAAGTGGAAAAAATCCTGAGCAAGGCTAAGGAGCTTATTATTAATTATGGTAAGAATGGTATGAGGCACGATATGTAATGAAGAGATCATCATGATCTCGAAGGGTCTGAAGGCCAATTCTCTCTAGAATGGTCTGTTCACACAAATTATGGGTAGGAACAACAACAAGAACTTCCAGCACAAGCTTCAATTCATTCTTGTTATCATTTTGCTCTATGGAGACTATGAAAACTACAAGGGTCTGCGATTCAACATGGGTGGTGAGAGGAACAGAGTTGAACCATCGTCTTGTGAGGGGACTTGTTAGAAATAGAAGGTTTGGTCAATCTTTGAGGCTGGGGGGTTAACTCACTACATGGAGTTGACCCTAATATTACCAGTATTTTTGTGAAAGGCTACAAGAACAAGAAGGTCTCTGTGTGTGGCTGGGAGTTAGCCATCACAGAAGACCTCATAGCTTCAGTCTCAGGGTTATCTACTAGAGGGAAGAAATTCTTCCGTGAATGGAAATATAGTGAGGAAGCCCTCAACAATTTCTTTAAAGGCAATGAACGTGACAAGCTGGTAAAGATGCAGTCGAGAGGGTATAACCACCTCTCTATCAAACCCATATGGGCCAAGGTGGCTGAAGTGATCATGAGGTATATAATGTTGGACGAGAGGTACATTGCAGTCTACAGCTACCACTTCAATCTACTCACCCATTTCTGCCATGGTATGTATGTCTCCATCCCATTTTACTTGCTCTCCTCTCTGGAGTATGGCATTAAAGAAAATAGTAGAAACCCTAAGATGCCCATTTTGCATGAAAGTCTCGTTCTGTTGATCATAGAACATATGAGAAATAATACTCCTAAAAAAGGGCTTAAGGAAAAACACAGTGGCAAGAAAAAGGGGTGTGTGGTGTCTAGTGAGGAGGAATCCCACATGGATGATGAGGATTGGATAATGGAAGAAGAAGAGGAGGGAAGTGAAGCAGAGTCTAAAAAGAGAAGAAGAACTCAAAAGAGGGAAGTCAATATTTCTTGGTATGATGTGTTGGTAGGTTGTGACTGATCATGCAAGTATTGTACACTAGTTATGTATCCTCGCCGGGAATTTTTTTTCCAGGGGTCGACATAAAAAAACCTATTTTTTGTAACCGACATAAGGCTTGATAAAAGCAGCTAAGGGTTAGGGTTTTTTATGATGGATATTGTATTGTAGCATTTGCAATGGCATTGAGTTGCAGGGATTGCTGGTTGTAATTAGTTTGATTTACTAGATAATAATATTGGACTCTCTTCTGTCATCTAACCCTAACATGATGGGTCCAGTACTGGAGACGACTATGATACCTCTATCAAGGAGTTTATAGGCAAGAGGGCTACGCCTGTGAGAAGGAAAATCCCCACTCCTATGAAGAAGGGTACAAGAAGGTTCTAGAAAAAGAGAGTGATGAAGTGGGGGTTGTTCCTGGCACTGTTAACATCACCGAGAAATAGGGGATCACCCAAAAATAGGGGAAAAGTGATATTCCAACTAAGAAGGGAGTGGAAAGTGGGTTGGAAACCTAGGGTAAAACTTTGCATATTCCTAACCCTAAAGTTGGCCTCTAATTTCCTAAGTTTCTTGACCCATCTAGCAACCTCCCTAAGGATTTTGATGACATGCTTGCCCAAGCCAAAAATAGAGACCAGTTGGAGGAAGTGTTTGAGCTAGTGAAAAATGTTGTTAATTCACAACATAAGATGACCAAATGGTTCTTTCTTGAGATCAACAGAATCAACATCAAGTTATAGTTGATGCAGGAAAGCTTGGGGAGAGGAAACAACATAGCTGCTAAACAAGACACTTTGATTTTCAAAAATTGGGAAGCTATACCAAAAATGGAGATTGATCATGAAGTGGGAAGGACGAGGGAATAGTTTAATACTAGAATCCAGTATTTGGAAGAGAAACTCATGGAGGTTAATAACAATTTGGAGAAGATTATGTACATCAGCAAGCTAACTATACAGAATAGTCGAAATGGGATGAAAATGTTAACCGAAAGCTTAAAGAGATAAAAAAAAGAGCAATTCAAAGATTTCAGAGCATAGGATATTCTAAATGTAGAAGATTTAGGAATACATGACAAAGAGGAAGGCACTAAAGGTACTGGTAAATAGATGGCTATGAAGGACTCTGGTCGACCCTCTACTCGCACAAGGGGGAGTAAGAAGAAATAGTTTGAGGCTGAAAGAAGGAATTGATTGACTTTGCCAAGATACATGAAACTTTTTATCAACAGGAAATTGAGGCAATTGAGACCCTGAAGAAAATGAATTAGTCTGGTCTATTCTATTTTTTGCTTTGTTAGTCTATGCTTATGTTGTTTTGGTATCTTTCAATTGGCAGACGATTGGCTTACTATTTTAGTTTGCTTCCTTTTGTAAAGGGTTTCAGGGTCCCCTATAAAACCTGTTTAACCATATTAATCAAAAACACACATCTCCATGCCAAAAATTGATTTATATTTGCTTGCAAATGATTTTTTGATAATTCTCAAACCTGAAGCTCCACCATAAATTAAAATACCAAATTGAAAATGATATTTTAGATATTTCTTTCAAATTTCCATAAATCTTTTAACATTCAACACACATGTGAATCCTATATGAATCCACCAAGAATTGGCTAGAAGGGTTTTCATCCCCAAAACCAATATTCACCTTAGGGTTTTCATCCTAGGGATACAAGTTGAACAAAATGCTCAGTCTCCACAACTAGGGTTTTCAAAATGTAAAATCCCAAGAATGAACTTTCTCCTCTCAAAACCTCCTTTCTATACACTTTTGGGAAATAATAAAATATTATTTTTTGCAACTTTTCCAATTTCCCACCAAAAGTCAAATAATAAATTTCACTTTATAGTTGAAAGGATGTTAGGTGTGCAGAAATCGCTTCATACACTAATCTAATGAGGGGAGAGCTATACAAATTCAAATTAATCCTTACAATTACAGCAACATGAAACATATAACGAAGATATTGCAACAATATACATAGAACCAGAAAGAAGACAAAAGAAGAGAGACAAATATATAACATGGGGAAAACCCTTATTGGGTGAAAAACCCCACACTCAGAAACCTGCACAATGTATTATCAAAACTGAATGTTGTTTACAATACACTTGCAATGCAAGCTTTAATAGTCTTCGACACTTGTGTCTGGAGTCAGTGCAATAGCATAATAGTACTTGTCAATCTTGTAATACATCTCCTCCTCCAAGCACCTGTTTATATAGAATATACAAGATAAAATTGGTCCTATCTTGGAATGGGCGTCCAACTTGGCCTCATGGCCCAAAACCCACGCTTATGGACACTTGGTCAACATTGTAGAATGTCCTTGACACTTGTCCATAGCTCCCATCCCAAAGAGGTCACCTATTTCCAAAATGGGCTATGACAAATGCTCTTACGACTCTTACGACTGTCATAGAATCTGTCATAGAAGTTACAACTTACAGCTGTAAGAGAATCTGTCATACATAGGCTATAAATAGCATATTCTCTTACAACATGTCATAGCCCACCTTGGGGTGATCAAATATGCCTTTTTTAAAGATGTTTCATGACACATGTCTTCACCTGTCTTACAAGCTTCTATTTATGACTCTTACATGTCATAACTTTGTCATAGGAATCCGTCATAATTGTTTCGGTCAAACATTCCCTTACACAACATCTAAGATGCTAACACATGGCAAAATGCTCCTACCACAAAGTGGGACGCCTATCTCCTCATGTGAGGACAAAATTACAAGTTGTCATCTTCCATGTAGGATGACACATCACCGTGCCACATCCCACAAAACGACAATATGGAATTTACAACATAGGCAATGAATTAATAAATACAATCATAAATAATGCAAGGAATTACCAAGGTTGAGACACCTTAATTCCCAACATTCTCCCACTTGTCAAACACCTTGTAAGAGCCAATAGAATAACAGGATTTAACTGCTATAGGCCGAGAGGCCCATAGACTTTGAACACCATCTAAACTTCTCTGTTCCCACTGGCTTCGTTAATGCATCTGCAACATTCTTCAAAGTATCTACCTTCTCCAAATTTACCTTCCCATCCTCTACCATGTCTCGCATGAAGTGAAATTGAACATCAATATGCTTTGTTCTGGCATGGAAAGTTAGATTCTTCGCAAGGCAAATCACACTCTTACTGTCACAACTAGTCATAATCTGACCTGCATCAACACCAATATAAGAACACAATCTGTTAAGCCAGATGGTTTCCTTACAAGCTTGAGTTGCTGCCATATACTCAGCTTCTATCGTGGACAAAGCAACCACGGGTTGTCACTTACTCATCCAACTAATAGCACCACCAAACAGTGTAAACACATAAGCACTGGTGGATCTCCTGCTGTCAATGTCACCTGCCCAATCTGAATCAACAAATCCATGAATATCAATAGAATGTGGAGGTCCTATAACATTACCATGATAGCGTATGGAATACTCAGAAGTACCCCTCAAATATCTGAACACTCGCTTAACTACATCCCAATGAACCCGTCCAGGATTAGCCATAAATCTACTAAGGACTCCCACTGCTTGGGAAATGTCTGGTCTTGTGCAAACCATAGCATACATCAAACTACCAACAACCTAGCATAAGGTACTCTACTCATGTCCTCCACCTCACTTAGAGATTTTAGACAATCCTCCATAGACAACTTTGTCCCCAAAGAAATAGGAATACACAATGGTCTACAATCTGCCATGCTAAACCTATCTAACACGGTCTTCACATACTTACTCTGGCTTAACCAAAGTTTTCTATTAGTCTATCTCTTCTGATTTCCATTCCTAGAATGTACCTGGCTGCCCCTAAATCTTTCATTTCAAACTGTGCTGACAACTGAGATTTAAAATTAGAAATCATATTCTTACCCTTCCCAATGAGCAACATATCATCAACATACAATGCAACAATGAGAATACAATCACCATCAAACTTATAATACACATAGTGATCCGATTTTGATCTCACAAATCTAATTGACAACACAAAGGCATCAAACTTTAAGTAACACCTCCTAAGAGACTGCTTCAAACCATACAAAGACTTCTTTAACTTGCAAACCAAATTTTCTTTACCTTTCACCATGTAATGCTCTGGCTGTGACATGTAGATTTCTTCCTCCAAATCACCCTAAAGGAAAGTTGTCTTCACATCCATCTGTTCTACCTCTACGTCATAAGCTGCTGCAAGAGACAACATGAATTGAATGGATGTCAGCTTTGCAACGGGAGAGAAGATCTCACCATAATCTATACCCTCCACTTGTGAATACCCCTTCACAACCAATCTGGCCTTATACTTCTCAACACTGCCATCTGCACCAAATTTCTTCTTGAACACCCATTTGCATCCAACGGGTTTCCGTCTAGGAGGCAAAGGCACCAAAGTCCCAAGTTTGATTCTTTTCCAAAGAAGCCATTTCATCCTCCATGGCTTGCTTCCAGGAACCTGCATCTTTCATGTGCATAGCCTTTGATACAGTTCTAGGTTCATCACTGTTAGTAAGAAAAGCAAAAGCACAACTAGAATCAAGCAATGTAAAACCAAACCTCTCAAGTTGCTTTCTTATTTGTGTAGACCTCCTCAAGAGTTGAGGTTGAGGTTCAGCTTCTTCATCTAAGCTTTTAGCGCTGCAAGAGTTTTCCTCATCATTAGGTCCAACGTTGTCTTTTTGTTCAGTCTTCTCAGGGGTAGGAGGAAATTGAACAACATCCTCTTTCTTTTCTTTTTCTTCTGGCTGTAAAATAGTGGAAGAAGGTGTAAGCTCTTTGAAGACGACACTTCTGCTATACAACATTTTTTTAGCCACAGGGTCCCAGAGCTTGTATCCTTTCACACCGACACCATAGCCAATGAAGATACACTTAACAGCCTTGTTCTCCAATTTTGACCGCTTCTCCCTAGGCACATGTGCATATGCCTCACAACCAAAAACACAAAGATGCCTTATTGAAGGCTTTCTACCAGACAACACCTCCATGGGTGTCTTTCCAACAAGAGATGATGTAGGAGATCTATTTACAAGATAGCAAGAAGTGGCAATAGCTTCAGCCCAAAACTTTTATTCTAGGCCAGCTCCACTAAGCATACTCCTAGCCTTCTCCATCAGTGTCCTGTTCATCCTCTCTACAACTCCATTTTGCTACGAGGTGTATGGAGTTGTCTTATGTCTTTCAATCCCAAGTTCCTTACAATATTTATTGAATTCTGTAAAACATAACTCACCACCATTGTCAGTTCTCAAACACTTAATCTTTTTACTAGTCTGATTTTCAGCAAAGGCCTTAAATTCCTTAAACTTACTATAGACTTCATATTTGCTTCTGAGAAAATAAATCCATGTCCTTCTACTATAGTCATCTATGAAAGATACAAAATATACAGATTTTGATAACAAAGGAACATTAACAGGACCAAATACATCAAAATGAACAAGGTCCAACACACCAGAAGACTTATGAGAACTCGAATGAAACTGAACACGATTTTGTTTGCCATATATGCAATGTTCATAAAAGTCAAACTCAAGATTACAATCATCTAACCCCTCAACGAGGTTTTTATTTTTCAGGGTACGCAAACCCTTCTCACCAATGTGGCCAAATCTCTTATGCCATAACATTGTCTTTTCAGCAGGAAGCTGAACTTCCAAGGCATGATTACAACCATCAGGACTAGAAACAACAGATTTCTTCATTGCTCATTTAGAAGCTGGGGATGAAGTGATTGCTGCCCTCTTCCTTGAGTCAGAAGAACTATTGCATTGTGAAATGCATGTCTCCAACTGAAACGAAGTACCTCTCCTAGTACCCTTAGCAAGCACCATAGTTCCTCTAGTCATCTTGCATCCTTCTTTAGAAAAGACAACCTGCACACCTGCATCATTCAACATACTTATAGAAAGTAGGTTTCGTGCTAAGCCTGGGATGTGCATAACCCCAGAGATACCCTTCACTCATCCATCAAGGAATCGGATAGAGACTCTTAGACGACCAACAATCTTTAGATGAGAGTCGTCACCCAGGTACACGTTTCCACCATAGAACTCCTCATACTTAGTGAACCAGTCTCGATGCGAGGTCATGTGGAATGATGCACCAGAATCAATCAGCCACACATCATCAAATGCATAGGTTGCCAAAGCTGTGATGAAGGCATCGCCATCATCTTGTGACTTGTCAGAATTTGAATCTAGGTTCTTCTTCTTCTTTTTCTTTTCCTTTTGCATTCCTTCCAGAAATGCCCAGATTTACCACAGTTCCAACAAAGAGCCTTAGACTTTCCAAGAGATTTGGATCTACCCTTCTCAGCTTTCTTGTCCTTATTTTTCCCTTTCTCCTTAGGTCTTCCATGAAATGCAAGAGCCTCTTTGGCTGCCTCAGAAGACTTTCTCCACATCTCTGCAGACAATAGCGAAGAAACCACTTCATCTATTTTGAATGTGGATGTGGTGCTTCCAATAGCCATGACAAGGTGATCCCACAAGTCCGGCAAAGAACAAAGCAAGGTCATACAATGATCCTCCTCCTTCATCTTCACACCAATGGATGTCAATTGTGCAACCAACATGTTGAAAGCATTCATATGTTCTGCAACGGATCCTCCATCCTCCATTCGAAGCGAATACAACTTCTTTCTCAGAAAAAAAGTTTGTTAACCAGGGATTTGGCTTGATACACATCTCCCAACTTCTTCCAAAGCAAGTTTGCAGTAGTCTCCTCATGGACATTTAACAGGACACAATCAACAAGACTAAGTCTTATGAGACCCTTAGCCTTTCGATCCTTTAGATCCCAATCAACTTGTGACATTGCAGCTGGTTTAGTTCCACTGATAGTTTCCCATAGGTCTCAATCAACAAGCATGTCTTCCATCTTAAGTTTCCACAGCTCAAAATTAGTGCCATCAAATTTCTCCACCTCTATCCTTCCGGATGTGCTTGCCATCTCCTTGTTGCAATAAAATTTAGAATACTCTGCACAGATTCCCACTCAACTTAAGATCAACTCAAAAAACCCCTACCCAACAATTAGGACCAAAGGTGATCAAGCTCTGATATCAACTGAAAGGAAGTTAGGTGTGCAGAAATCACCTCCTACACTAATCTAATGAGGGGAGAGCTATACAAATTCAAATTAATCCTTACAATTACAGCAACATGAAACATATAACAGAGATATTGCAGCAATACACATAGAAGAGAAAGAAGACAGAAGAAGAGAGACAAAGATATAACGTGGGGAAAACCCTTATCAGGTGAAAAACCCCACACTTAGAAACCTGCACAATGTATTATCAAAATTGAATGTTGTTTACAATACACTTGCAATGCAAGCTTCAATAGTCTTTGACACTCGTGTCTAGAGTCAGTCTGGCAGCATAACAGTACCTGTCAATCCTGTAATACATCACCTCCTCCAAGCACCTGTTTATATATAATATACAAGATAAAATTGGTCCTATCTTGGAATGGATGTCCAACTTGGCCTCATGGCCCAAAACCCACGCCTATGGACACTTGGTCAACATTGTAGAATGTGCCTGACACTTGTCCACAACTCCCATCCCAAAGAGGTCACCTATTTTCAAAATGGGCTATGATTGATGCTCTTACAACTCTTACGACCATCATAGAATCTGTCATAGAAGTTACAACTTACAGCTGTAAGAGAATCTGTCATACATAGGCTATAAATAGCATATTCTCTTACAACATGTCATAGTCCACCTTGGGGCACCCAAATATACCTTTTTCAAAGGTGCTGCATGACACATGTCTTCACCTGTCTTACAAGCTTCTATTTCTGACTCTTCCATGTCATAACTTAATCATAGGAATCTGTCATAACTGTTTCAGTCAAACATTCCCTTACACAACATCCAAGATGCTGACACATGGCAAAATGCTCCTACCACAAAGTGGGACACCTATCTCCTCATGTGAGGACAAAATTACAAGTTGTCATCTTCCATGTAGGATGACACATCACCGTGCCACATCCCACAAAATGACAATATGGAATTTACAATTAATTTACAACATAGACAATGAATTAATAAATACAATCATAAATAATGCAAGGAATTACCAAGGTTGAGACACCTTAATTTCCAACAATAATACTGACCATCCTTATATAAAATAATTAATTAAACATAAGTTGCCATTTAATCTAAAATGTCCCTTGATAACTTAAGTTAATTAATTAATTAT
Source organism: Cunninghamia lanceolata (assembly GCA_027924645.1). NCBI lineage: Eukaryota > Viridiplantae > Streptophyta > Pinopsida > Cupressales > Cupressaceae > Cunninghamia > Cunninghamia lanceolata. The sequence goes on from BSBN01001490.1 coordinate 66,082, forward strand.
TTCCTATATATAACCAAAGTTTATGAAAAATATTAAAATAGGCCAATTATAATTTCTGACCTCACCACCAAAACTGTAAGTGCATAGGACAATTGCTCATATGAAAGTTGGCGCTCTCCGAGGATGTTGGACTACAAAAAGTTTAGAGTGCTCCCAAAATGTCAGATTTGCATACAAAAAGCACTATTGAGCTTGTCTTGGCTCTAGGAACTCACTGCCACCATTAGAAATTCTTTTTTGAAAAACATGTGCTTTTTAAGAAAGCTAGAGTTTCCAAGAATGATGGAATGGATCAGAAAAGGGGACATTACGAGTCCTCCCTCCCTAAGAATTGTTTGTTCTCAAGTAATGTCGATTCAACCCATCAATTCCAACTAATTGATTTATTCTATAAACAACAGAGTTCCAAACATATCTCATCAACCTTTTTCCCAAACTCTATTGTATCTCTCTAACCAAACTGCATCTGGAATGTTGGGAAAGTACAAACTTTGAAGTTTCAATTTTACTGAACCAGTGTACTAAACCATACTATGATGCCCATAGAGTATGGATCCTTCTCTTGTCAAATGACATCTATCTTTCCATAGAAGTCTATAAAGACTACTGTCCACAATATTCTTATGCACCTTTTGAAATTTGTTTACCTTTTTGGAAGACAATTTGTCCTCATATGAGTTGAAAGCAAAAATAAGTGCATATCTCATGATATCACAAGTACAAAATTCCCACATTGGAACCAAAAATGTGAGCAACCATTTCTAATGTTCCTCCTTGTCTCGAAGACCAATGATGTCCTCTTCCCAAGGTTTGAAAATTTCCATGCAACCTTCAAGTTCAATTCTCTTGCTTGATAGGTGAAATAATTTAGACCAACATGTGTATCTCTCAACCCCATTAACAATAATGCCTCTTGGAAACTCAGAAAATAATTTGATCATCCTATGTGCATAATCCACAACACATACCTTCTCAAGATGATCTTCATTAACAATGTTGTAAACTATTCCTTCTAAGAATGGACACAAATCATCTCATGTGTTGGTTGAAAACAAATTATGACATTCATGAATCTCCTAATTTTCTACCCAAATCAGAACTATGTTGGCTAAATTATTCATTCTCTTAAGCTAAAACCATTTACCAACATTCTCTGATGATTCAGTGACTTCAAAATGATCAATCTTGCAGTTGTTCAAGTCTAGAAATAACATCTTATAATATGATTTTATCAAAGCCAACAACTTGAAAGTAGAACAATAGCTGCAAATTGAGATCTCCTAGCAAAAATAGGAAATGTGAGCATTATAATGACTGAAAACACTTATGTTAAGGCTGAAAATCCCTTCCCAATAGTCATCAATTGAAAAATGCTCCATCCCTTGACTGAAAATTCTTGCCATCCCACTTGTATATATACAAATGAAATCATGTGGTGGCTGATTTGAATGATGGAAGTAGCACTAAGTTTGAAATTTTGACCTATAATCTTCCATGGTACATTCCTTCTGTCACCACTAATCTCCAACATACTTTGTTGGTGATCTCTTGCATGAATACTCAACAATGAAGTAGCTCCACCATGCTTATGTTGTGTTACTCTGGTACATTCATGTGAGCTTCATCTAGAGATTTTTTGGTGGTGCTTGAGGCTTCTTCACTAGGAAGAATACTTCCTACCAACCAATCTCTGACTCATGATAGTGTTCATCACCTCATGGTGATCCTAAAAGTACAAATTCTATCACCATGTCATTTTGATCCAAAGTAGAAAACATACCATCATGAGAAAATTTCTCCTCTAGCCCCATGAGATTGCACTCTCGATGTTCTTCCCAAATGCTATCAACATGTTGAATCTCCATGGTGCTAGGAATGTTGAAGTCATTGTGTAGTATTTCATCCTCCTTGAATTCTTCTTCATGTCTCCAAGGGTAACTTGGCTCCAAATTATAGTTCTTTCAGAGCTCATCAATTCCTTCAATTAATTGCTTGATATCCATAGTTTTGGTGTCAGCTTTTTGCTTCTTGGGCATGGATGCAACAGATGAATGACTTACATCTTTGTAGATGGAGAAGTGAGCTAAACTTAGCTCTAGGTTGAGCTCATCAACCTCTTTCTCATTTTCTTTGAATGCATTTGAGGTCTCTTCTGCAAACTTGATGGCATGATCTCTATCCATGATCAATTGTAGGTACTCTGATTTCATTATCTCCAATGTATCTTTGACAATTTACAAGTTTTCAAGAGTGGCTCCACCCTCAATGCCTTTCTATCTCTCTATTGTCACTAGGATTTGCACCATGTGTTGGAGCGGTTTAGGGCTCCAACAATCCAGTGAAACATTAAGATGATTTCCAAGTGTGGGACCTTGCAAGGAAATCAAATCTCTAGAGAGAGGTTGGTTCCTTCGCTGAATGGGAGATTTAGCTATTGCTAAGACTAAACCTAATCCATCCACCGTTGGGGAAAAGGGGAAGAAGGATAAAAGTGAAATGAAAAAGGGGGTGATACACCATTTTTTAATATAGAACACTCATAGAACTAAAATGCACAAAATAACCAGATACAACTGATAAACTTACACAAATCTAGCATATTCTAATAGAGGTAAAGAGAAGAAAAGGGTTGAGAGGAAATAAACATTCACAGGCAACTAGTTCTAAATTACATAGAGCTAAAAAAATAGCACGAAGAAGTAAAAACAACCAGCATATATTAATTAGAAGGCACAGTTACAACATAGGAGGGTTCTGTTTGGAGTACAAAAATGTATTTGTATCCAACCCTCATTACATCTTTCTTACATGTGTATATAGAATTTCATTACATTAACCAAAGTCATTCATCATCATAAATTCGCCCCATGGGCTTGTCAGAAAATATCCCTCCCAGAAGGAATGTCTATCTACAAAATTAAATGTAAAATATCTCTTGGATCTTGAAGTAGCTGGGAGTTGCCTTGAATGTAGGTAGTCGATTCATCATTTGCAACAATAAATGCAAAATATCTAGAAATTGAGTAGCTGAGCAGATCTGATTCTACATTAATGGCCAAAGAAGATATTCAAATGTAATTTTCTGCCAAACTATCCCTATATAAAGCTTTTACAACACTTTAAATATTCAAATTCAAATATTTAAAGCTTGCAATACATTATAAACTCTGTTTTTACTGATTTTGCACTTTTCTAGAAATTTTGACCTTTATTTTGCCTTATTGGCAAAATCTACCTTATACAAACCATTTTGTCTTCTCTTTCTACATATTTTCATCTTCAGCTGGCAACTTTTCAATTTTTTGAACTATGGATTGTTTCTCCCATTTTTGCCCTTATCGGCAAAAGTCCATTTTTCTAAACTCCCCTTGCTTTGTCTTTTTCATCTCTATTTTGCTTTATCGGCAAAACGTGTCTTTTATGAAATATTCTTTGGTTGCCCCTTTTGTTGGCGATTTTACAATTTTCTAAACCTTGGCCCAGGTTCATCTTTTCTGCCTTATTGGCAAAAATCCATTTTTACAAACCAAGCTTGCTTTTTGCCTTATCGGCAGAACTATCATTTCTCAAACTTTTCCTTTGGCCAAATTTTGCCTCTTTATCACCAAAACTTCACTTTTGCGAACTTTGTTTTTTGTTCTTGTTTTTCCCTTTGTCAGCAAAACTCTATTTTGTCGAACTTGACCGCTTCCACTTTTGCTTCTTTATCCTTTGTTGGCAAATTGCCCTATCAGCGAACTAAACAAATTTTAAACTAATTGGGAAGTTTGAACTTTTCCCGATTCGTCGATAGAAGGGTCTTTTCCTTCCTTTACTTAGCTGATTTTATGTTTCTTATTTTGCCTTATCGACAAAATCATCAAATTTCAAACCAAGCCCTCCTTGTCAGCAAAACTTCACTCTGCCAAACCGCTTTGCTTTGCTAATGTCTTTTAGTCTTGTTTTGCCTTATCAGCAAAACCTTGAAGTTTTGAACTTAGTATGTCTTAGTTGATTTTTTCCTTTCTCGGCCCATTTGCTCCTTCGTGAACCTTTCTCCTCTCCCTTTGTTGACAATTTGCCTTATCAACAAATCGCAAAGATTTCAAACTTGATGAAAAGTTCATGCTGTTTGAGAATGTTTGCTTTCTTTCCTCTACCTTCCATCTTCCTTTATTGAGGAATCGCCCAATTGGCGAACTTAAGAATTTTCAAACTTGATGAAGAGTTCACGCCATTGGGAAATCACCAATAAAGGCATTCCTTTGCTCTCCTTACCTTGGCCAAATTTTTGAAGACAACCCGCTCACTTGGTCCTTTGTCGGCAAATCACCGAATCAACGAGCTTGTGAAAATGTGAACTTTTGAAGAGTTCGCGAAACATGGAAATCGCCCATAAAGAGAACAAGGTTTCCTTTACTTAGTCAAATTTTGAGCCTCCCTGCCTTAGTCGGTGAATTGGCCAGTTGACGAAGTGGTCAGTTCAAGAACTTGGACTTTTGCCAACAAAGGCCAAAAAGGGTTCAAAAACTAAGGCAAAGACTTATAAATTTCTGGGTTTTTCTAGGTTTTTTGCGATGATTCTCCTTATGAATTTTTAGGGATTTTTGCAAGGATTACACTGAAATTTGAAGGATATAATGCACTTTTAAGGGATTTCATCAAGATTTCTAAGTTGAGTTATTTGACTCTGGGAAGGGGAAAATAGGTCAATGCTCTCCTCAGTTTGAGCCTTCCAAATGTGGCCTTCAATGAACTTGTGTGTGTGTTGTCATCTCTTGTTAAAACTTACACCTCTTTCTCTTGTGTGACCAAGAGTTGATTCTTCAATTTTTACAATCCTTTCGGTCTTTGTTCTATTTCTACATAGTGACCTTGCTCACCACACAACAAGGTTTCTGAATTGTCTTCATTTGTAGAAGCAACATGACCTTCAAAATCAACTACCTCTCTAATTGTTGCCTTGCAATCTCCTTGAACAAATGGCATGACAACACTATGCTCGAGCAATGAATCATCAAGAAACTCCATTGTTTGCCCCACTTTGGTCTTCAATCTTGGGTGTCCTAAACTATCACCGTAATTACTATGAAATTTCTTAGTAACAATCACTAATTTGATAATTTCAACAAGCTCTAAATCAACATGCCCTTCTACTGAATTCTTTGGAAGGTCAATCTGCTTATCATCAAAGATGTTTGTGCACTCATTTGCTTCTACCTCATCACTTTTAGGAAGAGTCATGTACTCCTTTTCTTTTGTGGAATCATGTATCTCATGATTCTTCTTCCTTTAGAAGTAATTATTCAACTATCATTTCAATTGATAAGTATGGCTTCAACTTTTGCTCACATTGTTTAACAACATTTTTAGCCAACTCATGTGCAACTGGAGAATTATTATACTCCTTCCTCAAAATAGCCAATAAAATAGATAAGAGAGGTTGGGAGATATCATCACTCTCATTAAGAATCAAAGACATAATGGCTTGCATAGAAGTTAGAAGATTTTTTGCATGATTCTTACTAACAACAACCAATAAATGTTGAAATATTTCAAGAATAAGATCTTCACAATCAAGATCTAACATAATAACACATGATCTAATTTTTGCAACAACTTCTAAAATTGTTACCCTCTAAGCAAAAGGACTTTTGATATCATCCAAACCTTGAAAACTTTCCACAATCAACTGAAATATCTCCTTCGTGATATTGTTGTTATAAGGATCCTTTGGAGCTATTATTCTTGTAATTCCATTAATGCAAGAAGTAATTGTAAGTCTCACATCTTTATCTAGGTGTCTCATAAGCTTGGGCTTAACCAAGGGAGTCAATGAGGGAGTCACAACATATTGGATCCTCATGGAGTCTAACTGATCTATCATAAATAAACAACTCTCCACATCTTCCAAAATGCAAAGTAGATCATCCTTTCACTGGGGTAGACACTAAAGTTTCTTGTCTCCTTTGTATAAATTCTTTCCCAAATCTTCTCCATTTAATAATAACATGATTCACAGGTTGGAAGAATCATGACTCTGATAAGCCACTGAATGATAAATCATTGTTGAAACTAAAAACATGCTAGTACTAAAACTGACATGTACTCACTGAACACTGACATGCAATCTATTGAATATTGAAACACAATTGTTGAAACTGACATACAATGGATGGAAGCTACAAAAGATTGATATCTTCCCAACAGGGTAGAAAAACCACTAGCTCTGATACCACTGTAATGGACTACACTATTTTTTTTATATTTTTGCAACTGTTTGACAAATTACCATAAAATAGAAATGCTAGAACTAATTTGAATCTTCTTAAAAAAAAAGAGATACACAATGTTAACTTTCATCCTTAGAAACATTATATTTAACTGAGACAAAATCTTAATGCTAATACAAAGATGATACTAACCGTAATATGTTGGGCTGATCATATAAATGAATAGTGCAACTGGAGCATCTATTGTAGTTGATCATACAAGTATAACCATAATATTTTGTAGGCTTTAAATCTTGTTGTGCTGGGTGATAATGTTAGACCAAACTATCAAGTGACTGTGATAAATAAGCAGTTGGCCAGGTACAAGGCTCAATACTTCCCCAAAACTCCACGATTCCTTCCCAACTCCTCACGTCCCCTTCTTTCTCACCATTTAATAACTACACAAAGGAGCGACTAATGTTATAGTCTCTAAAGTCCCCAAAATAATGAATCAATTCCTTTTAGTTTTACCATGCCTACAGTTCAAACTCATGCGCTTCCTTTTTAATATTCAAACTAGCTTTCTTCATACCAATACTTGGTACAACCAACCTTAGAGGGTACGAGTGGTCTTAGATTGATAGGCTAGCAACAATATTAATTTCTCCACACTTTTTTGGTAATATTTACTTGTGAATATTTTCTAATGATATTTAGGAATCTTCACAACGAAATTTATGAAAATCTAGAATAATAATAATATTTGTTTATTCACACACATCTCCATACCAAAAATCGATTTATATTTGCTTGCAAATAATTTTTGATAATTCTCAAACCTTAAGCTCCACTGCAAATCAAAATACCAATTTGGAAATGATATTTTAGCTATTTCTTTCAAATCTCCATAAATCTTTTAACATTCAACACATTTGTGAATCTTGTATGAATCCACCAAGAATTGGCTAGGAGGGTTTTCATCCTTGAAACCAATATTCACCTTATGGTTTTCATCCTAGGGTTGCAAGTTGATCAAAATGCCCAATCTCCATAACTGGTGTTTTCAAAATGTAAAATGCCAAGAATGAACTTTCTCCTCTCAAAACCTCCTTTTTATACAATTTCGAGAAATAATAAAATATTGTTTTCTGCAACTTTTTTGGAATTTCCCACCAAAAGTGAAATAATAGATTTCACTTTATAATACTGACTATCCTTATATAAAATAATTAATTAAACATAAGTTGTCATTTAATCTAAAATGTCCCTTGACAACTTAAGTTAATTAATTAATTTTTTCTTGCATATAATCAAAGTTTATAGAAAATATTAAAATAGGCCAATTATAATTTGTGACTTCACCACCAACACCATGAGTGCATAGGACAACTGCCCATTTGAAAGTTTGCACTCTCCAAGGATGTTGGACTACTCTGAGAAGTTTGGAGTGCTCCCAAAATGTCAACTTTGCACATGAAAAGTACCATTGAGCTTGTCTTGGCTCTTGGAATTCGCTGCCACCATTAGAAATTCTTTTTGGAAAAATAGGTGCTCTCTAAGAAAGCTAGAGTTTCCAAGAATGTTGGAATGGATGAAAAAATGGGACATTACAAGAAACAAAGGATAAGCCATAATATAGAAAGTGAAATGAAAATAAGAGGTGCAATAGATATGTAATAATCAAAGAGATCAAAGAATAAGGACACATAAGCCAAGTGGATGAATAGGCAAGGGGGATCAAAACACACATGACATAAGCAAAATGCCCAGGTAGAAATGATATCCAACATAAGGAAATAGTGAACAAAACAATAAGTGTTCAAAGTCACTTGTGTCAATATGCACCACTAAAGTGTGTTTACATCATCCAAGTGTGAATTAGGAACATTGAAGCATAAAGCAAAGGCACAAGATTTGGCAAGTAATGAGAAGGATAATTGAGGATATCAAAGTAATGAAATCATCTCTTATATTAGGTTGTTTCTCTTTTATGCTATGTTTAGCCTCAATGTAGAGTGTGTTATGGAAAACAAGACCAATTTCTTAATGCAGATGAGTTGCTTTCATATGGTTTACCTTGTCAAATGAAGGAGCGGTGGGTTCATGGATATGTGTAATGTTTATCTTCCCTTTGTCTACAAGTTTGTGAACATTGGGTTTAAGTGCAACACCTCTATACTTAGAATATCCATGTGTATGATGATACAAACATAAATATTTAACATTGCGGGATTTAATGGGAGATAAGGTAATGAGAGTGTGAACTTCAAGAGTTGTTCTAATACCATAGGCTTATGAGGTACATCAAGTTGTTGCAATGGATCATCTTATCCTCTTGCTACCATAGGAGAGAATGTAACAGAATGAAAGATGAGTTTAATAGATGTATAAGGAATGTGAATAACAAGAGAACAAGGATCCAAAGATATAAATCATGAGAAGATATCACCATGTCCATAGTATCCTCATAGGCACTGGTTTTAGAGAAATAATCAATGAAAGCATGTATTATGTTCATTATAAAGCTACCACTGAAATAGAGTTTAAACTCACTAATCAATAAGAAATCATCCTTCAAATACTTGTCATTTGAAACCAAAAAGGATTTACATGCAACAAACCTTTTGTAGTACCATCATAATCATCATGCAATAACTCGTCATTAAGGTTCATAATATCATTGTGTAATATAGAAAAAGACAATGAAGCAACAATAGTGTCTACGTGAGAAGCTAATGCAATACCATCAGTATGTATGCTATCATCACGGGAGGTATCACTAAGTGAAAAACTATCATGAATATCCGTAGTGCTATTATCATGAGATGTAGAAGGATGATCACGATGAACTACATCATCATGTATAAAAGAAGGTAGAATATCAAAAGAATTTTTTAGTATGGGTATAGAACTAGCATGACATGTAGAAGGAATATCATAATAAGGTTTAACCATGGAATGAGTAGGTAGGGTAGGTGTAAATTCATCACATAAAGTGTCATTCTATAGGTCTATCATTAGAAGACGAGGGTGTAATATGAATATCCATCACAAAAGACGTGTCACTAGTTGTATGATGTGATGGAAAGGTGTTTAAAGACAAAACATCGTTATAATCAAGTACATTACTATCACTATCCATGGAGGAAATATGAATCATATGAGAATCATGGATAAGTGTAGTAAGAGTATCCAAAAAGGAAGGAAAAACTATCACTAAGTCCATGAAGGAAGAGAAGGTGCATATGTGATGGTAACAATGCTTCCACATACAACATGATCCCCTTTGTATGATAAAATGCCATGAGTGAATCAAGAATGAAAGGATCACATGTCACAATTTGTAAAAACATGTCAAAACCAGTAATGTAAGCATGGATAGAAGCTAAAGATATGGGGCCATGAGAGTTCATGATATAGGGATATGGCAATAAGGATCTATCCAAGGGTGGGTAGAGTAAGTTTCATAATGTCATGCAAAGGAGGTGTAAAACCCTAATAGGAGAAAGCAGATTTTATGGAAATGAGGTATAATTTGATATAAGTCAGAATATCAGTAAAAAAAAAATATCTGAAATAAAGCTCAAAGGTCCCTACAAGGGTGGGTAAGGTGGGAGAGAGTAAGATAAATAACTTAAGCTCATAACCTAGAAGAAAGAAATATTAATGAAGTAACACAATGTAATAACACAAACCCTAACAAAATCTAAAAATGATAATGTAATAAAAAGTATAGATTTGAAACCCTTAAAAGTAATGAAGGTATAACCCTAAGGTCAAACCCTAGGGGATGTAAGGTTGGATATGTTCACCAAATATGTAGAGGAAAAATAACTTTTTCATAAATATAAATCTAGGCTAATTAAATTGAATACATACGCATCAACGTAAGTCAACCTAGATTAGTTAAAGTGACAATGGTGGGAGTGATAATTGAATAATTAAATGCTAAGCTATGGAATTATATGCAAAAAAGGGGTTTAATATACTTAGCTCTAAGAATGATGACATAAAATAACTCTGATGTAGTGCTAAACTCTATTACCCTAGTACAAAAAAGTAGATGATTTGCATAAGCCCTTTGTCTCAAATTCTATGTAGACTTGTGTATATTTTTTAATTGAATCCACATATTTGGGTAGTTTCTATAGGCACAAATCTATCCTATAGCTTGTAGATTTGCTTTGATAAATTATGCACTTTTGTTCCTCAATTTGCCTCAAAGTTTATTCCTTATTACTTGTTAAGGATTGACTATGTTTAGAAATACATTAGGGAGGTTGTCAAATCATTAGGGTCAAATTCTCTTAAGTCAACCCCTAGGAATATTGGTTTTATGGTCATAGAAATAATTGAGGAAAACATTCTTTAGTCATGCAAATGTACTAGGATGATGATGTAGATTCAAGTTCTTTTTAATGCTCAAAATTGAAAGATTCCTATAGTGACTGCCCCTTAATTGCAAATGGTTTGTCCTTGATATTCAATGATTTTAGGATGTTCAATGCCAAATGAAAGTCTTTAAATACCACTACATATAATAATCACACAAAAATGTATACCAAGTTAGCTCTTGGAAGGAACAAAATGGGAAAGAGTCGACAAAAGTTGAATTCATGGGTTAGATTTGTGGGTGTGGGATAGATCCTACATCCACATGACTGACTTGGGATAAGTTTGTTTGGGGAACAAATGTCTAGATACAAGGGATGTAATGAATGTCAAATTTATGGAAAAATATGTGGAATGGATAAGGTATGGGTGGATATGGGGAATGTGTGTAAATGGAGATGAGCGAAGGATTAGGGAATAAGTCCAACTGATATATAATTGTATTAAACCATTCTCTCAAAATAAACCCAAAACTAAATGGGAATTAACATAGATATACAAATTTCACCATTATAATCTTATAACTATACATTTTAAATCTATTTTTAAATAAATGAATTCTAGTTCCCTTTCTATCCCCCCCCCTCTCTCCCTCTCCCTCTACCTCCCTCTCAATATTGACATCTAAGCCCAATAAAGTAAGGCTTTAGTGATAAAGCTTCCTTAACGGAAAATGACTTTTTAGTGCAAGATGACTTAAGACATTTTCCCATTGAGAGTTAAGAATAGAATAGAATTGAAGATTTTTAACATCTAAGAGGCTAAAGATAGTTTAGGGACAACAAACCCTGCCACTATATTTTTATGAATTGCTACTCTTCTTCTTTTTAATTTGATTCCTCCATTTCCTCAATTGTCTTTAGTTGGAACAAATCTTGTAAGTAAGTTGCTCCTAAAGTACTTGTGTAATTGGTTTGGATGTCATCGTAAGCTTCATACTCTAAAATAAAGTTTTTTTTTCTCAATTGCTAAAGTTGTGTAAAAGATACAAATTTTCTCCTCCCATTCTTCTTTTGACATCTTCTATCTATCCATTTTATATTGAAGATAATATGAACTAGTCCTTAGGGGAGAGGACCTAGTATCTACATACCCTAACTTCGCGCATGTCAAGGTCCTAAACGATATATCAAATTTTCATGAAAATTTCAGCATATTTCCGTATTTAAGTTAAGAGCTTAGAGCTATTGTTTGGGGTTCTGATATCAACGATGTAGCCTGATCAACTATATCTTCGCCGAGTTGTCCAAAAACACCCAAAAAAAGTTAGACCAAAACATGTGCTCTAAGGCACCTATTACTAATCGCCTTATGTGTCACCATATGATTGGTTGTTTTTGTGATGTGACATGTAAAGTGTATTGTTACACATGTATTAGTTTCTTATTAAATTTTTATTAGTATATTATTTCTCAACTACCATTCTTTTCATATATTTAATAGGAGGTCTAAATGCACAATACTATAACGTCTATTAGGACATGGTTATCTATTAGATACTTTCCCCTCATTGCTTCTATTTTCCCATTAATTTCCTTAATTGAACTTTGTATCCATTTTTCCAGTTTTGGCTCAATTAAGGTTTCCAATTTTCCCATTTGTTCCAATATAAGTAGTTCGTGAAACTCAGGCTTTGCAACGCTAAGAAGTCGTCTCTTTGATCCACCCGTCATGTGCTTACTCGCCCGTAACTTCCGCACACACAATGGCTCAGATCACACATTTACTCGCAACAAAAAGGCCCCAGGATTTCCGTCTATATTCTTCTGCAACTGCTGAAAAAAATTGCATCGTTACCAACAGATTACTTTCCTCTGGGAGCTCAACAATATTAAGTGTTAGCAATGCACATTCTCTTTTTCCTTCGGTTAATGTATTACGCATTTGCCGCAACAATAATAGGAGAAGGATTTACAACAGCAAAATTGATCCCACATATTACACGCAAGAGTTCCGCGAAAGAAGCAGTGCAGATGAGGTAAAAAAATTCTCTCATCTCAAGGGAAGAAATAGCTGGTTTAATACACATGTTTGATATAATGGGCTTGAAATTTTTTTGGATGTTCTGTAAGATTTCAAAGATGGGTGAATCTTGATGTATTTGCTGTGCGTATTCTTAAAACATAACTTAACTATTCTGAAACAGGGTACAATAACACATTCAAATTGAAAAAGGAAAAAATATTCGAAGTCTTCCAAATAAATTTTTTAATATTCTTATTCTTTATTGTTTTTGGCAATTCCTATTACAACCTAATTTGTTTGAAGGGAATCGATTATAGACCCATCCTTTCTCCAATCATACTTGACCCTAAATCGAAGATTTTGCGAGGGAGTTCGAGATGCTTTAAGATACTTGTATGGGAAGAATTATACATCTTGTTTTTCTTTCAACTATTTTTGTTCAAAATTATTTCACCATTTTTCTAAATATCTGGTATTTCATTTTAATTTTAATTTTAATTTTTTTTTAATAAAAGGTAAAAGGTATTGTTATTTTTTTAGGTTACCTCCAAACAAGATACCGATTTGGTTTATGAGAACTCCCCATACAAGCATTGCATAAGTTGATTGTTTTTCCATTTGTTTTACTTATTGTTCAAATGAGGTGTACAAACCCACATCTTCTGTTAGGAATATGTGACCTTCACTTTAGTACAAAGGCCTTTACCATTAAGCCAATTCAAATTGTACTAAAATGGCTACAATGGCTTCAATCATGTTTTTTCTGCTGTTATCCTGAAGATTGTAATTCTGGTGAATCCTTTTGTTGCCGAGTTTCTTACTTAAACTATGGAAATGAACTTGTAAAAAACACCAAGTATTTTTTGCTTGTAATACAAACCCTTTTTATAACCTAAAAGGTAAAAGATTGTTTTCTAGATCACGAGCAAGACAAAGACTGATTTGGCCTATGAGACCCAGTTGTGGAAGCCTACAAGAGGATTTCTTTCTCATTTACCTTACATGTATTGTTTAAATTTTTTTACCTTTAAGTTTTTAACTCATGAAGACACTTTAGAGTAAACCCAACCTTGCCAATCCACATAAATCACCCTAGTTCAACCAGTACACATTCTGATGAAGCTTCATGGAGTCACCTTTGATTAGTGAATTATTTAAAATAGCTGCATAAAGTTCCCATTAGTGTTTCTTTCCTGCCATAATAAGCTAGTTTTCTTCATTCATGTATTTAAATTTTGCCTTTTTCATAGCAGGGCAGTTGCAGGGTTGTTAACGGCCTAAAATAAATGCATTATTTATATGGATGACAGTAAATATACAATAATAAAACAATCCCATTGGTGGCTTTTCAGTTTCATGAATATGTGGCCTGTGGTTATCATAAGTTTCATATATCGATGCATATAGATTTGTTATTGGTTCAAACTATTAGGTTCTGTGTCAAAATTGATATAAGTCAGGTACCAGGCTGAATGTATGTTTTTTGAATCAGAGTAGCATTTATCCTCCCAACCGGGGTGTTATGGAATACCTTCCTTGTGTCTACATAGACATGAAAGCAATGCACTTCTATCCATCTGGTTAGTGTTGATCCCCAAAATAGCTGCAACCTTAAACTCTAAAACATTCCTAAATCACCAAGGCCGGGAATGTCATCGGGGTGATTTGGAAGAGGTTTATCAACAAATTAAGGGCGATTTTGGCCAACTAACAGGAGTGGGTAGGCTCCTCTGCACTTTGAGCTCAACTTAGACTCTGGAGGGATATTCCAAGGGGTATACCTAAGCAGGTATTAACTTCAAAACCAGATGAACAACTAAAAATCAAAAGACAACCAAACCCAAATCGTTTTCTAGGCCCCAAAAATTGTCACTGGACCCAGAACAACTAGTTATCACTAAGAACCCCTATATAGCTGATGAAAGGCAGTCCCATTAATAATGGAAAGTACAGCTATGCTTGTTTGGTTTGCAAAGAATTGATACTTTAATGACCCATTTACAATGTTTACTATTTTCAGAACAGAACCGCAACAACACTTACAATACTAACTACTTATTTCACACATGATGAGTTTGTTTTAGTATTTTAAAGAGGTGTGGGTGATCAAACATCTCAGACCGATGCCTATTATGATGGGCTACAAAGGCAACACAGAGATGAAACACACACTTATTGGATGTTCATATGCAAGAAAAACAACGATCAATGAAGAATATACTTAGTAATCCTTGGTCAGAATACAATCATTCGTCTATAACCACATAAAAGATCATCACATAGCATGTAATGTTTTAAGAATCTGTCATATTCATCTAATCAACTGTTACAATCATACCACGAAGTGTGGCAAGAGGAAACCCTAGTTGAAACTTTGGATTTCCTTGAATAATTACATAAGAAGGAGAAGTTCATACGCTGATCATTGAAATCAATATGAGAACCTTTCATAACCTGTGTCTTATCAGCCGGAGAACTAGAACTTTTTGCTCTTTGAAACCCTAGAGAGCTCTGCACTTGGTCGCTTGAAAATGCCAAAAGACCAACACTTGAAAAGAGTTCAGATCTTGCCTTTATAGCCTTCACACATAGGTCTGAGAATGAATTTGGCGCCAATATCCTCAACAACCCCATCAATTGCATTAAAAGTATTAATTTTGGTCACCCACTTTGCATTAATGGCGTTCCTGGAAGTAGTTGGTGCATTTCTAGGTGGTTGGAGGAGTATGGAAGGCCAGGAAGTCGACCTTCGACAAATCGAACTTCGGAGGTTGGGCCTTCCATCTTGCATCGTGCTCATTAGAGGAAAAGGAGAGAAACACCCGACCTCGAAATACTTAGACAAACGAAGAGCACCGGGGGTCGGGCCTCGGGCCTTCTTCCTTTTGCCTTCCAAAAATGAAGAAGGAAGAAAAGGAGAACTCCCACATTCTGAAAACATAGAAGCCTTTGAATAGTTTGGCAGACTTCGAGCCTTTTGCCTTCCAAAAGGAAGAAGGAAGGAAAGAGAAACACCCGCCTGCTGATGCTCGCCACATTTAGAAGATACTGGCCCCGTCGGACTTCGGACCTTGGGCCTTCACCGTTTCACATGCCCAGAATAAAAGAGAAGACCATAACTCCGACCCTCGAAGTCTGCTTTACGTAGTAAAATTTTCAAACCTTAGGTGGACTTGGGCCGCCAGGCCTTCCACTTTGTGCTTGTTGTGAAGAAGAGGGAAAGTTGCAGGCCCGACTTCCGCCCTCCGAAACACTTAGTCAAATTATGAAAATACCGGGGGTCGGCCCCTGGGCCTTACATCTACCATCTTCCTAGAAGGAAGGAAGAAGAACCAACCTCTGTCGTTCTCCGCCCACTTCATACTTAGAATAATTTGAACAAGTAGACTTGTCGGACTTTGGCCCCCAGGGCGTCTCCCCGACACTTGCTTTATAGAAGACCGAAGGCAAAAGGCCCGAACTTCGACCTTTGATACACTTAGATGAATGTTTCAATAACTTAACACTTAGGCAATTTTAGCCTTGGAGGATTTTGGAGCCAAGAAGGAAAGCAGGACAGAAGAAGGAAGACCAAAACTCCGACCTCCGATAAATTGTAAAAAACACAAGGAAACACTTAGATTTTTTGACTTAGTCATTTTTGGGCCTTTTTTTCTTATATTTTCAAAAGGCAGACATATGAAAACCTATGAAAGATGTCTCTGATCGATTATAAACTATAGGTTCAAATGGGATTCAGATGAAATTTGGGGGCAAAATGGGGCATTTTGGGGACAGTTTTTTTAAGTCCCAACAGTTAGCATGGAGTATAATTGATCCTTAGTATAGATATTCTGTCTCTAATTCATCAACATGAATCTTATCTTTTGAATAAACAAGTTGGTTGACTGTATGACTGTTCTCTTATGATTTGCTTAAGAAAATAGTGGATATTTGCTTTAGAAAATAGTTGTTTAATTGTTGTGAATAAGATGAATTACTGTATACATGAATTGAAATAAACGTTAACTGAAAACATTGCAAGAACAGGGCACAGACGCAAGAGATTACCCTGGAGAAATCCAATGTGGGAAAAGCTCTAGAAGAGTAAGGACTTCTCCTTTTCTTGCTACTATCTCTTTGCAATATTACATGCTACTGCCTTCACGAGGCCTTCAATAACACAATCAACATCTTTACAACATCCTTATATTTGCTCCGCAAAGTGCTGCAAATGAACACTATCTTACTGCACTCAACCCCCTAGAGCACTCTTAACCAAGAATCTCTCATTCTTTGCATGAAAGAATGACTTACAATGGCCCATTAAGGATGTTCATATATTAATTTCAATGAGAAGAGGCTTGAACAAGAAGGTCAAATGCCACAGGACCAGAAGACACACCATTTGCAACCATTGCTCTTCTCTTTTATCCTATTTGGGAAAAAGCTGCTACACATGTTAGTGAAAAGTTGCTACGACTCTTTTAAAATTGCCAAGCTTTTGAGTTTTGCAGTTTCACAATAGAGAAAACTGTTCTCTCATTTTATGCTCTGTTTCTTAGGAACCTACTTCACTTGTGTTTGACTCCAAGGTGTGTGGATAACCATAGAACCTTTTGCAATGTTTGTAGACTTCTATATGTACTTCCATAGTTCGTTCTTATTGAAATTGATCATATTAGGAGTGATTGAGAATGTTTTCAAGTTATATGCTTAGTTGATTTGAGTAGTCTACGAGAATAGTCGCTAAGTTAAACTTACTATCATTTCATGATTGAATTCAGATCAGCAATTGTACATTAAAAACAATAAAGGAAATAATAAATAAGTACTCCTAAAAACCCATAGGGAGAAAATTAGAGTATAGCCCTTTTGGAGATGGATACCCTTGAACCAAAGGCAACAAAGAGCCTCAAATCTACCAAGACAGGGGATATTGAGCCACAACTTGGAGATTGGTATGTCTGCAAAGAGATTTTCTATATCATCATATATGGGTTTAAAATGGCACTGTTTCTTCTTCTTTCCTCTCACGCAAAAAAGATATTCACGTTGGAGTTTGTTGGGGAGCTCGCCTTAATGGAATATCACTTATCCAAAAGAAAGAACCCCATACTCTTCGAAAGGCATTACTTTCTACAAAAAGGAGAGCCTTGGCATTGGGGGTGTCTTGGCTCATTTCGATGAATTTGATGCAAACACAAATGAAGAACTATGATTCAAAATGCTTGTATTCATTACGTTGCGTGGCTCATGGAATTGGATGAATTCATCACAAGGATTACCCCATTAAGGTGAGTTGGAGCTCCGAGCAACCATTAGTCTTGTGCATAACTTGTGAAAAACCAAGAAGTGGCAAAGAGGGGGGCAATTTCGAGCCTATTAATCTCCTAGAGCTACATGCAAATGAGAGAGGGAAGAAGAAAAAAGAGGAAGCAAGAAAAACAAAACAAGAGGATCAGTCCTTGAGTATCGAGATAACTTTTATTGAAGACACTTCCAAGGGTCAGGCTACTAGTTAAGAGGCATAATCTTGCAGTGCCTTGCTGCTGATTAGGTTCAAGGAACCCTCAACATCTCTTACCATGAAAAATGCTCTTGGTTAGCAAGCACAAGCATGTTTTGTCACTCACTACTAAGAGAGTTCCACTTGCCAATTGTTGTGACTACTCAACTTGCTAGTAGGAGGAACATCAGGAGTATTGTTTGTACTAACATCCCCTAGAAGGGACTATATGTTTGATGGTGTATTGTTGGCAAAACATGTCCTTTCTTGAATAAGCACCACCTTGGTGCAAATAAAGGCCGCCACGGGAATTGGCATGCCAAAGTCCACACCATTGAGGCCGACCAAAGAGTCTCTAACTAAGGGAAGGCAACTTCCCCTCAAAGCTTTGCTCCTATGACTACCAAAGGAAAATCTATTGCAAGAGCACTAGGAGATGTAAATGCTAACGATGAAGAACATAATGAGGTGGAATGCCATTAAAGATAAAGACGCCCTGTTGAACTGTTTTTTGCCTTGTGTTTTATTTTTAAGGTTGGATGGCATTGGGATATTATTTGTGTTCCATTCATATTGAACCCATTTCTTTTTGTGGAAATTACGTCATGTCCACTCTTTGCCCATGTTAATCTTTGAAAAATCCCTGGTTATGGGTGTTTTGTTTGTCCCTGTTTTAGAGACTTTGTTTTTAAGTCATGATGTTGTGTTCTGTTTTTGCCTCAAATTAGTTTTGGTTGTGATTTCTTGGGTTTTTCCATGGTTTTCATTTGTAGTTGGGTTGAGTGTTCACTTGTTCTCATCTCTGTAATGTCTTCACACTCGAATTTGAAGTTTCAAAAATCAATTGTGTTTGTTGATGTTGTGGGCCAGTTTTGTGCCTTAGTTAATTTTTTTTGATTCATCTCGATGATGTCTTTTTTGGGGATAGTTTGAGTTTTGCCTAGTGTTACTTCTCTAATGCTTTGTTTTGTTCCCAAGTGGTATGAACTCTTGTCAAGTGGCATCCTCTCAGTGGCTTGCATCCTTCAACAGTTGTTTTGTGTTTGACTAGAATCGGATGCTTTGGTATGATGGAATGGATATATTGTCAGATCTAGATGTATCTTGCATCAAGATTTTATGTTTGAAGTTTATTTTCTCCGGTAACCAATTAGACAAAACCAAGTTTTTATGTTTGATTTTATATAATCTCGAGTTGAGTTTGTATTGCGCCAAGTTTGTGTCCTTTTGGTGTATTTGTGCTCTAATGGAAAATGGACCTAATGTGGTATTATAATCTAGCTGTCTTAATTTGCATTTGTATTTCCTTCGTTTTGAAGTCCAGGAGGTTCGTTGAATGCACATATGTGAGGTTGTTTTAACTCTAGTTTAATCTGATTTTGGATCCAATTTTTCCTCTAATCAAGTTGAAATTCTTTTTGCCTCTAGGTGTTCCGATGATAAGGTTTACTTGAGGTTAGTTATTAAGAGGGTTCTTTTGAGTTTTACATCATGCCAATTAGAGGAGAGGAATTATCTGGTGTAATATCCCTAATGGATATTGGACTGAAATTTTGAATGCTCTGATACCACTGTAAAATACCTTCCTAGGAATGACTGAATTTTTTTGCAAGTTTAGATAGATTTCTTGCACACTTCAATTAAATAACTTCACCAAATGAATAAGGAATTGTAGCACATCAAACTCACATCAACTTTGCACATATGAAAATGAAACATGAAATGTCAAGTGGCTGGAATTTATTTCAGTCCATGTCTGAATTTATATCAGACTTAATTACAAATCAATTTGAAGCCCAAATACATCAAACTTTGCATACAAATATAGCCCAAAGCCTCTAAAATGATGATGGCTATCAAATGGACACAAAACACTCTTGAAAGAACTTCAATAAAATTTTGATGAAAACTTTTTGTATGCTGATTTGACTGCTGAAAGTGTACTTTTTGTCCAGCCAAGAGTTTACAATGAAATATCATGAAAAAACCCTTCCAAATGCACTCTATGCATGCATAGGAATGTCTTCTATCAAGCACAACTCTTCAATCTTCAAACCCTTGATCACATTCACCTAAAAAGCCCTGAAATTCCAATGTAAAATCGCTGTTATAAAAATCAGACCCTGCTGTTGCAAAATCAGACCCTGCAAAACATGAAAATACCATCCAAAATGTACTCCAAATTCACTAAACTACCTTGGTAGTCAATCCTCTACACCAAGAGCTTCAAATAGATATCAATTTCACTTCCAAACTCTTCAAATAACCTGCAAATGTAATCCAATGATGAAATCTGTATGACAACATCTCACAAATTGTTATGGGATCATCACCACAACACTCAAGGGAACATCTCCTTGAAAAATAACTAGAAAATCGGAATTTTCAGTCATAAACAATAATAAAGAAAACATACCATAGCATCATTCATTGCAAAATGAAGCTCAAGTTATCTATTTAAACTCCTCAAGCTTTGATGTCCATCCTCTTGGCAATTTTGGAATGCATTTTGAAATCCATCAATAGAAATTAAGGAAATGGAACAATATTGAATGATCTTCACTTGAAATGCTTTCATTTAAAACAATTTTCAATTATTTTAAATGAATTTTGCTCCTCCTCTATGGATCGATCCTCCTTAAGCTTGGCCTTTGACACTTGCATTGAATTTTGAGATTGCAATCATTTAAAATCTTTCTCTTTGCTTGGGCGATCAGCTACATGCATTTAATTTTGTGTTTGAAATGCATTTAAAATCCTTCTAACCTCCAACTAGTACTTGCAATGATTGGGCGATTGCATTAAATAAACCAATCTATCCAAATGCAAGCATTTAATAACCTTCAAAGCATTTAAAATCTTGATCATTGACATAACGAACTTGGCATTTAATTTATGAACTTGCATTTAAAATGCTCCTCTATTCTTGCTTCAATCCACAACTACCTCATGTGCATGCATTAAATGATGATATTTGCATTTAATAAAAACCCTCAACCGCTCCAATGCAAATATTTAATAATAAAATTTGCATTTAAAATATTTTCAAAGCTCAATATCAAATTAAATGCAATCATTTAATTTACACAAACCCAATCGACCTCATATTCCATCGATCCAATGCAATCATTTAATAAATAAATGTTGCATTTAATGTATCCTTCCTTCATGTTTGGCGGCCAGCTATGAATCATATGCAATCATTAAAAATCAAAACCAACCTCATAATTGAAAATACAATTCCAATATTGCATTTCCCATGTAGCTCAAAAACACACTTAGCTCATAATTTGGGACATTACATCTGGGTTGTGTGAGCATGATGTGTTTATGATGTTAGTAGAAGGGAAAAGGTTTCTCTGAACCTAATATATGTTTAAATCTAGTTTTGTGGAAAGCTTGGGTCCGGATGTTGTTGCTTTGAAGATTGATAGCTTTATTATGAACTTGTAGACCCAATATGGTATAAGCCCGATTTATTGTGATATTGGGTCTAGTTTCGCCTCTCACCAAATTTATGAACAATTGGTGTCCAGTTGCTACGACAACTTTTTCGATCTAAATATTTTTTTGTTATCCATCTATAGATTGGGTGATGTCCACAAGTGAAAAGGGACCTGTTGATGATTGTTTTTAGACAAGTCAACAATTGAGTAAAACACTAGAGTATCCCACTCTCTCTTGAATAAAGCTCTTCAAAGGCTTAACTATGTGATCCAGTGAAGTAACTCCAAGGTTCCTTTTTATAATGCATGATGGGTTAACTCAGTGATTACATGTGATCTTGCTGATAATCACAAAGGGACTTACATTAGACTTCTTCATACTTGTTTAGCTTATTCCTCCTTTAGTGTGGATGACATATATACAAGACTTCAATGATAAAGAAAAGTAAAAAGATAAAGGTTTAGGAATCTAATCTAAGGTCAATGAAGCAATGATGATGTGTGAATAGACAAACTCCTTGATAAACCTAACTCCACTTCGCCAAGGATGCCTACAACTACATGAAGTTGGTGCAATCTCCTAAGGTTACGCGAATGGTTTTCAAATCATGAAGGCTCATATAAGCACCCATCGAATGGCGCAGCTCAAACAAGCATCCACAATCGAACTTATGCAAATGAGGCTCAGACTAGCTTTACACAACACTTCATCAGCGATGAATGTTAAAAGCATGAGTTAGGAGTTGATCAAATATTCAGTACAACAAACATTACAACAAAGAACTTCTAATCTACTTTACTTTCTACTTGAAACATCTCTTATTCAATTCAAGATACAGGAAACCATGTTATTTCACAAGATAACACTTAAACACCAAGTGAACTCCAATGTTCTTTGCATTAATTTTGAAAATATTTACAACAATTTCAAGCCCTCTCAGAGAATTTTGAGACTCTCTTCTATTCTACTCCTATGAACTACTTTGATTTCTATAAAAAAAACTCTTTTACAAATGAGGCAACAAGGCCTTTATATAGTGCTCCAGATTACAATGAATGACTTAGATCAATTTGATAGTCAAGGGTCTAAATCGTGCCACCTTAGAGGGAGTTACAACAACTTGCTATTTTTAGTACAAATAGGAGGCAATGAAGGCATGCTTTCCAATGTGATAAGGATAAGGTGAAAACATTTAAAACATTCTCCACATAGGAATCCCTTTGACTTCTTTTATTAAATGATACATTTAATGCATTTAAAATAAGGTGGCTGATCCTGATTGGATGATGATATGTACTTGCCACATAGGTGCCACTTCAGCATATCTTGAAACTTGTATCATCTTGTAGTGATGTATTCGATGTGATTGCTTTAACTTGTATGTTTAGGAATACAACTTGTAGATCTTGCCTTGTTTTTTGAATTGTAAATTGGATGTATGATAGATGTTGCTCCATTTGATTTAACTTTGTAATGCTTCTTCTTGTAGGTTGATGTAAATGATCTTCTTCGATGCTTCTTGATGCAGAGAATAGTAGGAGAGTAGATGATGTTTCTTTCTCAACTTCTAAATGATGATGCTTCATTCATGAATTGGAGTAGGAGATCTCTCTTGGACTTGAAAATTTGAGAGTCTTGAAGTTGAATGGATGAATGCCTTTGCTTGATGTAGAAGTTGATGAAGTGATCTTGCATGATGATCCTTGAAGATGATCTTGCACATGAGGTTTCCTTGAAGTAGAGTGGATATTGATGATAACACCCTTCTTGGATGTAGTATAGATGACCTCTCAAGGATACTTGAAACTTGATGAATCTTTGAAGATTGGGAGAACTTTACTTGAAATTTGGATGAGTGAATGCCTTGTCTTTGAACATGATGCCACTTGATGAAGAGTTCCAGTAGATTGATGAAGAAACCAGCTGATACTTGAAGTGATGTAGATCTCTTGGAATGATGCTTCCTGGAAGATGATCTTGAAAAGAGTCTTTTAGAGCAGCCACATGATGACTCTTCCTTGAAGGTTGATAGAACTTGAAGTAGAGTGGATGACTTTGGAAGTCTTGATGAAGATGATGTCTTTTGGATGGATGATGCCTTGAAGCTATGACTGACGAAGACGGAGTAGTTGATACTTGAAGTAATCCAATAGGGTATCCTTGAAGTAACTTCTTAGAATAGCTACTTGATGTCTTCTTACACTGCAACTTGTTGACTTCACTCCTAGCGTGAAGGTGGTTCTAGACATCTGCTCCTCTTTAACTGCTTATCTTCATTCATACTCCTGCAACATAGAGAAAGAAACAACATTAATACTTCTACTTTATAACATAAACACATAAGAAATTACTTGCTTAAGGTCTAAAGAAGATGAAAACAATATAGAAAATAAAGCATTGAATGAAGTCCTTAAATCCTCCTTTAAACTCTTGAACTCGTCCTTCTTGGAGGAGCAGATCAGAAACTGAAATTTTCTGTCCTATCTCCTTCGTGCAGCAGATCATGGTTATTGGGATCTCCTTGCAACCTTAATACTTCAATCCTCCTACTTGCTTAGGGCATTAGATCAATTTTCTGAGTTCTTCATCATAATGGATAGCAGATCTTCATACATCCTACATAGAAATGGCGCAGCAGATCAGCAGTTGGAGATCCTCATAGAATTTCCCCTGTCATTCTTCATTGTGGCAGCGCAGTGGATGAAGGTTCTAGGATCCTCTTGATAGGCGCTTTGGTTGAATGGTTCAAATTCTTTCTTGCAAACAGATTTAGAAGGGAGCGCATTAGATCACAAGTCTGAATCCTCCTTAAGTAGCACATTAGATAGGCGTTTTGATTTCCTCTAGGGCTGGTGCACTAGATCCATGTTTCAAAATCTTCTAGATAGACTTTTAAACACCAAGCAAGCTTCCTTTACATGTGGCGCATTGGATGGCACTTTTGAATTCCTCTACAACCTAGTGGATTAGATCAAGGTTTCAAAATCTTCTTCTTCTTCTTAACTTGAAGGCAAATCCTCTTCCTTGCTTGAGCGCATTGGATCAGCAATCTGAAATCCTCTTCTATCACTCCATAATGGCGCATTAGATGCTGATTTTGAGATCTTCTTCCACTAGGCGCTTTGGTTAAGGTTTTTGATTTCTTCTTTTTTTTCAATTCTAAAATGAACCTCTTTCTCCTTGAGCGGATTAGATCAAGGTTTCAAAATCTTCTAGCATTGGCGGACTTGATCCATTTTTGAATTTCTCTACCTTCTCCCTTCTTTGGCGCATTGGATTGACGGTTGAAGATCCTCTAGTATTTGCGCTTTGGTTAAGGATTCTGAAATCCTCTAAAAACTTAGCATTTTTGCCTCAAAACTTAGGTTAAATCATCTTCTTCTTAGTGGCGCGTTGGATAGGGGTCTTGATTTCCTCTGGAAATTTAGCATTTTTTACCTTGGGTGCATTGGTTCAAGGGTATGAGATCTTCTTAATTTGGCGCATCACTTCAAGGTTTCGAGATCCTCTTAATTTGGCGCATCACTGCAAGGTTTCGAGATCCTCTTAATTTGGCGCATCACTTCAAGGTTTCGGAATCCTCTTAATTTGGCGCATCACTTCTAGTATTTGGAATCCTCTTGCTGTGGCGCATTGGTTCAAGGATTTGGAATCCTCTTGCTGTGGTGCATTGGTTCAAGGATTCGTTTTCCTCTGGCTTTCGTCGCACTAGATGGGAAATTTGCGCCCTCTCAGAAAATTTCGTTTTTCAGGGTCCTTGAGGGTAAAGGTATATTGAAAAATATATTTAAGGTAGATTGAATTTCTTATACTTTAAATATTTTTCAATATACCTTTCAGGAGGTTTGAGATAGGTCTCGAATCCACCAGATTTAACATGCAAAATCTAGAATTTGGAGGATTCACCAGATTTCAGACTTAGTCAATTTTTTAGGATTTCAGGATTTCAGGCTCCCAGACTTGGTCTTTTCAGGATCTCAAACATACATCAAGATTGATCTCAATGTTCATGAATTGGATTTGATTTGATTCTTCATTACTGCAAGTTCATGTTCCAGATGAGACCTCCAGTTATAAAGCAAAAACCTTCTAGGAGAGAAACTCATTATTGGATTGGCAGAGGAAACGACCCTAAGGCATCGTCAGAACTTCATGCAAAGCATCGGAACTCAAAAAAAGGGGGTCCCCATTTGCAATGGGGCGATGTGTGATTTGGTCACAACAGGACTGAGATTGTTGAATGGAAGCAAGGTACGCAGAAGTGCTTCCTACACTAATACTTTGATGAGAGGTATGTGCAAATTTATGTTCTTCACAATTACATGAAAGAGAAACACATAAAACACATAAACAAGTAAACCATAACATGGGGGTTTACATGGGGAAAACCCTTTCAGGAGAAAAATCCCATACTCCAAAAGCAGAACCACTTGTATTATTCAACAATAACCACGGTTACAATACAATCAGTAGGCTATGTCTCTCTTATAGGAGTATCGCTAACATGTAAAACTTGGAGTAATTCTAGCAGCATAATGGTACTTGCAAAATAAACTATACAACCCATACATACTCCAACTCTAAGCACCAATAGATGAAGCACAAACTATAAACCATCACATTGTTTTGGAAAACCAGTTGCAAACCCAAAGGAGGTATGGCGCCCAAATGGTCAAGGCACAAATTCCAATGCCCCCTTGGTCTTGGTCTCATGCTATTTTTAGCTTATTACTTACACTCTTGTTATTTGTCATATTTGATCACCCAAACTTGGGCGTCCTAATTCGTCTTCATTCTCCATTTAAAGATGCTCTATGACATGCATCATAAGATTGCCATTATTGCTGGTCAAGATTCCAATGTAACTCCCCTCTTGTATGCTCTTATGCATCATAGAATCTGTCATAAGTAACTCCCATCTTACAAGGTCATAATGACCCAAGATGCTCTTACAACTTCTTACACACTTCACAAGATGTTGACACATGGCAAAGAGTGCCACCTCAAAGTGGAACGCCCCACTCCACATGTGAGGAAAAAATAATCATTAAATACAATTAGTTAATAAATACGAACATTGGGAATGCAAGGTTGAGACATTTTTTCCCAACACTGTCCAACTTGGTGTTTACATTGAAATCTAACTACTAGGGGTCGTGAGGCCCATAGACTCACTACACCACTTGAACTTCTCTATGCCCACAGGCTTCGTCAAAGAATTTGTGACATTCGTTAAAGTATCAACCTTCTCCAACATCACCCTCCCATCCTTTACCATGTCATGGACAAATGGTATTGGACATCAATGTGCTTCATCCTTGCATGAAAGGTCAGGTTCTTTGCCAGACATATGGCACTTAAACTGTCACAGAATTGTAATAGCTCCTGGACTTAGCCCCACATCTGAACACAATTGTTTAAGCTAGATGACTTTCTTACAAGCATGAGTAGTTGCCATGTACTTTGCTTCTGTAGTGGACAAAGCGACCATAACCTGCTGTTTGCTCATCCAACTAATAGCACCACGAAACATGGTGAAAATGTATCCGCTGGTGGATCTCTTGTTGTCAACATCCCCTACGTAATCTGAATCCACAAATCAAAGAATATCAATTGAGTGCCAGTATCCTATAAAATCACCATGGTAACAAATAGAGTACTTGGAGGTACCCCGCAAATATCTAAAGACCCTCTTGATTGCATCCCAATGTACTCATCCAGGATTAGCCATGAAACGACTCAAGACTTCCATTGCTTGGGTGATGTCTGGTCTAGTATAGACCATAGCATACATTAAGCTCCTAGACACTAGCATAAGGTACGCGGGCCATATCCTCCATCTCACTAGGACAAGTTGGACACTGTTCAACTGATAACTTAGTCCCCACCGAAATAGGAACACACAATAGTTTGCAAGTTGTCATGTTGATTCTCTCCAACACCGAGTTCACATACTTGCTTTGACCCAATTAAAGCCTTTTGTTTGCTTTATCTCTTATGATCTCCATCCCCAAGATGAACCTGGCAGCCCCTAAGTCTTTCATCTCAAACTGTGCTGAAAGCTGAGACTTAAACTCACAAATTATATACTTACTATTACTGAAAACAACATATCATCAATGCTGATGCTTGGCTTGACGTTTCCAAGGAGTCAATGTGATGTCCCGATGATAAGGCATTGTTTAAATTAAAGATTTAAACATTATGATAAACAGTGAAATTGCTTTATTGAAATATGGTGTTTCTCATGTCCCTTCCATTGTCAATTTGAATTAAAATTGTGTATATATTAATAAATATATATAATATTAGTATATATAATTATATTTTAATATAATAAAAATAGAATATATAATATGTTTATTTAAATAATTAAATAGATATATTATTAAAATTATATATAAAAATAAATATAAATGACAAACATAAATATTAATAATATACATATAATTATTAAATTAAATAATATACAAAGTTTAATATTGGCAGCGGTCCCATATTAAAAATATAATCTAAGCCTGTCCTGTATTAGCGTTGCCCTTCTATAAAGTGGCTGACTACGTGACTTTTGAAAAGCGTTTATAAGGAGAATATTTATGACAAAAACAAATCGTAATCAATAGTAAAGGGGCACCTACTTTAGGAATATGACTATTCTCCTAAAGTCGTCCCCTTTCATAAGAGACGTGGGAAATAATATGATATAGTAAAGGGAATATATGGAGATATAAAACAGCAAGAAATGACAGCAGAAAGGAAGAGGGGAGTTAAATAGATATCTCTGATATTTATGAGGAGATACAACATGAAGAAGGAATAAGATATTTTTGAGTTACTAATATATATTTATGATATATATATTCTAAGCATATCAACAGAAAACAGATATTCAGATCTGCTCATGAGAGGTGTTAAGGAAAGCATTCAAGCAGATTATAAAAGGGAAAATCTCATAACAGCATTTACAGATCTGCACAGAAGGATTATTTAGAAGATCACAAGGATAAAAGCAGAGATCTGAAATATATATATATATATATAGCAGTATATTGGGCTGCAGATAGCATAGACGGAAGGGATAAAATCCTTAAGAGTTCTAAAGGATACAAAGGCAAGAATTATCCTCCTGGTATATATATATACATATAGCAGTATATTGGGCTGCAGATAGCATAGAAGGAAGGGATAAAATCCATAAGAGTTCTAAAGGATACAAAGGCAAGAATTATCCTCCTGGTATGATGTATCTAACCCTATGTTTCTTATGATAAATGCCATATGATAAATAGTGACAAATGCATATAATTGAAAGGTTATCATTAGTGTCATAAGCATTGTGAAACTTGCTATAAAATATAGATTATATTCACAACACATTTGATATGATTGTTTGCAACTATGAAGTTTGATTAGTTTATTATGCATTGATGTGGATTCTTGTATGAATGTTATGATGGGGCAAATGTGGTGCAAGAGGGATAACGGAGATGGGGCACTCTTCTAGGTACACCACCCCTATAGGGGGGATTGAATAATCCCATTGGGGCCAAGGGGATACAAAGGGTACTGCCCTTGGGTTAGAAGAGATGGCTTCCAGGGCACCTTTTGTGATCTCGTTCTCCAGTCATAGACATGTAAACTCAAAGGAACCAATCATAGAGAAAGGGAAAAGGAAATGATAAGATGAGGGGATAACGGGAACGATACCTCACTAGGTGGACCACCTCATATAAATGGCATGGGCCACATGAGGCCAAGGGGGATGGTATATCCCATAGTTGAAAAACTCGAACTCGGCAAAAACTCGGCAGTCCCAAAATTTTTAAAAACTCGGGACTCGGCAATAACTCGACAAATTTATCGAACATTTAAAAATGCATAATTTTTAAAAAATATTCTTGAAAAACACACATTTCTAAAATTGTAGAATGCATTACTAATTTCCTTCATATATAAATCAAAATTAAGAGTTTAATACATATCATAGACAAAAAAAAGAGTTCAACCTTTGAATACATATGAAATTCTAGTTTGATAATACATATCATAGACAAAAAAAAGAGTTCAACCGTCGAATACATATGAAATTCCAGTTTCATTATCACTAGAAAGGAGAGATTTTTATATGAAAGGAGAGATTTTGAACAAACTGTCAAAATTTGATTTTTATATGATTTACTATATGATTTTGAACAAACTGTCAAAATTTGACTTTGCTTGTCAAGCAAATTTTTTATGATAGTTATCTATTCAATGGTGCGTGCCCTTCAAATACTATGACATGCCTTACTATAAGTAATGTCATAGTATTTGAAGGGCACGCAGTTGCACCATTGAATAGATAATTGTCATAAAACAATTGCTTGACAAGCAAAGTCCTTAGTCGACTGTAGGTTTAGAGTCGAATTTCAAACAAAATAAAATAAAAAAAGTAAAATCAATAAGCGTTTCATTGTTTGCATTGTGGAACTCAGAGGACTTACCAGTAATCGGCGGCAAACCAAATGATATATCATAATACATATCATCGCTTTTTGTTTTTGAGTTAAACCTTTTTATATTTCGTCTGCCGTTGCGAGTTTTATAGTAGCAGGCGAGTTTGGGTGATTTCGATGAGTATTGCAGGGAAAAATTGCAGTGAGTTTTTTCAAAAACTCAGGCCAGTTTTTTGCATGAAAACTTGCAGGTGCTTTTGACTTGCGCGGACTTGCAAGTTTTGCGAGTTTTGGGCGATTTTTGCAACTATGGTATATCCGCTCTTGGGCCTAGGGTAGAGGATCCATGATGCAGGAGCACCTCGGGCGAATCAACAATCAACATCACCCAAAGGATTTCATTTGTTTATTTCAGTTTTGGTTTGCTCATGTTTTGTTTTGGCATCTCTCAGCCTTGGAGTGCAAGAGGAATAAGCAGATTTGATCAAATTCAGTTTTCGGCATATACTCGATTTCGGCACACATTGATGGTTTTCACAAAAACGATTGTTCGGGTGGATTGGCGATGTTTGATGACGAATCCTCTTACGAGTAGATTTTTGACTTCGTCTTGGATTTGATGCCGAAGATTTTAGGGTCATCCGCCTTACGGTTTTGGCGATATAACAGTTTTGGGACTTGCGCTGGCAGTTTGGCGAAACATTAAAATTTCAAGTTCTGTGAAGTTTTATGCAGAACGGTTTGGTGGAGGTCTTCGGAGTGATGAATTACACACCTCAGCAAGTTTTCGGAAGGATCCAAGTTCCTGGTAAAAAGTTGCATCCAAAATTCAGTTTTTAGGTTCATGTGTCCATTTCAAGGCGACAAGATGGAGGTAGTTTTGATGGTCTTTGAGTGCCCACATTGTGGTGAAAAGAACAATGAAGTTAGTCGCTGGACAACTGTAACCAGCATCTCTCAATTCTCCAAATTCATTATTGTTGCGACTTCGAATTTTATTGAAGCACACTTTCCGGCTTGTGAAGTTTCCAGTTGGGTGTATCCACTCCCTATTGAAATCTAGAGTGTTTGCAAATAGAGGAGATAAAGAGGCCGCGGGCTTGGAGTAATTTGGGTCCATTCGAAGTCAATAGAAATTTCAATTATAAGACTGAAGGTAAAATGGCATCGTGGCATTAATGTGAATCCATTTAGAATGTGAAAGGATAGAGGCCACACCTCATGTCATGAACTAACATATCCATGAGATACAATAAAGAGAAATCGTGGGTGGTGGCAGTTAGAAAAGATAGGAAGTTTAAAAAAAAATGAATTGCAAGTCTGAAGAAATAAGGTGCCACGGAGGAGGATAGAAGTCAAAACAACAGAAAAGACATAAAACTAAGCGTGGAAGTCACTTGGGAAGGTGACACCTCATGTGAGGAAGGAATAGAATTTGAAAGGCCAAGAAAAGATGTGATAGGCAGCGTCAAAAACAGGAATCCACAGGCAACACCAGAGTAATGGAGAGAGCGCCAAGTTTGGAGATGGCGCCAAAATAGTAAGGTATTTCTGCAACGTCATAAAGGAGATTTAAAACTGCCTCATGGAGGCAAGTAAAACAAAATAGTTTAAAAAGGAACCGTGGCACAAAGGAAAAGGCAGATCGCTATTGAGAGAATTCAAAAGGGAGTTTAACATATTCTCAGAAAGATACTAAGGGTCAATGCATAAGAAAGAAAAGAGAATAATAGATGGAAAAGGAAGCATGGCGGTTACAGAGGAAATAGAAAGAGCACGCGGTCCCTAACGAAGAAAAGAACATAGTAAGAGAAGTGTTCGCTGCTAAGAGATTGAGGGGTGCAATCCTCCATAAAAAGAAATCAGGAATTTGAAGCCAAGAAGAGGTATGCTGCCACAGGTGGAAAGGAGCACCAATATGAAGAATGAAGTGGTCGGTTTGAGAGTTCAAATAAGTTAATGCAAGCTGCCAGAGGAATATAATGAAGTATTGAGTGTCAATAGAATGTCACTAACAGAGGTAGAATTGAGGGTAAAGCCATTGAAGGATAATTGTATTGAATTTGTTGAGGTCATTTGAATGAAGTTGATTAAAATAAAATGAGTCATGATAATGGTTGCAATCTTTGAATGGTGCACGAGTTAGTGAATTTGGGACAACATTGAGTCTCTGTTTTATTTTGAGTTTTGTGTGTGGTATTGGCAAAGAGGGATTGTTTTTGCTTTGTTTTCATCAAATGGTATCAGAGCCAGTGGTCTTGAATGCATAGGCAGAGCGCCGAACACGAGGTAGCCTATGCCAGGACCTGCGGGTAGAAGGAGAGAGTGAAACGGTTGTGGAGAGCTCAAAAGATTGTTGCAGGGAGAGAGGAGTCTTGAGCAAGTGAGCTAGGAAGCCGCGAAGAGAATTTATTTTGCCGATTGAGAGTGTAATGGCAGATTGCAGAGCATGAGGTGAGATTGCAGCAGTGAAATAAGATGGGGATATTGATGAGGAAGAAGCCCGTGATATGGGAGGGCTGGAGACAATATCAAGCATAGTTCCGAGACTCGGACTCGGCCTAGACTCGGTGAGGGTCACTCGGCTCGAGACTCAGGACTTGGTGCCTAGACTTGGCGCAGACTCGGCAAAATCTCGGCAAAGTGAAAAACGCAAGAAATTTAGAGATTTTTAAGGATTTAAAACTTGTTTCATGCACCCTTTATTAAATAAACCTTAAAGACACAATAACATCATCAAATAGAAGCTAATTGGATCACATACACAAGTATACATCGATCACACAAGTATAAATGCAAATTGTAACTGAGCTACTGAAGGAAATAGCACACTTAGATATATAAATATAGTCAAATGTATACAAAACTCATGGAATATGAAATCCATGATATCAAAATGATCAAATGTTCCAAGCAAATATGAAGTATCAAAACAATAACTAGAAGTCTATGGCTCAGAGGAGCCTGCATCCTTCGCCTTCCTACGAAGGCGCAAATGGTAGGTCTTCAATGATGCAACAGCCATAATCTCTGCCTGTGACTCCATGCCACCCTCACCAACATTAGATGTGCCTATGTCTGCTCATGATCTATCCTCCTCCTCTGCCATGGCTATAGCCTCAGCCTCTCTATCTGCCTGGTCAACCCAATCAAAGTCCTCATCACTAAAGACAGATCTGTAGCCTCAGTGATCCACTCAGATTGTGGATCGACCTCCTCTAGCGTGATTGGGGTGGAGTCATGGTCAAAGATCTGTTTGTGTCTAAGTCGAAGGTTGTAATGAACATACACTAGGTCATTCAACCTTTCCACGGACAATCTATTGCGCCTCTTGGAGTGTATGTGCTCAAACATACTCCAATTACGCTCACAACCTGAAGCACTGCATGGCTGGCTCAATATGCGAATGGCAATCCTTTGAAGGTTTGGTGTTTTAGCACCAAACATTTGCCACCATACATCTGAGATGAGAAAAAGAAAAAAAATCAATCTCATTTCCAATTTTAAGTCTCAAGTTTCAACATTTAATAATAATATAAAAAGAGGAAAATTATGCCCTTAAATATATTTTTACCTGGCTGCAATATTGTCCTACTCTCTTTGCACATTAGACGAGAAAAGAGGTCTCCTTGTGCACTAGTAAAGGCCTCTATCTCATGGACTATCTGTCTAGTAACTGTAGGCGCCATCTGCTCTATCATTGAGTAGAGCCCACCAAGAACCTCATCATCCGCCTTGAAATCAGGGCAGAATTGGAATGCTAGATTTAGGAAATAACCTGCTGCATGGAGGAGCTTGTGAAGCTGGTGCTGCCATCTCCTATCAATGATCTCCCAAATGGGACGATACTTACCCTCAACTCCCCCATAGATGGATCTAATGGCCTCTTTGGCCCTATCCATGCTCTCATATATGTAGCCCATTGCGGGCTTCTCCCCATCAGCAACTCGTAGGAGAACTACCAAGGGCTCGGTGAACTGCAAATATTGTGAAACATTAACTTAACATAAGTGTGATTAAAATAAACTATAAAGTTAAACAAATAAAAGAAAAATATGAATAAAAATTAAAAAATACTAGAATTGAATTTTACGGTTACCTTAACAATCTCTGCAGCAGGTGTCCAAAAGCCTGGCTCATCATAAATGTAACTTGCCACTTCAATCCCTACAGTGGAAGTACCATAGGATGAGGAAGTCCACTCCTCAGCAACAAACGTACGTCTCAAAGCTCCCTTTGACCGAATCAAGGATTGTAGTGTGATGAAATTTGTAGCAAATCTAGTGATGCCAGGATGAGCCAACTCCCTTACCCCCGTGTATTGCCTCATTAGGCTAAAGACCCATGTGAGATTGTATATAAATTTGTAAATATTTTTGGCGATATCCACACATGTTTTGATCCATGGAGCTTGCTAAAATCCTCCAATATGAGGTCAAGGCAATGTGCGGCACATGGAGTCCAAAATACTGTTGGGTGCCTCTCCATTAGTAGTCTAAATGCAGCAACATAATTTGCTGCATTATCGGTCACTACTTGAACCACATTCTCCTCA
Organism: Cunninghamia lanceolata; assembly: GCA_027924645.1. Taxonomy (NCBI): domain Eukaryota; kingdom Viridiplantae; phylum Streptophyta; class Pinopsida; order Cupressales; family Cupressaceae; genus Cunninghamia; species Cunninghamia lanceolata. The sequence goes on from BSBN01001490.1 coordinate 100,558, forward strand.
CCCACCTCAAATAGGACTTCCTCTATAGCCTCACAAAGGCATGTGGCATTTTTTACATGTGTTGAAGCATCAATTGACTTGATGAACACGATGCCACTTGAAAAAAGAAGCAAAATCAATGGTTCAATAAAACATAAATTAAAAATATTAATCGTTAAATCAAATTCAAAATTCAAATTATTCAATGCATTGAGGGAAGTACAATTACTTGAAGAGGAAACAAGAAGATTCAGCAGTGTCCTATTTTTTCTATCGGTCCAACCATCAGTCATGCTGGTGCAACCCTTCTTGCTCTATACCAAGCGCTACTCCTCTATTTCAGCTTTTACATCAGCCACCTTTTGTGTCAAAAGTGGGCCCCTTAGGTCATCTTCAGTAGGGCCTTTGAACCCCGCCCCACAAATAGTTATGGCATCAACCATATTTTGCCAATAAGGAGACCTAGCACATGTAAAAAGGAGAGTTTAACTTTAAATTTGAATTCAACATACATCTAAAATTTAAATATAGAAAGTCATGAGACAAAGAATCAAACTATAATAGTATAAATTTTAAAACAATCAAACAAAAAAGAATTACCCGGTTGCATGGAATGGAATGGTGCAATAGTACCAAAAGTCACCAATTGCTTGTCTAGCTGCGTCATGTGCCTCCTTATTCCAACCCGTGCTCTCAAGCGATGGTTGGGAACCAGGGGTAGTGCGTGGCACAAAAAATGAATCCAACCTAGATTTACGAATTCTAGGACCAATGCTAATACTCCCACTAGCAGTAGCACTAGCACTATCGGCAACACTAGCACCAACAGTAGCAGAAGCATTAGCACAAGCACTAGCACTAGGACGAAATGGAGGCTTGGCAGAAGCCCCTCCAACACCACCAATGCACGCTAATTCCTCCCTTTGCCTCTTTTTCACTTCTTTTTTCATTTCAAATGTTTCTAATTGTACTTGCACCCCACGAACAACCTCAATAGGTGCTTCTTTGCATCCGAAAGCATCATGGACAAGTTTGCGTGCAAGATGGTATTTCAATCTATTAATGCTTCGATGAAAAATTGTTTTGCAATAGAAACATTTTGTTTGTTCTTTTTTTTGCCCTGGAAAATTTTTAGCATGTTTCCAAGTTGGGTCCTTTCGAAATGGGTTTGAAGAGTTAGACATTGTGGAAAATACAATTTGAACTTGAAATCAAGGTTGCTGCAATAACACAAATGCAAAAAAAATGAACATTTGTTAATTCATTTATAATTATTAAACTAATGCAAAAAAAAAAATGTAGGGTTTGTTGATTGTTCCAAAACAAAAGGTAGGGTTTTTTAATTTGTTGAATGTTCAAACTTCAAACAAAATAAGTAGGGTTTGTAACTTTGTTCCAATTTTTTTTTGAAATTTTACAAAACAATGCAATTTTTGCTAAAAAACACAAAAAAAACCAAACAAAATCAAGCTTACCTCTCTAATGAAACTTGAAATGAAATGCAAACTCCTAATCGCTGGTAGAGAGCTCTCAATGCACCAACTCTAAGTATGAAGCTGCTCCAATGCGATTTAATGATGGATTTTTTGTTCTACCTCCTTGCTATTTGCCCTACAATGCACTCTTATTTTTCCTCACAACTCTCTTTTCGCCTCCTATTTTGCCAACAAAATGAAATGAAGTTACTTTTAGTGTAATAGAGGCAATATAACTAAAAAAAAATCAACTTTTATAATGAGTTTTTATTTTTTATTTTTTCACATTTCCGTCATGCCTGCGCCGGCCGAGTTTTAGGCTCGGGACTCACGAGTTTCCGGTGAGTTTGGTGAGTTTTCTAAAATAGGCGAGTCTGGGCGAGTTTCTAGCTAGGTCTGGGTCCGAGTCTCCAGGACTCGCCATGTCTTGCTTGGCTCGCGACTAGCCGAGTTTTGACGAGTTTCGGAACTATGATATCAAGAGAGGAAGATTTTGGCAATGATGGCTGATATAAACATGAGATTGGATCGATTGGAAGTCTGGCAACGTGGTAAATTTGTCAAGCATGATGAGGAAGATGAAAAGTTGTGTGCAACAGCGGTTGAAGATAAAGAGGTGGCCAGCGAGAAGGAAGAGGATGAAGATGCAGCGATAATATATAAAGAGGTTGCAGCAATAGAGTGTGGCGAAGATGATGATTTGTTAGCACAAATGTTGGTGATAGAGGAAAAATGGATGGAAAAGATTGCCGTAGCAATGAAGGGTAAAGAACAAAAAGTTGCAGCTGACGAGGATGTGAAAGATGTCGTAGCGGAAATTGATGTTGCAGCTGAGGTAAATTTGTTTTATGATGATGATATTTTGTTTTCAGATAAAATGGTTGAAAAGAGGAATAGAGAATAAAAGTATGTTGTAGATGCTGCATATTTACTTGTAGAGATTGTGGAGGACGATGCAGGTGGATTTTGGTGGAGGTGGTTGGTTTGTGGTGGGTTGGATCCCACAAAGGAGAGGACAGTAGAGAGCATTTGGCAGAGGAGGACGGTCTATGGTGGACGTGAATCCATGAGAGGAGAAATGAGTGATGAATGGAGTTGTGGGCGGAGCATGACGCGTGTGCCAGCGAGATGTTGGAAGAAGAGGAAGAAGAATTGATCTTGTGCACATATCCCAGCGATGGAGTTCGCTGCAAGTTGATTGCAACCTGAAAGGGTGATTCTATCACTCAACTCCACCTTTGTGAGCCTATGCTCACAAACTTTTTACCCGGCGTGTTTGATGCAGGAGCACCCCGGGCGAATCAGCAATCAGCATCACCCAAAAAGATTTCATTTGTTTATTTCAGTTTTGGTTTGCTCATGTTTTGTTTTGGCATCTCTCAGTGTTGGAGTGCAAGAGGAATAAGCAGATTTGATCAAATTCAGTTTTCGCCATATACTCAGTTTCAACACACATTGATGGTTTTCACAAAAACTATTGTTTGGGTGGATTGGCGATGTTCGATGACGAATCCTCTTACGAGCAGATTTTTGACTCCGTCTTGGATATGATGCCGAAGATTTTAGGGTCATCTGTCTTACGATTTTGGAGATATAACAGTTTTGCGACTTGCGTTGCCAGTTTGGCAAAACATTAAAATTTCAAGTTCTATGAAGTTTTATGCAGAATGGTTTGATGGAGGTCTTCTAAGTGATGAATTACACACCTTTGCAAGTTTTCGGAAGGATCCAAGTTCCTGGTAAAAAGTTGCATTCAAAATTTAGTTTTTAGGTTCATGTGTCCATTTCAAGGCGACAAGATGGAGGTAGTTTTGATGGCCTTTGAGTGCCCACATTGTGGTGAAAAGAGCAATGAAGTTAGTCACTAGACAATTGCAGCCAGCATCTCTCAATTCTCCAAATTCATTATTGTTGCGACTTTGAATTTTATTGAAGCACACTTTCCAGCTTGTGAAGTTTCCAGTTGGGCATCTCCACTACCTATCAAAATCTAGAGTGTTTGCAAATAGAGGAGATAAAGAGGCTGCGGGCTTGGAGTAATTTGGGTCCATTCAAAGTCAATAGAAACTTCAATTATAAGACTGAAGGTAAAATGGCACCGTGGCATTAATGTGAATCCATTTAGAATGTGAAATGATAGAGGCCACGCCTCATGTCATGAACCGACATATCCATGAGATACAATAAAGAGAAATCGTGGGTGGTGGTAGTTAGAAAAGAAAGGAAGTTTTAAAAAAAAATGAATTGCAAGTTTGAAGAAATAAGGCGCCATTGAGGAGGATAGAAGTCAAAACAACAGAAAAGACATAAAACTAAGCGTGGAAGTTTCTTGGGAAGGCGACGCCTCATGTGAGGAAGGAATAGAATTTGAAAGGCCAAGAAAAGATGTGATAGGCAAAGAAAAGATGTGATAGGTAGCGTAAAAAACAGGTATCCACAGGCAACACCAGAGTAATGGAGAGAGCGCCAAGTTTGGAGATGGCGCTAGAATAGTAAGGTATTTCTGCAATGTCATAAAGGAGATATAAAAACGCCTCATGGAGGCAAGTAAAACAAAATAGTTTAAAAAGGAACCGTGGCACAAAGGAAAAGGCAGATCGCTATTGAGAGATTTCAAAAGGGAGTTTAACATATTCTCAGAAAGATACTAAGGGTCGCTGCATAAGAAAGAAAAAGGAATAACAGATGGAAAAGGAAGCATGGCGGTTAGAGAGGAAGTAGAAAGAGCACTCGGTCCCTAACGAAGAAAAGAACACAGTAAGAGAAGTGTTCGCTGTTAAGAGATTAAGGGGTGCAATCCTCCATAGAAAGAAATCAGGAATTTGAAGCCAAGAAGAGGTACGCTGCCACAGGTGGAAAGGAGCCCCAATATGAATAATGAAGTTAATAATAAGTTAATGCAAGCTGCCAGAGGAATATAATGAAGTGGTGAGTGTCAATAGAATGTCACTGAGAGAGGTATAATTGAGAGTAAAGCCATAGAAGGCTAATTGTATGAATTTGTTGAGGTCATTTGAATGAAGTTGATTAAAATAAAATGAGTCATGATAATAGTTGCAATCTTTGAATGGTGCATGAGTTAGTGAATTTGGGACAGCATCGAGTCTTTGATTTATTTTGAGTTTTGTGTGTGGTATTGGCAAAGAGGGATTGTTTTTTCTCTGTTTTCATCAATCCAAGACACCCCATCAAAGTCACGCTCCTCAACTCTCTTATGGTTGAGTCTCCTAGATAGTTAGGTTTAATTGGATTAATAATGTTATTATGAGATTGTTAATCATGTTAACCTAATTGTGAGAAATATTATTGTAAGTGTTTTCTAACTTGTTTATAGGGATTAAATCAGGCCAAGGTACTCTCTAAATCTTTGTTTGCTTGGAAATTGATAATTTAGGGTAAAATTAGTATTGTTCCTATAAGGGACATTATAGTCAACCTTAGATAATTTTCTAGAATTGTAGGAAATGAGCTTGGAGTATCAACATGCCCCAAGTCTCCTTGCAACAAGAAGCTCAAGGCCTCCCGAGAAGAAGAAAAGGAGACTCTACCCCGAAAATGACCTTACTGACATTTTGTTTTGTCAAGACTTGTGGGTACATTAACATTTTAAATAGGGATTAGGGTGGTGTTGATGCGGTTTTTGACACACCAACTAGTTGCGTACTGTGAAGCACGCAAGGTGGAACGACAAAGGCTCCCCTACTTGAAAGATGGCTAGCCTCAAGAGTCTTTGTTAAATGAATTTCAGGTGTTGCCAAAATCCCTTAGCCAGAGAGCGCTTTGGCTGGTCCGTTCAAGGGTTCCATGGAGAAATTAGGAATTATCCCATTAAAATAGGCATTCACTTAGTGAGATTTGTCACTAATTAGCCATGCAAACACCTACTTTGTTGTCAATTGATTTAAAGTGGATTAAATTTGTTTATTTGACTTCTTTTGATTTGATTAATTCAACTTAAATTTGATTGTAAAATGATCTAACATGTTCAAAAAATAGTGTATTCTCCCAAAAAATCAGAATTTAATAATCAATTATTCGCCAAAATTCGCATCATTTCAATAAAAGCTTAATGCTGATTTTCGGGACAGTGAGTTTGTATTACAAATCTGCAAAATTTTATCACCAAGAAGTCAAAAAACACTCATAAATTTCTGCCTTATATGAACTTGAAATCTATCATTGAAAACCTACACTACCACCGGTTAGAAAAAATAAAAAAGAGGGGGGAAAGAGAAATAAAATAAAAACCAAACCTGCATTCAATCCTCCTTCGCACCGTTTTGGAAATGGACAATTTTGACATCCACAATTCCAACAAGAGTCAATGCAATCTTTGAAGGGTAGACTTGTGCATGAATGATGGCGATTTGTAGTGTGCACCAACACGTTCAGTGACCACACAAAACAGCTCATCATCGGTGGAGTATCAGTGGTTTGAATCATATGTCAAAGTCATCTACATTAAGTGAACTAAATGTGAAGGATTAATGAAAAGAAATACAAATTTGGTACTTGGACAACACCATTGAAGGAACCAAGAGACAAGAAGATGGAGTGAAAAAATGATAAACTTTATTACATCCTGGCAGTTCCAAAGCCCAACGTTTTTTCCAAAACTTTTTACAAATAAGCTACAAATGAACTTTTAAAGACACCTCTTGGATAGGAAAACCAAAAGTTTTTCCCCAAAAATAATTACAAAATGACAAAAAGAATATGAAAGAGTCATGAGTGACTCTTTAACTTCCACTTTTTGATTCGGAACAACTTCTGTTTACATCTTCAAGACAAATTTCATTTTAAGTTGTATTCCCACGTTGCCAATTCTATTTTCCAGCTCTTTGTATTCCCAGTCTACAATAGAAGCACCTTGTGTATTCACAGTCCTACCATACAAATTCTCCGAACAATGTTCCCCCTTTGTTAAAATGCACATTAAAATAATTGCAATTTCAAGTCACATTCTAATAATGCAAGTCCATTTCCATTTTGTTTTGAAGCACTTTCATCCTTGGTCTACACACCCAACTTTTGCATACAATTCAAAATGAATTCCTCTTTCAACTTCTGGTTCGAGCCTCTTCAATTTTTTCTTCTGCCTGTGCCCGAGAGGTTCTCCTCCTTGCACCGTACTCCCTTGCAATCTCTCTTTTATCTGTTTTTTAGCTGCAGAGTTAGCAATTTCCCCATCTTTGCCTTCTTCTACATCCAATAAATTCTCCAGATCTTCAGCAAAGGAGTCTAAATTACTGCTTGCATCAACATAACTTTCAACATCTTCGTTATCAGCAGCTGCCCTTTTCTTAACTGGAGCACTTGATATTAATGGCTTTGGTGTAACACAGATATAGCTAAAGCCAAAGCCCCAGCCTGAGGGATCTCTACTTGTCTTTTTAGAAAGATTGCCCTCAATTCTATCATTTATTGATTGTCCAAGGCCGATAGTATTTGTTTGGAAAACCACTTGCTAAATCTGGAGACTCAAACATGGCCAAATTGGCCTCATTATAACTATTCTTGATACAATTCCTTTGGAGCACATTCCCAAACAGTTGTGCAGCCCTTTGTGTTTAATTTATATTTAACATTTTATTAAATAGTTTGTAAACTTCCTCTTTTAACACTGGCCACAGCCTTTGGTTGTTATGGACCGTAGTCCCTTTGGCACTTTCCATGACCTTTGATGTTCTAATGCACTTTATGAAAGCTTCTTCACAATGCATAGACCAGAAATTATAGACGATACTATGCCCACCCCCACATCCTTATCTCATTGCCACACATCTATATTTTACCGCCATTATCTTGTGAGAGTGTCCAAGGCTTATAGCATTTGTTTGGAAACTTAAAACATACCCAAATCAACCTTATCACAACACAAAGGTATTGGACAAGGTCGCATGGAAACGGATACGGGTACAAATACGGATACGGTATCTGATACGGATACAACTAATTTTCGAGACCCCTAGTTTGGATACGGCTGGATATGACAAATATATATATATTTATATTTATCAGTTCACTGTGGGATGAGGGCCCACACCCTTTTATTAAACATAAATAGTAAAACAAAGACAATAAACCTGCCATGTAGGAAGCAAGGGGAAGAGAAGGGAGTTGAAGAAAGGAACAAGACTAAGAGAGGGGAGAACCAGAAGAGAGATAAAAGAAGAGAAGAGGAGATCAAACAACAATAAGAATTGTAATAACTAAGAGCCGTTAGAAAAGCCCAAAGCCAGAAAGAGACTATACTTTGACTTTTCGCGACAGGAGAGCATCCATAGTCCATTGGGAGCCCTCTTCAACAGAATCCTTACCATGGATGCGAAGTTTTTTAGCCTCTTACTTCCTCCTTTTTTTCTTTTTAGGCACACCATAGTCCGGTTTTGTTTTGTTGCTCGCATACTGAGATAGCCCCAACTTCTGTGGAGGGGCTAGCACAACATCATTGTCAAAGAAATCTAGGTTCAAATCCTCCAACTCCTCCATAAAAGGAAAGGTGCCTTCTGATTCAAAGCCGTCCTCCACCTCTACAGGACTGTCAGAGTAATCATCAACAGGGGGAAGAGAAGACACTGGAGGCCGCACAAGAGAAGAATCAGGAGGCTGTACCAGAGCAAGCCCTAAAGAAATCTCAAAAAACTTGCCATGATTTCTCCATATAAAGTCCGCATCAGGGAAACCTGGCTTCTTAATCCACTTTTTCAATCTAACATGCCTAGAGCCATGCGCCTGCTGGGGAGAGCAAGTCTCAATTTTGTGGCCCAAATTATTGCACCTAAACGGAAGCCCTTCATAATTCAAAAATTGAATCCATGAACCGAAGGATGATTGAATTCGAATAGAATGAGAGAGGTATTGAAATGTCTACCAAAGTGCAGGCCCTGATGAACCTGCGCACAAGAGCCAACTCATCCGAATCGAGCTTGACAAAGGAACCCAATTGGTTGATCAGGTTACTGATGAGACCAATGTTTCGCATTACCAAAGGTAGATTGTAAAGCCGAATCCAAATGGGAATATTTGTAATTCTAGCAGTGGCCGGATCAAAAAAGGGAGTCCACGGAGTTAGAAAGATACCCGAATGCCCAAAAAACCATGGACCATTCTGAACCACATAGGTACAATCTGCTACAGAGCTGAAAAAGCATAGGAAAAAGCCAAAGTCCAAGGGTTCAATCACAGGGGTTGAAAGCATACTCCATGTTGATTTGGCCCACTCTGTGATTGAAGCAAAAGATGGCCGCCTCCAAAGACATCTAAGAATCAAAGACCGCTCCCCAATGTCATCTTCCATTGCTTTAACACAATCATCTGAGATGAAAAAATCCGTGGGTTCGACAAAAAAAACAACCTCCGTATCCCCAATAGAAAAAAATGGGATTTTCATCACATTTGATAGGTTCAGCCACAGGGGGAAGAGGTGGATCCGACGCCGATTTGGAAGGACAAGGATCAAATTTAGCCTTTCGAATCTGCTCCAAACATAATGCAGAGCAAATATGAAAAGGGTTTGATCTATTTTTGCATGCTTCAAGGGCATCCTGATCCAAATTGGAATGGACATCCTTAGCAGCAGGAACCACATTCTTACCCACGCCTAATGGATCGGCGAATCGGACAGGAGGAGCCGTTGAATCTTGTAGCCTCGAAGCTGAGCCCGACCGGAGTTCATACCGCTTGCACCCTTCTCTCGTAGTACGGCTACCTCCTGTCTTTCGCTTAGATGTGCCACGCACCTTAACTCTCTGCTTCTGCGACCACGTGATTTTCCCCGGCACTTCATCCCCCGTAGCACCATCTCCTGCACTGCGCAGGGTTTTTGTGCCAGGGCTGCCCTCGCACATTTCACTACTTTATTATTATCCACATATATATATATAATTAATTTTTTCTTATAATAATTATTTTTTATTAATATTTAAATTTAAATATATTACTAAATTATATTTAGTTTTTTAATTTTAATTTTCTATTTAGTTAAATATGTGAAAGTATTTAACTATTTGTTTTTTAAATTAAAACAATAAATATAAAAATCTCTCTATAAATAACTAAAACAAATTCTTAAATACTTTCACATATTTAACTAAATAAAAAATTAAAATAAATAAACTAAATATAATTTAGGAATATATTTTTAACTAAATAAAAAATAAAATAAACAAACTAAATATAATTTAGAAGTATATTTAAATTTAAATATTAATAAAAAGTAATAATTATAAAAAAAGAAATTTATAATAAATAATTAGCCGATAGGCTTTTATATGTGAGCATTATAGTGCTCGAAAAATTGTCTCATGCGGTAAAAAATTTCATGCCGGAACATTTTCTAAACTCATCCGTTCTTCGAAAAATTGTTGCACGCTGTAAAAAAATTCACGCTGGAACATTTTCTAAACTCGTCTGTTGTTCCAAAAAATGTCCCACGCTCGAACATTTTCTAAACTCGTCTGTTGTTCCAAAAAATGTCCCACGCTCGAACATTTTCTAAACTCGTCCGTTGTTCCTATCGGCGTATTCCTTGAACCTCCTATGGCTGTAACTGTTAGTAATAAACTTAATCGATATTTTAAAAACATTATACTTGGATACGACACAATATTTTCAAATTGTTGAACCTAGACGTGTCTGGCGCGGCTCTAAAGATGCCCTAAATTTGGGTACGGGTCAATATGGTATCTGGGCCGTATTTTGGTTGTACCGTACCCGCATCCGTACCGGGTATGCTGGTACGCGTACTAGGGGAGAGGGGCTGCCGTATCCTGCAACACTGGTATTGGATACAAGATGCCTCTGAACTCTTGCTACGTTGGGTAATCTACAGATCCGCCCCTAGTATTATGAACAATCTCCTCCAAATATTTGCATTGATTACCCAACACAACTGTCTGGGCTTCATAGTTGTCCTAAGTAAAATCCTCTTGCAATACATGCATGGCTTGATACCTACCTTTTGGTGGTTTATATGCCCTCAAACTTTTCATTATTACAACATATTTGGTGCTTATTATATTATGCCAAACCATTTTGCTATCTCTGTTTAACAAGTTGCATTTTTGATGCATATCCCTTTGTATTATTTGTTTATACCTCTGGCTCTTTAGGTCGTGGCTAGCAATGTTCAATGTCAATGATTCTAGTTGCACAACGATGTAGAATGCAAACACTATGAAAGCACTTTATTCCGCTACAATAGAAGATGCACAAATAGCCACCCCTTTGGGTAACTAACAGAGAGATCTTCAATCAAAAGCCTTCAGAAATCCATGAAGAAACCTTCAAATGCATCTTCCCTGTAGCAATCATGGTGTGGCTTGTTTGTTGGAGACTTCCTTTTGGCATTTAGTCAAATAGTTTGCAAGGCACCTTTGTGGCGTTGCATTTCCCTATTGCTTGCTTTCCACACGTTACCAAACTTGCCCAAATTACTCATACTACTGCATAAAATATATATGCTATTATGGATCAATGCCAAAGATTTTGATGACGTTTAACATTTTCTAGAGGTATCTTGTCAAACACTCTTCGTGTTTTGATTAGCTTGCATTGCATTTAAGTGTCTAGACCCTGAATGCAATTTGCATTTGCCTTCAAATGCCACTAAAATGTCTGGAAGTCTAAGTCTGCAAGGAAATGAATGAATGAAAGAATGAAAGTTTTTAATGACGTCCATGAGACCATAGTCTATGGGACCCGGAGGCAAAACATGCCGTATCAAACAAAGAAACAACAGGCAGCCACCCTGTTACTCCATTTCACTGTTGATCACCTTTCTTCTGCTATGAATTTTGCACAAGTGGCGCTCTAACTACCCTCTCCTCTTCAAACAAGGTCGTTAATGACCCCACATTTAGCACATCCGTGTATTTGATCCTGCTGTTCTCATACGCCTTACATTCCATGATGTAATGCCATTCCGTTTCCACTAAACCCGATGGACATAGATGACAAATCCTATCCTCCCACTCTTCTTTGGGTGTCTCCCACCTTCCCGTTTCACACCTAAGATGGTGTGAGCTAGTTCTGAGTTGGGCCTTTAACATTTTAGCTTTCCATTTGATATCTATAGCTATATAGTACTTTTGCTCGTGGTCACGTGTGGGGTTAAAATGTATGACATAGTGCTCTCTTTTTTGCCCGAGTTGTTTAGTCCACATGGCTACTTTGGCTTTTTCTCTTACATACTTTTTGATTTTCATGTTTGTGTTTGGGCATTCGTGTATGTTAATGCCCCACTTGTTCACCCACTTTACATTTTGCTTCATCCACGTATTTTTTCTTCTAGTTAACTTTTAGTCTGCTGCAATCTTGGGCCAGCGGTGTTCCTCCATGTTCTCAATTCTCTTCAAATAACCTAATAAACGGGTTATCGCCATTGCTTCAATTGGAAAAGTTCTTGCTTCTGCTAAGACAATCTCATATGGAACCGTGCTTTTGATTTTAAAATTGCTTATGATTAAGTGCCTTTGTAATCTTTCTATTTGTCTCCATTTTGCTGCTAACATGCTGCTGCCCCAAACTTCACACCCATATAAAACCACTGGCATGACTAGCAGTCCAAAAAGACTCTTCTTTGTTTTCCAGTCCCATAACTCAATTGATCTACATCTGTTTTGCAGCATGTATAAATCTCTCCATCCTCCTTGTATTCTTTTTGTTGTGCATTTCTCCCAACTGAGATTATTGGGGAAATCAAGACCCAGATACTTGTATTTGTTTACCACCTGGAGGGAACTACCTTCGGACTCAAAATTTATTTGTTTTGTAGTTCTTCTCAAAGTGAAGATCATGATCTTGGTTTTGGTTATGTTCACTTGCATTCCCACTTCCTGGCAAAATAACTCTAGAGCTCTTAGGTGTTCTTGCAAACTATGTGCTGTTTTTGCCATTAATGTAAGGTCATTAGCATATAATAGTAGCTTCACCACATAATTGGCTAAGTTGACGCCCCCCCTTCCATCTTGTCTAACCACTCCTCTAACTTGTCTATGTATAGTCCGAACAAAGTTGGGGACAACGGACACCACTGTTTGACTCCAATGTCGCTCCCAAAACATTCTGATAGACCGTCTTTTGTTCTGATCTTGGCTCGGACCTGATTGTAAAGTTCATGGACCATTGCCCTATACTCTTCCGGTATTCCCGGCTCTTCCATTCTACTCCAAAGTTTGCTTTTGGGTACCGTGTCAAATGCCTTTTTGAAGTCAACAAAACAACAAAAAACTTCACCTCCTTGTTTGTCCCAAATTTTTTCAATCATATGTCTAAGAGTGACGCCGTGATCAATCGTGGAGTGCTTAGATCTGAAACTTGCTTGCCCTTTCGCCCTCTTACCCTCCTTTTTTGCCCAAGTGCTAATTCTTCGTTCCACCATACTTCCAAAGAGTTTTCCAAAAAGAGGGGTGATCATTATAGTATGATAGTTTGATGGGTTGTTGACATCGCCGCTCTTGTGAAGGGGAATGACAACACTTGTCCAGTTTGTTGGGAAACCATGCTGAATCACCCTGTTAAAAATCTTTTTTATGTGCGGTGCCAAGGCTTTCAAGCCCCCTTTCAAGTGTTCTGCTTGTAAACCATCTATGTCCTTAGCTTTGCCCGTCGCTAACTTCTAAATTCCTTCTGTAACATCCTTTGTGGAGAAGAGTTTGGTCCTTGTGTTGATTATTGGCAGGGGGTTTTTATCTTGGTCCCTTTCGTACAATGTCTTAGGATATTGCAGCCATTGCATGGCATTGATATTACTCTCAACCTTGGTAACTAATCTACTGCAATTCTCTCCAAAAACCTCTTGGATTAGTCTTTCGAAGAGAAATGAGCTCTTTCCTCCTTACATCCATGTACTCTTCTTTTTTGGACCTTAGTTTTATTTGTTTTCTCTCTTCCAGACATTTTCAACGTTCTTTTTGCTGCTTTATATTCCTCATCATACCATGGATTCGATGGTAAACTGTTTTTGAGGGCTCTTCTAGCCTTGGATCTCTTGCATGTTGAGAGAGCTTTGTGAATTAAAGCCATCAAATGTTCACTGCCTATTATGCCCTATTTTTTGTTGGGGCAGCTAGTATTCTTTATTTCCTGCAGCTATTTATCCATCATTGATTTAAATATGTCTGAGTTCTCTCTAGTCAAACGAATATTGCCTTGACAATCGTCTTTTTTACATAGTCGAGGATTGTTACCCTGCTGTTCACCTTTTTGCATACTAAACTTTACATATATAGGGCTGTGATCAAACTTCATTTCTGCAGGACAGCTCCCAATTTCAATCTCCTTTAACTTTGGTATGACACTCTGTGAACAAATGACGTAGTCCACCATGCTTTGCCCATTGTAGGTATGACATGTAATGTTTCTTGAGCTCGGCCACGCTCTTATGCCATTACAAATAATCAAATCATATCTAGACTTAAAGGAATTAAAATCAAGAATCTTTCTCTTCTAAGTTTATCTTTAAAATGCAAACATATCTAAGTGATTTTTAAAACAAATTGCATTTTAAAAAGTTTTTAAAATTTAAAGTTATTCATCACAATGCAAATACAACATATTATGACTTAAATTATAATTTGTATTCTCAAATGAAACATTAACAACTAATGGAATCCATTTAAAGTTTAAATTTAAAATATTTAAACTTTAAACGACTCCACAAAATTCAAATGCACCATTTTTTATCTAGAAATGACATGATAACTAGGAATCATAAAACACAACAAACTCGAGACTTGACAAGACACTCTGAAACAAAATGCTACATGCCGCAAAATGCAATGAAATGCAAATGCGACAAAGTGAGAAATGTGGCAAAACAACTCGACGGACTCAATAAAATGTGATTGTTTAGTTTTTTAGCTCAGTTCGAAACTTCTGCACAGGTTCAGTGTGAACGTGCAGGTAGTTTGAGGTGCAGGGAGTTTGAGTTATTTCTATTTTGTAATTCACTTTAGTGATTAAAGTGAAATCTTTTATTTAGTTAATTAAGTCTAATAAAGTGCGAAAACACTAATGACTTAGACTTATCTTCCAAGTCATCTCTTGTGTGAGATAAGGTTGCTTTCTTTTGCTTTCATTTTGAGAGGTAAGATCACTTTATTGGAAGATTAGATTTTAGCTGAATAGTATAAAGATAGATGCAAGATAGAAATTAATTATTTAGATTGTCTTTCGAAGGACTGAAAGACTAATTTTTCTGGAGGACTCGAAAACTGAATCGAACTCAATATAGTGTAATACTTCCGTGCAGCTGTGTGTAACATCAGTTGTGGAGGTTGCTTGTAAGTTTCCGAAGGAATGTGAAGTAGATTACAGGTTTAAAATATTGTGTTTGGTGTTCTTTGTTTCCGCTGTTTGATTTCAATGATTTGTATGTTTAATTCAATGTTATTGCAACATTAGGAAGTTAATCATCGAGATTAAAATTTGAATAGTGACAAGCTACAAAATCCACCGAGACGATAAAGTTCAAAATGCAATGTGACAAACAACATATTCGCAAATTGTGATAAAACTACATGCGAATGCAAGCAAATAAGATGATGATAACAACACATAACATGGCGAAATGCGACAAGGCCACAAAAGACTACATGTGACAAATGTGACAAAGGCGAACTGAAATGTGACGAGTGGCAAAGTACATCATGTGATAATAGATGCAAAGGCAACAATGCGGCAAAAAGGTGACGATGCTTCAAAATGCATTACAACAACCACGTGTAGTATAGCGAAGTGCGATAAATCACCCAAAATGATAAAATGCGACAAATGCGACTATTATGACCATGTGCAACAAGAGGTGGTAATGCGGCAAATGACCAACTAGAAGATTATCTTGCTAACCCAATGCACAAGGATGCAAAATAATTAATCGCAAACAATTAGGAGTGCCAAGAGTGAAATGTGACTAAACAAAATTGAAAAGAAGGGTTCCCAATTTCGCACAAATAGGGGCATGTTGTAAATAAACTAGAACAGGTAGGTTGGCATATGTACTTGTTGAGAGGTGTATTGTAGGTCATTATTATTTTCTTTGTCACATTCTTTTTAGTGCTCCCCTTTGTGCCAAAGACTTGTCCCCTAGATTCCCTCATATTGTCCTCATTTTGGCTTCCTAATACTTACAAATCCCTTTAGACTTGCTTAGACCCTTTTGTTTGCCTTCTAGAACCTAAATCATGTTTGCCCAATGTCATTGGCTAGGTCAATGATACACAAAATAGGTTTTCTGCATTATAGGCGGCACTGGTGATGTTGGTTATTTTGGAAATAGGTTTTTAAGGTTTGGAGCCCTATTTATATGCTTCTTGATTCCATTTCTAGAAGTAGAAATGAACGATTTGCTCATGCTCACATTTGCTCATCTATTCTCTAGCAGCATGAACCTTGAGGCCTCTAAAGAAGAAGAAAAGGAGGAGACGCCTAGCATTGGGTCAAGATGGACATATGTTTTTGGCATGCCTCTCATCTCACCTAGTTCAACCATTGTTTCTTGACTAGTTAAAAAGACATGGACACTTATATTGATATCCAAAGAGAAGCACCATGAGATCCCCAAGGGTATCCAAGATTATTTGTGGACATCTTAGGACTAGAAGATGGAGGTGGAGTTTGACTTTAAGCTTATTTATGACTCCAAGCGAAGGCTTTTAGCTTGTCAGGATATGTAGCTAAGTCAAGAAAGAAAAAGGATTTGGAACTGGGGGACTTGCAACCAATTTTAACTTCTTTCAAATATGACATGGTTCAATCGGATATTATTTTGGATCTTGGTAAGGTCAACTTGGTAAGGCAAGATGATTTATTTAAATAAACTATAGATCAATATCAAGCAATTGAGCAGCAAAACAAGCAACTATAGGAAGAGCTACAAAAGGATTGAGACGACCCTTGTGTTCAAGAAGGCCTCAAGAACTCGCTACCAAGTGAGACTAATTGATGAAAGAATAGGATAGCCTCAAATCCTAGGCAAGAGTACTCAACAAGGATGGCTAGCAACTATAGTTAATACAGATCTTCCCCAACTCAAAGATGTAGGAACCAACTCTCAGTCTAGTGGCTAGCCATCTAGAGTTTTGAATGGACTTTTTCTCAAAAGCTAGCTAGACCAAGCAAACTTGCTAGAAGACTCTTGGAGGTAGAGCATTTTTTTTCCAGAAGTTAAAAGTGGGCATTGATGCCTGTTGTGACCTAACCACACATCGCCCCATTGCAAATGGGGACCCTGTTGATGATTGTTTTTCGACAAGTCAACAATAGAGTATCCCACTCTCTCTTGAATAAAGCTCTTCAAAGGCTGAACTATGTGATCCAGTGAAGTAACTCCAAGGTTCCTTATTTATGATTCATGATGGGTTAACTCAGTGATTACATGTGATCCTGCTGATAATCACAAAGGGACTTACATTAGATTCTTCTTCTTTCATTTAGCTTATCTCTCCTTTCAGTGTGGATAACATATATACAAGATTTCAATAATGAAGAAAAGGCAAAAGATAAGGTTTAAAGAAACTATCTAAGGTCAATGAGGGAATGATGATGTACGAATAGACAAACTCCTTGATTAACCTAACTCCACTTTGTCAAGGATGCCTACAACTACATGAAGTTGGTGCAATCTCCTAAGGTGCGCGAATGGTTTTCAAATCATGAAGGCTTATGTAAACACCCATCGAATGGCGCAGCTCAAACAAGCATTCACAATTAAACTTATGCAAATTATAAGGCTCAGACTAGCTTTACATAACACTTCACCAGCGATGAATGTTAAAAGCATGAGCTAGGAGTTGATCAAATATCCAATACATACATGCATTACATCAAAGAACTTCTAATCTACTTTGAAACACCTCTCCATTTCATCAAGATACAGGAAACCATGTTATTTCACAAGATAACACTTATACACCAAGCGAACTCCAATGTCCTTTGCATTAATCTTGAAAATATTTACAACTTCAAGTCCTCTTAGAGAATTTCGAGAGTCTCTCCTATTCTACTCCTAAAATCTAATATCTAATCTCTATATCTTACAAATGAGGCAACAAGGCCTTTATATAGAGGTCCAGGATTACAATGAATAGCTTAGATCAATTTGATAGCCAAGGCTCAGATCATGCCACCTCAATAGGTAGTTACAACAACTTTCTATTTTTAGTACAAAAGAGAGGCAATGAAGGCACGCTTTCCAATGTGATAAGATAAAATGAAATCATTTAAAACATCTTCCACATAGGCGTCCTCTTGGCTTCTTTTATTAAATGATACATTGAATGTAGTTGAAATGATGTGGCTGATTATGATTGGATGATGACGTGTACTTGCCATGTAGATGCCACCTCAGCATACCTTGTGGATTTCAACTGTTAATTCAATCTGTTTTGTGGGGCATATTCCCAAATTGTATTATCAATGTGATGTCTTTGATATGATTGCTTGATGATGAACACTTGAAATGTATCTTGTTGCTCTTGCCTTGTTGACTGGATAAGTATGATACATGTTGCTTCATTTGACTAACTCTGTGATGTTCCTTCTTATAGGTAGGATACATGATGTTGATCTTCTTCGATGATACTTCATGTAGAGTAGTAGGAGATGATGATGATGTTGCTACCTTCATGTAGAGTAGAAGATCTCTCTTGGACTTGAAGTTGAAAGAACTTGAAGTTAAATGGATGAATGTCTTTGATGTAGAAGTTGATGAAGTGATCTTGCACAATGATCTTTGAAGTGTCCCCTTTGGAGTGTAGATGATAACACCTTCTTTGGATGTGGAGTAGTTAACCTCTCAAGGAGACTTTGAAGCTTAATGAACCTTTGAAGATTGGGAGAACTTGACTTGAAGCTTGGATGGATGAACATGATGCCATTGATGAAGTATACTCGAACTTGATGTGATCTAACATGATGTCATTGATGTTTCCTCTAGGAGCAGCTACCTCTTGAAGTGATGTTTCTTTGGTAGTTACATGGTGACTCTTCCTTGAAGGTGACTTTGAGTGCTTTTCTTCTTGAATGACTCCTAGCTCAGTCCAGGCTCCATGTTCCTACAATACAAACCAACAACACATCAATCCTTATGATAAACACTTTACAACACAAAGCAATAATCTCACTTCAAATCTAGGCGCACATATAGATGAAAAGAGGAGCAAAAAACGCCTTACATAAGTTAGTCCCACATTCATCACTTTGAATGATTTCAAACAATTGTAATAGTTTAAAGGAGTCAATCTCCTTTATGAGGTTCATTCAAAAGGTGTTTTCAATACAATTTCTCCCTTAGGCACCAAGATGAGGTGATTTTGGTGAAAGTAGTGCCCAACTTCAATGTCTTTATACTTGCAATTTTACAATTCTAAGTGATCAATCATGTCTTGGAATGACTTTACACATCAAGCACCCATCATCTAGCAAGGATTGAGTGATTTTCTTCAAGGCGCCAATATGAGTTGGTATCAAGATGAAAGGGCGCCTTGTCAATTTGGGTTCTATTTACTACTTTCAAGGCTTTGAATGATCAAACATGTTTTAAAGTGATCCTTTCCAACTTAGGCCGCCCTTTTAATGAAGTCATTTCATGTACTTTCTTCCAAGGCGCTCACTTCATGAAGTCAAACTTGTAATGATTCCTCTAGGCGCTAGAATAGGTTTGCAGAAGAGTAAAAGGGCGCCTAAGCCAAATTAAGCTTTATACTTGTCATTTTCTATGTTTTAAACAGTTGTGTGGGTCTTAGGATGACCTCCCTCCTACAAGGCACATCTTGATGATGATCTGGGTGTAAAATGGCGCCTATTTGTAGCTTGTCATGACACTTTAAGCACAATTTGAGATATTTGGAGCCTTACAATCATTTAGGCGCCCATATGAGACCATTTGGACATGAACTAGCACCTTGATATAAGCAATTGTCTTTTTCAATTTGGGCGTTAATTTTGGTTTGTGCTAGTAGGAAAGGGCGCCTAGAAGATGTTGAAGCTCAGGATGACTCTTTCATTGTAATAATGCAAAGGAAGCCTCAATTGCCTTAAAGTTTATGAACTCAAACATTTTCCTTGTTAGGCGCTTATGATGATAGGAAATGGCGCCTAAGGTTTAATGCATTGTTTTCTTCCTAATCCCATGATCTCCAAACATAATACATCCCACGTTTAATGATTCCAACTTGATTTCTATCTTAGGCGCCTTCAATGATGACTTCTAGAATGACTTCTCCTTTCAAGGTGCCAATTCAAATGTAAGTTGATGTGATTCTTCCTAGGGCGCTAGAATGAGGTGATATAGACTAGAAAGGGCGCCTAGACTTCATTGAGACTACCTCTTTGATGTTTAAAGGTTTCACCTTATATTTAAACCCTTAAGAGACATCCTTGCCCTTGGGCGCCATCTTCCACTGACTTAGAAACTCCCTTCATGCTAAGGCGCCAAAAATAGCAAGGAATAGTGCCTAGGTAAACTTGGTGGCTTTGAGTTAATGTAACTTCATTTAGAGCGCCGAAACTAGACAATCTTGAAGGCAAAAGGCGCCTTGAGTTTGGAAGATCCTTGAAAGTTCAACAAAGGCCTATTAAGACTTAAACTCCTTCAAATTGTTTAACGAATGCTCCCTTGAGTTTTAGGCGCTCCAACTCATATTTCATAAACTAAATTTCCTTGCTTCCTTCATGTAAGGCGCTGAAATGGATACTCTAAGTAAGAAATGGCGCCCAAATGAAGTTGAAATAATTTTGCTAAGTTTGAACCTCTAGAATGTTTCCAAGCACATACTATATATCTCCAAGCGTAATTTTATCAATAAAAATGATGATCTATAAGATTCTCACCATAGGCACTTATGTAGAGTTCTCTAGGTGATAAGATGGATGAAGGCGCCAAAAGGAGGTAATTCAAACAAGGACTAGCACCCAAGGTCTTAAGACTTACTTCCTCATTCCTCTAGGCGCCATTTGATGATCTTTCCAACTTAGGGCGCCCTTTTGAGACTTTATGAGTTGCAAATTGTTTCCTAACTCACTTTGCTTGTTGCTGACCTTCTAGGCGCTATCATTCATTGATTTAAACCTTATCCTACATCAAGGCGCCCTAAAATGGTGGTCACACATGCAGAATGCGCCTAGACTTATGTTACCTTATTTCTGTCAAATTTCCAATGCTTAAGGTCATTTAGCCACTTTTCAATCAAGGCGCCCATTATTTGAAGTGTTTGAAGCTTATTCTCCTCTAGGCGCCTGTTTGAGTTCTTACCTTAGGCGCTCATTTGGATTGGCAGAGGTAGGAAAACGCGCCCAAGATCCTAGAGCAAATTCGCACCTAAATTTGGAAGTCCCAGTGAGTTTAGAGATTGAATTTCTTATACTTTAAATATTTTTCAATATACCTTTCAGGATGTTTGAGATAGGTCTCAGATCCATCGGATTTAACATGCAGATTCTAGATTTTTGAGGATCCACCAGATTTCAGACTTAGCTAATTTTCAGGATCTTCAGGATCAGGATACCAGACTTAGTCATTTTCAGGGTCTCAAACATTAGGATCAGGACATCAGGGGACTATAGGACTCACACACCACTGACTTCATCATGCAATAAACTAAAGACATCATCAAAACTTCATGCAAAGCATCAGAGCTCAAAAAAAAAGGGGGGGGTTCCCATTTGCAATGGGGCGATGTGTGATTTGGTCACAACAGACCCCCCTTTTTTTTGAGCTCTGATGCTTTGCATTAAGTTTTTTGATGATGTCTTAGGTTTATTGCATGATGAGGTCAATGGTTGTTTGAGTTCTTTGTCTAGTTTTAATTCAAGAGTCATGTGCTTTCATTCTGAGACTAATCCTGATGTGTGTTTGAGATCCTAAAACTGACTAAGTCTGATATCCTGAAAATCCTGAAAAATTGACTAAGTCTGAAATTTGGTGGATCCTCCAAATTCTAGAATTTGCATGTTAAATCCGGTGGATTCGAGACCTATCTCAAACATCCTAACCTTAGTTCTAGGCGCAAATTTGCTTTAAGACCTTAGGCGCATTTCTCCACTTGCACAACCTCAAAACTCCGCTTAGAACTCCGGGCGCCTTTCATCATCCAAGCAACCTCAAAATTGCGCTTTGATATTGAGAGGATATTTCAAAGTATAAAGGAGGGCGCCTTAAGAGAGGCAATTTATCTTGATTATCAAAGTTGATCAAACACATCAAACTGAGCATCATACCTCTAGGCGCATTTTTGCCTATCTTTAACCTCATTTTGGCACCTTGATGTAAAGTGAAGTGTAAACTTAGTGAAGATTGCGCCTAGAAAGATGTCACCTTGGATTTGCACCTAGAGTCATCCTAAATCATCCATTTGCGCCTAAGGGTCAATATGACATAATATAACTTAGGAAGACTTTGAAAATCGTCAAAAGAAGCCTAGGCGCCTTTTCTTGTTTTCACCATCCACATTAGCGCCTAGAGGAAAACAAGTTTCAAAGCACTTCAAATTGTGGCGCCTTGAAGAATTGGACTTTCCAAAGACACCTTGCAATTCTCTAGGTCCAAAATTCATTTAAAGGAGTTAAGGTGCCATTATTCATCAATAGAGACATCATATTGCTCCTTAAGGAAGAAAGGTGTTTTAAGTCAATTTCAATTGATGGAAATCACAAGCATGTAAGTTAAGAATCAATCATTGAGAGACAGGGTTGAAAGACATGAAGTAGAGGTAAAATAGGTGTATGGGGATCAAATGGAGATTCAAAACCTAGCTAAATTGCTTCAAGGAGTCTAGGGGCACATTATCACTTGTTGAGCCTTGTATTTGTGCCTTGTAGAGAAAGATGCTCTAAGTTGTAGAGAATTGGCGCCTTGAGGAGTTAAACTTTCCCAAAGACATTTACAATTGCTTGAATCAAAGAATTCATTTACCTAAGTTAGGCGCTAGTTTACATCTGTGGAGTCACTTTTGGGCGCCTTAATATGAGTTGAACTTATAAGGCTTAAAGAAGTCTTCCCTCAAGTTAGGATGCATTTTTGCCTCTTTTCAACCTAGTTTTAGCACCTTAACATGAAGGGAGTGGAGGTAGACACCACATTAAACCTTAGGCGCCCTTCCTTGTTCCGAGCAACCTCAATTTATGCCTTAAAAGTTTGTAAGCATCAATAGGGTAGGGCGCAAATTCTTGTTATACCCCCTTTTCAGAGCCGAAGAAGTGAATGGTTTTGAGAGGAGTGTGAAGTTGAGGCTAAAGATATCAAGCCTTAGGCGCAATTCTCAACTTGTTTTACCTTGCAAATGCACCTAACTTTGAAGAAGACAATATCTAAGCCAAGGCGCTAAGTTGCACCTGTTTGACTCCCAAGGTGCGCCTAGCTATTCATAGAGTTCCAAAGACTTCAAAAGGGCGCCTAATAATGAAGGAATGGCCTAGAGGACTTAGGCGCATTTTCATGCAACCACAAAATGCTTGGAACACTTAAAAATCAAGAACTAGACCCAAAAGAAACCTAGGCGCATTTCTTATCTTTACATACCTGTTTTAGCGCCTAGAAGAGATGAGGCTTGAAAGTAAAGTCTTGAAACTTTAACCATAGGTGCCCTAATGAAGAAGTCTCTGAGGAGTCCAAATTTGAGTTTTCAAGTATTAAAATGCCAAGAAATAGGCTAAGTTCCTCTAGGCGCACTTTGGCTCCCTGCGCACCTAAATGAGCGCCCAAGAGGATAGTATATAAGATAACACCTTTAACTGGGTTCCTTGAAGAAGAAACCATTCTAAGACATTTACAATTGATTAAGATCATCAAAATGACAAGTTTAAGACCAAAAGTAGTCTAGGCGCACTTTTGCACTTATACAACACTAGATGTGCGCCTAGACTTGAAGGGTTATTTACATGCTTTGAAGTGATTTCTTTGTGTTATAGGGTGATTGATGTTGTTTCCTTGTTTTTTTGGCAGGAACGTGGAGTGTTGGTAAAGCTAAGGAGTCATCTTAAGAGCAAGCGCTTGAATCACCTTCAAGTTGCAAAGGAAACACCACTCCAAAAGGTTCACATCAAGTTCAACATACATCATCATCAATGGTATCATGTCCGAAGACATTCATCTATCACTTCAAGTTCTCACCATCTTCAAGTATCAAAAGAGTCTCCTACTCAATGAAGCCATATTATTTACTCTACTTCATCATCATCATCATCTACTCTTACATGAAGGAAGCCACATCATCATCATATACATTATCCTTCATGAAGAAGCATCAAGGAAGATCATTCCTACATCCTGCAGAGAAGAATAACAAAGTCATGCAAATGACCAACATGTATCATAGTCATCCAGTTTACAAGACAATGAACAAGGCGAGATCTACAAGATGCATTCTCAAACATACAAGATCAAGGCAATCACATCAAAGACATCACAAGATGATACAATTTGGGAATATGCCCAAAAGCATATTGAATTAACACTTGAAGTCCATAAATATGCTGAGGTGGCACCTATGTGGCATGTACCTATCATCATTCGATCATAATTAGCCACATCATATGAATACATTCAATGCATCTACAACAAGCAAGAAGACAAAGAGGACGTCCATGTGGAAGATGCTCTAAAAGATTCCATCTTATCCTTATCTTCTTGGAAAACGTGCCTTCATTGCCTATCTTATGTACTAAAAATAGCAAGTTGTTGTAACGAACTGCCTTGTTGGCATGATCCTGGCTCTTGGCTACGTGAATTAATCCTAGCCTTTCATTGTAATTCTGGACTCTATATAAAGGCCTTGTTGCCTCATTTGTAAATCATTAGATGGTAGCTAGTAGTTCAGTTAGTAGGAGTAGAGTAGAATAGGAGAGACTCTCGAAATTCTCTGAGAGTACTTGGAGTTGTTGTAAATATTTCTCAAGATTGATACAAAAACATTGGAGTTCATTGTTGGTGTTAAGTGTTGTCTTGTGGAATGACATGGTTTCTTGTATTTTGATGAAATGGAGAGATGTTTCAAAGTAGATTAAAAGTAGATTAGATGTTCTTTGATGTAATATATGTTTGTATTGAATATTTGATCAACTCCTAGCTCATGCTTTTGACATTCATCGTTGGTGAAGTGTTGTGTAAAGCTAGTCTGAGCTTCATTATAATTTGCTTAAGTTCGATTGTGGATGCTTGTTTGAGCTGCGCCATCCAATGGGTGCTTGCATAAGCCTTCATGATTTGAAAACCATTCATTTACCTTAGGAGATTGCACCAACTCCATGTAGTTGTAGGCATCCTTGGCGAAGTGGAGTTAGGTTTATTAGGAGTTTGTCTATTCACGCATCATCATTCCTTCATTGACTTTAGATTAGTTTCTAAAACCTTTATCTTTTTTCTTTTATTTATCGTTGAGACCTTATGAATACTTCATCCACATTGAAAGGAATAAACTAAGGAAACATGAAGAAGTCTAATGTAAGTCCCTTTGTGATTATCAGCAAGATCACATGTAATCACTGAGTTTATCCACCATAAGTTATAAAAAAGGAACCTTGAAGTTACTTCACTGGATCACATAGTTCAGCCTTTGAAGAGCTTTATTCAAGAGAGAGTGGGATACTCTAGTGTTTTACTCTATTGTTGACTTGTCTAAAAACAATCATCAACAATGCCAAGGTTGAGCAAGGTGGAGTTGCATCTTGAGATAGTGTTGTCACCATGTCTCATAATAGGAGAGTAGGAGTTGTCAAATGCATGGATTGATGATAAGATAGAAACTATGAATTGGCTTGCAAAGGACTTAGTCTATTGAATCAATGATATTTCTGGCTATGGTTTCCCCTCAGTGCTAGATGAGGGGCATATATTTTGGGATTAGTTGGCGACAATTGAGTAGTTGGCATACTATAACTCCAACGTTATCTCTAAGGGCCAACATACAAGTTGTGATGAATCATTTACTTATTATGAGGATGTTTTTAAAAAGCTACTCATCTCAATTGTAACCATGAGAGAGGTGGAACATATAGATGAAGTGGAACGGAACAAATTGAAAAATCACAATTATATCTCTGCATGTGGCATTTATGAAGAGATCTCCCACTATAGATTGGAAGTTGACTATGAGTACCAACAAGAACAAAAATAGAAGGGTCCAATTTTGGGTTCTGGTTGGTATGTCTTTCTTTTTGTTAGTTTTTGTTTGTGTTTTCCTTTTTTGTCCATTCTCTTCTTACATCATTTCCTCTACATTTCAGGTTATCTCTCATGTTCAAGTAGATTTTGAAGAACGGCAAAAGAGTCTATCCTATAAGCAGATGTTAGAAGTGTTGCTTTGTTTTGTTGTGTAAATTTTGAAGCAGGCTGTCTTTAGTCCCTGTATATTTCTAATGCTTTGTTAAGTTAATGGAAGTCTTAATGCTAGATCCTTGATTGACATCAAGCAATCATCTTCTTAGTTTGTAAACTATGAGCAATCCATTTGGATAAGCCTTTGTTCTGATTTGCATGTTACTCCTTTTTATTCATCTAAGTTCAACTAAATACCCCTCCATGGCAAAGACTTTTTACTGGATGTATTATGGCACTAATCTAATAATCATATGGGAATTTGATTAAGGCAGCAATCCAATAATCATGTGAGGCACTTTAGTGGTTTGAAAAGTTGACGTGCAAAAATCTAACACAACTTAAAATTTAACCCATAAATCCTGTCCTTACTAGAGAGATTATATTAATTTATTGTTAATGCAATCTTTTTGTTCTTTTGATCCAAACAATTTATAAAGTATGTAGAATAAATTCAAAACTTATACTCTAAACTATTCAAGTTAATTATTAGTCTTCTTACAGTTGACTTATTTAATTATACTAAATAGTAACAATAGCATGTTATGCTTTGGTTGAATATTTTCAGATTTGTGAAGAGATTAAAAAATGCTATCGCCTTGTTCATAAACTTGGAAGGGGAGTGGTGTACCTCGGTTCTTCAAGAACAAAACTAGATCATCCCCACTTTTTGCAGGCTATGGAGCTTGGAAGAGAGGTATAACACATTAGAAGATTTTCATTATTGTTTATACATCTGTGCAAAAATTGCTTGACGGTTTTTCAACTTTGTGCATTTCTCTCTATCAACTAACATTAACTTTAGGTCTTTATTGCCTTGATGGACTATTGGTTTGCTTGCATGCACTTAAGAATTCATGAAAACACTAAATATAAAAAGCTTAATAAGGAGGTTAGTTGTTTGAGAAGGCTACTATTTGTCCTCAGCATAGATTTTGTCAAACTAGGATTAAGTTCTTGAAACCTCCAAAATTTTGGTTGGAGGTTAAACAGGTTAGGCCAAACATGCATCAATAGTCTAATCAGCTCCCGTTGACCTTGATGTCAGCTGCTCAAACATTCAGAAAATGTGATTTTTCCTTATTTGCATTCTGCTTGTTGGAAACCCTCCCAACATGATCATTTCTTATTTCTTTCTCTGCATTTTATTTAACTATTTTGCTGCATGCATTTTCTATTATTATGTACAATTTATTTGTCATAGACTTGAACCTATTTTTAACATCTTCAAAAATATGTGAGCTGAGAATTTCCTGTTTATCTCTGATCTTTGGTTTGTTTCTTTTTATTGATCTTCTCTATGCTATTTTTCCTCTTTCCTTCTTTAGACATTGATCCCCCTTGATTCTTCATTGATATCCAAATCTTTTTTCTTCAATGTTTAACTTTAAAATCTAAGTTACCGGTTCAGGCACAGGGGTTTGGGTGAGATAGTATGGCGACATTTTTTTGATGTTGGGCACATTTTGGATACGTCTGTACAAAAAAAATAAAATCATATATATATAATCCATGTACAAAGATTTAATGTCTCTGGATTGCATATATATTGGCTAAAGATTATAAATAGACTAAAGATTATAAATTATATAGGTTAATAATATATATATATTAAAGATTAGGTAATATTATAAATATATCTCAGCCAAGTCGTTAACCTATTATAAATATATAGGTAGGTTCTTCAATTTATAAGCACCCACGGTATGAATGTGGTGGAGATTTAAAGGTGCTAAAAAGTAAAGAATGTGTTTTTTTAATAACGTGAAGCCAATAATTATTGCTTTTTACAAAGAAATACCGCAGGTAATAAGACCACCATCAAAACACCATTATTTTTTTGGCACATACTCATTGACCATCGTTGGATGGAATTCTGCATATTATGAGACAAAACTAATCCGTCTTTACTAGTCTAGTGGTCCCAATCATCCCACTTGGCAATAATGTCGTTGAAGTCTGAATAAGCGTAGACAATGCGGAAGTTTTGTCCCATCACATGGCCTATATAGAGGGGTCCTCTGCCACTTACTTTACAGTGCACGAATGAGAACCCTTTTTTCTCATATGGTCACTGCCTATCCTGAGTGGCAACTGATCTGATTCAGCGCCATTTTCTCGTATCATGGTGTGGTCCAGATAGAGGAGTCCTTTGCCACTTACTTTAAATGCATGAATGAGAACCCTGTTGCCTTGTATGGGAGTTGCCTGTCCTAAGTGGCTATGCGTCCAATTCGGTGCCCGTTTTTTCATATGGTTGTTTTATATACATACATACATACATAAAAGTACAAAATAAAAAAATAAAATGGTGCTTGGTTCATCATGAGTTCGCCTTGGGTGTGGTAGAGCCCACCCCAGTGGACCTTGTAGAGCCCTCTTTGTACGGTTACGAATTGGACTTGGATCTGGGGGCTAATCTGAGTGAACTGGTAACTTAGTTTAAAATCAAAAGTGTTCAATTTTTTGTATGACAAGGTTCAACAACTTTTCATTTTCATATCTTCACATCCCTATTTTAAACTTCTAAAATTTTCTCTTTCAATATAAGCTGTTAAAATAGAATCTTTCCTTTTTGAACTTGTTTTTAGATAGGCTTTACAACCTTTAAACTGCTTTCTGATTTTTTTTATTGAAACTCAACTCACAACCTTAATTTCTCAAAGTGTGGAGTATGTAAGGTTATAACTTGAGACCTTAACCTTGTGACCTTCCTGAGGTGACCTAACACATTTTTTGGCATCTTCAATATTATATTTATGAAACCAGAATCTACAATCCTTACCCCGTCATTTGTCATCACGATGATGGATCATGGAGGGTGATAAAAAATGTTGATGTAAAAATCTGCTACACAGTTTTTCTCCAAAAGCTTTACAATTTCATTGATATGGACAGTGAAAACCTAATGCTCCTAATCTTTAAAGCTTTTCGATCATAGGATTGAATTTTGGTACCTAGAACAGCATACCTATGTGAACAACTCTGTCAACACAGGTTTGATGAAAGTCTTGTGAAAAACTATGTAGATAGCTGTCTTCTGAATTTGAAAAGCACATCCTGAGAGCGACTAGCTCCCCAATATTTGTAAAACACTCTACTTGGAGGCACTACTTATAGAACATGGTTTATAAAGAAGATTGAGATTTAAAAAGAAAGCAATCAATACAATGCAATCTTAGGCAGGCATACAGGCATGGAACCCAACAATTGGCATGCCTGTTAAGCTGTCCAATTAGGGAAACAACTATGATCATCACAAATCTTCTAGAGGATCCACTTTTCTAAGGTCAGTGTCAGATACATTCCTCTTTTACTAGTACCATATTATTTTTTCTTTTATTTTTGAACAAGATTTTTGTACTATACTCCTCTTTTAATATAATATGCTTCTCTTTTATCAAAGGAAAACAAGAAGAAGAAGTGTCACATACATTCTTTTTCTCTTCTTGACCAGTAGTGGATTATGCATGGATCTGTCCTTGTCATAACACTTTAGGCACTTAAGGATTTCCCTCAATGGATCTAAGTCCCCTTACTCAGGTGAGAAAATTAAAAGTCATGACATCCTTATATGACAGGGTCCATGCCAACTTAGCTACTAGGCTTGTCCCTCTACCTCTAGTTGGGATTTTGCATATAAATCATTATGCATCACTCAGACACTAGAAGTTAGAACTTAGAACCCATGCAAAAACAATGCACGGAAAGTGCAAGCATTATGTATGGTATTCTTGCCATTGACATACTCTTTCATGCCTATTTATGGTATTGTTCCAATCTTCCTACCATCTTCAATGTGCAAGAACAATGCCCAATCACTTGTGGGTAAGCCTACAGCGAAGTTACATCTCAACCATTCTCCATCTGATGGAAATACTTTCCCGGGGTCAGACATTTTCCTCTATTTCCATGAATTATTTTCTGCCAGCTCTGACAGTCATGCATCTTATTTTGTGTTCTGTAAATTTTTGTTATTTTGCACCAAATTTGTTCATATTGACCCCATCAAATTCCTTGCAAAAAGATAGATGGAATTAAAAACATCAGATTTTGATTCAAACTGACAAAGTTACAGTCATTCAAATTTTGAGAGGCTGTGACATACCGTGAGCACAAGGAGATGGGGCATGATTTGGCATTATCTGAGCCTTCTTGTGACACGCCATCATCTGAGTCTGTTTGTGATACATGGAATCATTCAAATTCTGCTTCTAAATGTGACACGATGCAACATTAGAGGGCTTAATGGATTGGACATTTGGTATTATCTTGGGTTTTGCAATTTCAGATGGCATATTTTTGCTTGTCATTTTGGTGCTTGTTGTAGTCACGGATAGAGGGTCTAATGAAAGACAACCTGTTCATGCAGCCCAAACAAAGAAACAACAACTACCCAACAAGAATACATAACAAAGGCAATTTAGAAGAGATATGAGATGGCCCAATTTCAGTTATTTAACAAATGCTCTAACATGACAATCATTACAAAATTCGACAATGAGTATACATGCTCCAATACATGTCTGGAGGCTATGTGTCCAATTGCAACAATTGAGAACCTAATATATTCTATTCTATCTAGGCCTATCTCCCTCTTACACTGCCCTTCTCCAAGGAACTTTTTCTCTTATTTATAGTGGACTCTTCCAGTTATAGGACACCGTCAACCAAAGTACATGACACTTCTATAAATCTTCTTGTGACTGACATAAAATATTACACTTGGTGCATTATTCGAAATTCGGTGCAAAAGCTCAAAAGAGGTCTCCTTAGTCAACAGAGGTCTAATGGTCACCCTTTGTTTGACATAAGCAACTCAGTGCATTTCATTGAAAAAACTGATGGAAATTTATTAGCTGAAATTTTTTATATTGAATACCACTGCTGTAACAATGCATCAGGGCATAGGTTGAAAACAAGACAATTTGTTGCCTTTGAAAACCATTGAAACAAGATGTTTTTATGTTGCAGTGGTTGCACTGTCTCCTTTTTCAGCAATGATCCTTTTATGTTGTCTGAGGGAAAATTTTAATGAGGACTGCTATGGGACAGTCATGCTGATAGCACCCAAATACATCCAAAATCAACCCAGATCACTTCAAACATGCGAATCCTCAGCTACAAACGCTAGACAAATGGTCTGCTAAACCAGGCGTCCAAGTTGCAATGAAGATTCAGACTAAATCTGAGACGTTTTCCAATGTTCACTCCAAACTGTACTTGCTGGTACAGCGTCCAGGATCCACCAAACTGGTCATAAACTTCTAACAAACTCCTGAAACCTTCTCTAATCAGTGGCAACGTTGATATTTAGGCTAGGTGCTCATGGTAAGTATGATAGGAGTCACAAACAAGCCACGTTTGATATTTACCTCTCACCCGTACCTCCTGAACATGTACGGCGCCCCTTCAGTTCACAAAACTGCAAGAGGAACACTTAAACTCCATACTAATCGGTCACTATAAAGAGGTTTTTATTCCCGTTTGACTGCAACTACCAAAGCAAATAAAGAAACAAATCAACAAACAAGCTCACACCAAAACTGAATTCAACTAGCCAACAAAGCTCCTCAGAACATGTCAAACTCCATTATGCTCAATATGATTTCTGAATGAAACCATCAACTGCTTCCAGCTAGGATTGATGTCTAACAATCAAACTGGATGACGTGTTGATAGAACCTCCTCACAAAACATTGTTGAACAGCACAGGCGCTCTTGAGAACATATCAATATCAAAATCTGCATAAAGAAACTCACAATAAGCGATTCTGGCTATATATCACCTCTAGTACTCCCACGCTCATGCAAGAGAATCATATTTAATGCCCACTAAGGAGCGCTCCCACTCTACAAGCCCAACCTAGAATAGGCGTGTCCAGATGAAGGGACCCACCATACCCAAACCCAACGCCCACTACAGGTAGTAAACCATCTACTTTTAAAAGAATATAAGTTTATAATGAACGTTCTAACTTATATTGACCTTTTAAAAGTCCCATTTCCCTTACCATAAAGTTAGCTTTCGGGAAATAATAAAAAGCTAACATATTTCCAATTTTTGGTCACTGATGAAAAGGGGACATTACAGTTCTCCCTCCCTGAAGTTGCTTGTCCTCAAGCAATTGCAACTTTGGGTGCTGTAAAATCTGTTCACTCTCCCATGTAGCATCCTCCAGTGGTAGGTTCTTCCACTTGATCAGATACTCGCTAATAGTCCTCTTCCTCACCGTTCGTTCTCTGAACTCCAACACCCTTTCCGGAATCAATACGAGATTGCCTTACTCATACAACAGAGGTAAATCAAAAGAAGCTATCACATTGTGTCCAAGAGCCTTCTTGAGGTGAGACACATGGAATACATTGTGAACCTTGCTATTCTCCGACAGTTCCAAGTCATAAGCTACTGCATCCACTCTCCTCTTAACCCTGAAAGGTCCATAAAAGCGAGGCTTAACTTCTTTGCTCCACTCTTCTTGAGAGTGGACTGTCTGGAGGGTTGTAACCTCAAATAAACGATGTTCCCCACCTCAAAGGTGCGTTCAACACATTGCTGATCTGCATAAAATTTTTGCTGGTTTTGAGCATGCAACAGATTATCTTTTAGAGCCCTCATGATATCCTGACTTTGCTATAGCAAATCTTTGGCCTGGGGTACTCTGCACTCAGCAAAGATTAGATCAACAAAGCTTGGCGCATTATAACAATAAAGAGCCATGAAAGGAGACATTTTGATAGACATGTGATAGGAAGAGTTATAGCAATACTCTCCCAGATGAAGCCATCAAACTCAAGCCGACTGCTGTTCTGAAACATAGTTCCTTAGATAACCTTCTAGCCACTTATTCACAATCTTCGTTTGCTCGTTAGTTTGTGGATGATAACTAGTGCTCGAAGTGAGCTCAGTTCCACTCAAACGAAACAACTCTTGCCAAAATAAACTTAGAAATTTGTTGTCCTGATCATTGACTATGTTTCGAGGCAACCCATGCACTCTAAACACTTCCCTGAAAAATAGTTCAGCCACTTGGGCTGCTCTGAAATCTGAACTGATTGCAAAAAAATGAGCAAATTTCGTCAATCTGTCAACAACATAAATAGAGACTCTACCTTGCACCCTAGGCAGCCCGGAAATGAAGTCCATTGAAATGCTTTCCCATTTCTGAGTGGGAATAGGCAAAGGTTGCAGCAGACCAACAGAGTAAGTATGCTCATTTTTGTTCTGTTGACACACCAAACATTCTCTAACATAATTCATGATATCATTTTTTAACCCTTTCCATGTAAATCTTTCACGAATTTGTCTATATGTCTTATAAAATCCTTGGTGACCAACCAAGGGTTCATCATGGAATGACCTCATAATTTTCTCTTTCACTTCAGAATTAGCCACAAGAAAGATACACTCTTTATAAAAAATCAGACCATTATTTACCTTGTACTTATCTTCAAATGTGTCTCCGTCAATGATGCTAGTAGCCAACGGATCCTTAACATATTTAGCGAAAATCTGATCTTTCCAATCAGTTGTTATACCCACAATTGAGGTGAGATGAGGCCTCCTTGAAAGTGCATCAGCCACAACATTTTTCTTTCCTTTCATGTAGACTATTTCAAAGTCAAAAGCTTGAAGTTTGCTTACCCAACGATGCTGCCTTTCACTCAAATCCTTCTGATTTAGAAAATATTTAAGACTATTATGATCAGTTTTAACTATGAACTTACCTCCCACTAGGTATTGCCGGAACTTGGTTAATGCATGCATTTCTTTATCATAAATTGAATAACTCTTTTCTGCACCTCGCAACTTCCTACTTTCAAAAGCAATAGGATGCTTTTGTTGCATCAGGACAACCCCTATTCCTTCACCTGAAGCATCACATTCAAGTTCAAAAGGCTTAGAAAAATCTAGAAGGGCCAACACAGGACAATTGCTTGTGACTTCCTTGAAATTTTCAAAAGATTTCTGCACTGATTCAGACCAAGAGAAGGCTTCCTTTTTAGTTAGATCAGTAAGAGGAGTTGCCATTTGAGAAAACCCCTTCACAAAACGCCTGTAGAAGCTACATAGACCAAAAAATCCTTTTAGATGAGTAATAGTTTTGGGTGGTGGCCACTCAATGATACACGAATCTTTTCTTGGTCAACTCTAACCCCATCCACACTGATTACATGACCAAGATATAAAATTTCAGTCATGCCAAATTCGCACTTAGATTCCTTGGCAAACAATGAACTAGCTTCAAGTATTCCCAATACCTCATCAAGATGGTACAAGTGCTCTTCCCAAGTTTTACTGTAAATAAGGATGTCATAAAAAAACCAATAAAAACTTATGGAGCTGCTTGCTGAAAGTCTTATTCATGCATGACTGGAACGTTGCTGGTGCATTGCTTAGGCCAAACGACATAACCAAAAACTCAAAATGCCCAAAAGTGGA
Organism: Cunninghamia lanceolata; assembly: GCA_027924645.1. NCBI lineage: Eukaryota > Viridiplantae > Streptophyta > Pinopsida > Cupressales > Cupressaceae > Cunninghamia > Cunninghamia lanceolata. The sequence goes on from BSBN01001490.1 coordinate 134,768, forward strand.
ATCTAAAAGCGGTCTTCTCCACATCAGGTTCACGCGTGCGAATTTGATGATAGCCTGATCTCAAGTCTATTTTTCAAAAATAGACTGCTCCATGTAACTCGTCGATGAGCTCATCTATTCTGGGTATTGGATACCTGTTCTTGATGGTGCGTTTGTTGAGCTCACAGTAGTCTATGCACAATCGCATGGTCCCATCCTTCTTCTTTACTAAAACCACTGAAGATGCAAAAAGACTCTTACTTGGACAGATGAATCTCATGTCAAGTAAATCCTTGATGGCCTTCTCAATCTCATCTTTGAAATATTTTGGATGTCTGTAAGGAGTGGTCATAACAGGTTTGGCTCCATCCTCTAATTCGATCACATGCTCAATCCCCCTCTTAGGTGGTCTTCCAGGAGGCAACCCACCGAAAACCTTAGTATGCTTGGTCAAAATTCTCTGCACATCAGGATGGTGATCTCTCTTCCTCTCATGAATAGGAGTTGGAAGGACAACACATTCAACAATCTATTCAGCTTGTCCTTGCCTCAAAATTCGCTCCTCCTCTTAGCAGTAACCACTCTAGGACCCCCATTTGACATTCCATGAAGTACAACCCTCTTGCCTTCTGATTCAAATTTCAACTCCATGGTCTGAAAATTCAAGTTGATCTCTCCAAGTGATTTCAGCCACTGGACTCCCAGAATTACGTTTGTATCACCAATGCCTACAACATAAAACTCGTCTTTGACCTCATGGTTTCCCAACTAGATGCGAAGTTGGGGAATCTTCCTGGTGCATGTAAGGGTAAAGCCATCAGCAACCATGACTTTGAAGCCCTTGAATTCTTCTGTCTTCAATCCATGTTTGGTTACCAAGCCTTCATCTATAAAATTGTGCATAGCACCTGTGTCAATAAGAGCCACCATGCACTGCCCTCCTAGAACTCCTCGAACACGGAATGGATTGTTCTTTTGTGTACTGGACAGTTGAGCAAGAGTACCACTATCCTCCTTCACTTCCTCAACCTCCCCAAGGTCTTCAATCTCTTCACAATCCACAAATTCCCCTTTTTCCGAAATTTCTGACTCTGTTTCAGCCTCTACATAGATTTCCGAATGCCTTGCATGGCCTTTTTCATAACATTTATGACCTGGGACCCAAGGCTCCTTGCATGTAAAACATCATTTCTTCCTTTTTAGTTCATTTTTAACCTCATCACTCAATTTTTGTAAAGGTTTTTGCTGCTGATTGGGAAATTTAGTGAAGATCTTTTTGTCCTTGTTGAATGAAAATGGTTTTGCCATCATCTTTGGTTTTGGTGCTGAAAATTCCATACTTCTAGCTTTTTTAATAGCCTCTTGCAACGTTTGAGAATCCAAAGATTTAACCCATCCTCTAATTGGTTCAGCTAGACCTTCAACGAATAGGAAAATAAGCCTTCTTTCATAGATGTCCGGAACCATGACACTAAGTCTTTGAAACTTAGTGATGTATGTATCAATGTTACCAGTTTGCTTCAGCTGTGCTAGGTCCTTGAAGCTTTGCTTCGGATCTTGCTTGTCCAACCTCTCAATGAGTCTATTGGTGAACTCATCTTAGGTTGTAATTAGATTGTGACCCTGTGTCACAAGACCATGGTACCACCACTCATAGGCAGCCCCATCCAGGTGCAAAGTAGCAAAATTTAAGGCTGTCTCCTCAAGCATAGGCTTCAAAGTAATGTATGTATCGAGCTTTTGAACCCAAGCTCTTGCAGAACACTTTCCACTACCATCAAAAAGGTCCAAAGACACTTTGCTCAGGGCATGCTTGTAATCTCTGTTGTTCCTGCTGTCTTGTCTTCTGCCATTTCTTTTTTTTTTGGTTCATGAACTGATCAAAGGTTAAGCTTCTGCGGACATGATCAGGAAGTGTCATATATTCATCATGACATATCATGATATCATCAGTGAATGTTGTTCTATCCTCATGCTTGGGAGGCCTTTCTTCCCTTTTGTTTGGAAATGGTTGAAGGGGTCTTGCAGCTGATCCCACTGATTCCTGGTAGGTATTCTTACATAGTCATTTCTTGCACCATTGTTTTGAGAGCTGCTGGCTTCAGTGTTATTTCTAGGACCTTGAAATAATTCTGATCCATTTTATTCATTAATCTAGCCATCATGTCGAACATTTGGTCAAACTTCCTCTCTATCCTTTTACCTGGACTATCAGGTGGACAATTTTCTTTCTCTATCTGCCATGACTGACTCTTCTTCAATAGAGTTCTTTGAACCACAGGCAGTTTTCAACTTCCTCTCTTCTCTCTGCTGGTACCTTCTCTCTCTGGCACTGGTTTGCTGCATACAGAGTTAGGGAAATTTTCACAGGTTGGCAGGAGACCAACTCTGATACCACTCTAATGGTCACCCTTTGTTTGACATAAGAAACTCAGTGCATTTCATTGAAAAAACTGATGCAAATTTATTAGCTGAAATTTTTTATATTGAATACCACTGCTGTAACAATGCATCAGGGCATAGGTTGAAAACAAGTCAATTTGTTACCTTTGAAAACCATTGAAACAAGATGTTTTTATGTTGCAGTGGTTGCACCGTCGCCTTTTTCAGCAATGATCCTTTTATGTTGTCTGAGGGCAAATTTTAATGAGGACTGCTATGGGACAGTCATGCTGATAGCACCCAGAAACATCCAAAATCAACCCAGATCACTTCAAACATGCTAATCCTCAGCTACAAATGCTAGAAGAATGGTCTGCTAAACCAGGCATCCAAGTTGCAATGAAGATTCAGACTAAATCTGAGGCGTTTTCCAATGTTCACTCCAAACTGTCTTTGCTGGTATGGCGTACAGGATCCACCAAACTGGTCATAAAATTCCAACAAACACCTGAAACCTTATTTAAACAGTGGCAACGTTGATATTTAGGCTAGGCGCTCATGGTAAGTATGATAGGAGTCACAAACAAGCCACGTTTGATATTTACTTCGCACCTGTACCTCCTGAACATGTACGGTGCTCCTTCAGTTCACAAAACTGCAAGAAGAAAACTTAAACTCCATACTAATCGGTCACTATAAAGAGGTTTTTATTCCCATTCGACTGCAACTACCAAAGCAAAGAAAGAAACAAATCAACAAACAAGCTCACACCAAAACTGAATTCAACTAGCCAACAAAGCTCCTCAGAACACGTCAAACTCCATTATGCCCAATATGATTTCTGAATGAAACCATCGAGCTCCCAGCTAGGATTGATGTCTCACAATCGAAACTGGATGAAGTGTTGATAGAACCTCCTCACAAAAGCTTGCTGAACAGCACAGGCGCTCCTGAAAACATATCAATATCAAAATTTGCATAGAGAAACTCACAATGAGCGATTCTGGCTATATATCACCTCCACTACTCCCATGCTCATGCAAGAGAATCGTATTTAATGACCACTAAGGAGTGCTCCCACTCCACAAGCCTGGCCTAGAATAGACGTGCCCAGATGAAGGGACCCACCATACCCAACACCCACTACAGGCAGTAAACCATCTACTTTTAAAAGAATATAAGTTTATAATGAACATTCTAACTTATATTGACCTTTTAAAAGTCCCATTTCCCTTACCATAAAGTTAGCTTTCGGGAAATAATAAAAAGCTAACATATTTCCAATTTTTGGTCACTGATGAAAAGGGGACATTACAAGAGGTCCCTTTGGTCATAGCATAATGCCACAACTCCTTGCAAGCAAAGGTATCATCAAGATGTCACGTGGGAAGGTGTGTCGGCCTTCAATAGTCTCAGGATCCAAATATGGATGCATGATATCCAACTGTGGTAACTTGTAGTGAAGATTACTGATTGTCAGAATTGTGATGTCAGCCAGGACAGGGCCTATGATAAGAATGTGTGTTTGTGGCAAGACCACTACACACACAGGTCTCCAAAAATGCTTCAAAACAAAGAAAACAGAAAGGAAATATTTTGGGGTGATGCAAGATTGCTCGACCCTTGAGACACCCTTGCATTAGACATCCTAGGTAATGGAATTTTGAGCAAGGTGCTCAAAATTAAGGAAGTGAGGGAGGGTGTGGTGGCCATCTTTAGAGATCTAGGTATCATCCTTTGGTCCTCTTCCCTTCTACCTGACCAGATTAACTTTGTATTCCTTCCTTTGAGTTCTTCTGCTTAGGTGCTCATTTAGAATCTATTGTATCTCATCTCTTGGCCTCTTAGGCACCGGCTGCTTCCAATCTGGTTCGTGTGGTGATGGTATATTCTTCTCCACACTCTCAACTTCATGATACTCATACAGATCAACCACATTGAATACTAGTGAGATATCCAAACCTTTTGGTAGCTCAATTCCATAGGCATTATCAGAAGTTTTGTGCAACATTTTGCAAAGGCCAATGTTCTTTGGCTTCAACTTAGTATATGTTCCTTTGGGGAACCTTTCCTTCCTCAAATGTGCCATGACTAACTCACCCTCTAAGTAAATTTTTTCTCTTCTATGCTCATTCACACTTGCCTTACACTTATTACTGCTTTTCTCCAACTGCTTCTTTACTTGGGTATGCATCTCCTTCATGTTTTGTGCATAATCTTTTTCATCTGCAGTAACATCCTCTTGATTAGGAACCTTCAACAAGTCTGTGACACCTTTGGGGGATGTTCCATAAACAATGTAAAAGGGGTTTTGCCTACAGATTGATTTACAGAGTTGTTGAATGCAAATTCAGCTTGTGCCAACAAAGAATCCCACTGCGCTAGTCTATCCCCTACCAAACTTCTTAAGAGATTTCCCAAACTCTGGTTAACAACCTCTATTTGACCATCTGTCTGTGGATGGTAAGCCGAATTGTAGTTCAACTATGTGCCAATCTCTTCTACAATGTGCACCAAAAATGACTTAAGAACTTCGTATCCTTGTGTGAGGTGATATTTTGTGGCAACCCATATAACCTTACTACCTCTTCGAAGAACAAATCTGCAATCTTGTAAGTATCATTCGACATTTGACAAGGACTGAAAATGTGCCATTTCTGAAAACTTGTCAACACCTATGAAGATAAAGTCATTACCCCTTTGAGTTTGCAACAGTCCATGGAAAGTTCTTCCCAAGGTCTTTTTGGAATTGTTAATGACTTGTGTAATTTTGTATTTTGGGTGACACCCTTCGCAATCTTGCAAATCCGACATCTCTCAACAAATTTTCTGATATCTCAGTGTAAACATGGCCAAAAATACTGCTCCTCCAACATGGCCAGTGTCTTATCCATACCAAAATGTCTTCCCAATCCTCCACTATGCAGTTCCCTGATGAGATTCTCTCTCATGGAACTTTGCGGTATACTCAACTGTCTTCTCTTGAACAAATATCCCTCTTGCACAAAGTAATCCTCAAAAGAATGCTCATCTCCAATCTAGGGCTTGATGCACCTACAAATTTTGGATCTGCAGTATACAGATCCTTCATCATTTTCATTCCTCTGAGTGGTGCAACTTACTCTCTTCTATTGGTGCAGGCTTCACAACCAATGCCTAACACTCTTGCAACTCGTCAACCTCCTTTAGAAACTGTTTGGTTGATAAAAACATTATCTAACCTTATGTGGTTTCTTCCTCAACCTCTAGTGGCTTCAACTCAAACTTCTTTCCACCCTTGGTGATGGTGAATGTGTTCTTTCTTCCATCATGGCTAGTGCAAACATCATATTGCCATGGTCTTCCCAACAACACAAGACATGCATCCATAGGAATCACATCACACCAAACCTCATTTGCATAACCTCCAATGTGAAATGCTACTAGGCATTGCTCTCTCACAGTCATCTATTGACCCTTCTACAACCATGAAACATGGTAAGGACTAGGATGTGGTTCCCTTTTTAGGTTCAACTTGTCTACCATCTCACTGGATGCCAAGTTATCAGTACTCCATCTATGATCATCTTACGACACTTTTCACTTGATTTACACTAAGTGTGGAAGATACTTTTTCTCAACCATTGTTCTCCATCTTCCTTAGAAGGTTTCAACAAAACCTTATGCAACAAGTAATCTTCTCCTTCAGGTGTTACGCTTTGTCTCAATGCCTGACTCATCACTTCCTTGTGCAATGCCCGTGTTCTTTTGCTGCATTTGGACATTCAAATGCCTTGTGGCCGGCTTCTCCACATTTATAACATTTTAATAGTTATCCTTGTAAGTCCTTCCATGACCTCTACCTTTACCTTCCCCTTTCTTCGAAGTTTGCTTCTCCTCGGAGGCTTGTGCGCCAGTGTTAGATGTTGTAGTCTCCTGTGCACATCCCTGCTTGTTCCTTCTGCTATTGTCCTTACCCCCTACTCTTTGTTACTTCTTGGACAACTCCTTTGCCCTCAACACAAGCTAGTAAGTGCTCTCAATGGATTGAGTTGGCAACAAATAGATCTCATCTTGAATTTGATTTCGTAACCCTTTTAGATACTGAGACACCTTCTCTGCATCATCCTCCATGTGACTTGCCCGGACAATGGGCCCATAAAACTCTTCAGTGTACTCCTTTATAGACATTCCTTTCTACTGCAAATTCTAAAACTTCTTAAGTAGCTCCAAATTATAATTGTCCAGTAAGAATTTACCTTTCAATTGCATCACCATCTCAACCCATCTAGTGATCTTTGACTTATTCTTACCCACCCTATTGTTTTGCACATAGTCCCACCATAAGGCCACAAACCCCTTCAACTTGGTGGTTGCGTACTTTACTCTCTTAGAGTCTTCAACGGATTCAAATTCAAAGTACTTCTCCAAATCATTGATCCAATCTAACAATTCTTTAGGATCTAAACCTCCTAAATAACAAAGAAGATCAAACCTTGGTTTACTCTCCACTCTCAACAGTACCCTGGCAAACTTATCTTCTGCATTGAGTTCATCCTCTGAACTGGAAGATTCTTCATTGTGTGGTTCTTGAACTGGTCTTTCATCCCCATTGGCATCTTCAGCTATGACCGGTCCTTGCCTTTGTGTGGTCTCAAGGGCTTCCAACCTTGCTAGAGTAGCTCTTAGAATGCCAACCTATTCATTATCACACTGCTTCCTTTAACATACATTGCTTTCATCATCACTGTGTCCTCTCTGATTTCAGCCACCTCTTCTTCTATTAAGCATCTTTTCTAATGACTAACCTACAATGCCCTAATGCACAAACTTCTATTATGGGGTTACCTCCCACCCTTCTATCAACGTAGCCACAACTAGGCTTTGATACCAATTGATGTAGTCACAAATAGAGGGTCTAATGAAAGACATCTTATTCATGCAACCCAAACACAAAAAACAACAAATATCCAACAAGTATACATAACAAAGGCAATTTAGAAGAGATATGAGATGACATAAAATCAATTATCGAACAAATACTCTGATTTGACAGTCATTACAAAATTCAACAATGAGTATATATGCTCCAATACATGCCTGCAGGCTATGTGCCCAATTACAACAACTGAGAACTTAAAAAATTCTATCCAGGCCTATCTCGCTCTTGCTCTGCCCTTCTCCAAGGAACTTGTTCTCTTATTTATAATGGACTCTTAAAGTGATACGACATTGTTGACCAAAGGACATGATCCTCCTATAATTCTTCTTGGAATAGCCATGAAATAAAAAACTTGGCGCAACATTCAAATTTAGGCGCAAAAGCTCAAAAGAGGCCTTTTTAATCAATAGAGACCCCTTTAGACATAGCATAGTGCTGCAACTCTCTGCAAGCAAATGTCTCATCAAGATATGATGTGGGAAGATGTGTCAGCCTTCAATAATCTCAGGATCCAAATTTGGAAGCATGATGCCCAATTGCGGTAACTTGTGGTGAAGATTACCGACTGTTAGAACTATGATGTCGACCAGGACAGGCCCTGTGATAAGAATGTGTGTTTGTGGTACGACTAGTATGCATGTAGGACTCCAAAAATGCTTCAAAACAAAGAAAACATAAAGGAAATATTTTTGGGTGATGCAAGATACCCTGACCCGTGAGATGCTCCTGCATCAATGCTCTCCATGTTTGTCACTTACTCCTGTGCTCCATGCTCCCACTTGCTTACACATTGTGCTCTGTGAACCCTAGACTTAACCACCTTCAGAATTTGTGTGCTTTGAGCACCAATGGGCAATATGTGCTTCCTAGACTCAGCTGTTTTTTCAAGCAGACTATGCTTCGCACCTCTTGCTAGCTTATACATGTAAGCACAAATACTGATTGTCAAGAGGTTCCCACCCTACATGAGTACAATTCTGGCTTAGCTGGCAACTTAGTAATTTAACTCATCTTCCTTATAAATCACAAATGTCTTCTTTCCCTCTTGTATGTGGGATAATTATTGTAATGGTCTTCAAAACCAGGCAAGTCTTTTAAATGACATTTCTGACAGGTCAAATTGTAGAAAGTTGAAATTATCTCCCTTTCTCAATATTGCTTGAAATTCATTATGACTACTTTTGCTAAAACTCTTGGAAGTGTTCTAACTTATTCAAATCGTGCTGGCATGACTTGAATATGGCACTTCAGCAGTAAAATCTTTTATTTGCTACTAAATCAGTATTTTTCTTTAGGCAGTTTAGAAGATAAATTTTCCCATGCGTTATCTCATCAATACTGCTCAGAACCACTAATAATATCACCTTTTCTTTGGAAAGAACTCAGATTTCTTGTTTCAAATGGCACTAGTACAACTTGAATCTTGCACTTTAGTAGAAAGATCACCTTATAAAAGAAAAATATTATATTTTACCAGTACATTGAGAATTATGAGAGGCTAATATTCTGATGCAGTATCTTCCTCAATACTGCTCGGAGTTGCTATCATGACTAGTTTCTGGAAAGCTCTAAATCTACTTTAAAATTGAAGAAGTTCTGCATCATAAATATAAGGCTCAATATAATTTTGTTTGAATTTTAAGACTTTCTGAGATTGCTTCTCACTGTCTAACTCTACAGTGACACTGATTAGGATTGTTAGTCTCAATTTATTCAGACTTGAGGAAACCAATATATTCAGGGCCTTGGCTGCCCTTTTATGAACACCTGCATGTAAAGCAAAACCAATCTGGTAATCATCTCGATAAAAAATAATCTTCATACTATGTTCAGGTGTGAAAATGTTTGTTTGTTTCTGGTTTAACAGAAAACATTATATTGATTAATGTGGCTACAAAAATCGGTTTCAGGGGCTGTCATTGGTGGGGAACTCACCCATAGAAAGAAATCTATAGACTGAACCTGGATAACTAGAACAAGCTAAAATAACCAGTCTTTGATTTGAAACTAAAGCAAACTTGAGAAGACTGCTATGACCTGGTGTTCCAGGAAGTGAGATAGCAGATGCTTTGTCTTGCTTGTTTAGAAGGCATAATATAATTTTTTGTATGGTGGATTGTCAGCTTCCTCAAGCAGTCCTTTTATCATCATGATCCATCATAGTTTGACATACTAATGAGGTATTGGTCAGACGGTTCAGGTATGAATAGTAAAAACAAATGTATCTTCCTTAATACTACTTAAAATCACTACATTGACCTTTCTGAAAAGGTCTTCTTTGCAATCATTCGGGCAACTTGAATCTGGTGCTTTGGAAGCAATACATTTCTTACACAAGAAAATTGCTATTTTCAACCTTTACAAAGTAACAATGTTGGGAGGTCATTTTCTTGATGTAATATCCCCTTCCATATTTCCCAGAATTACTGTTACGACTAATTTCTGGCAAGCTTATAGATTTTAATTTCAAACTGAAGAAGTTTTATATCAAATTGGGACTTATGTCTCAAGATAATTCTGTTTGAATTTGTGAACTTCTTCGCCCATTAGGATCACCAGTTCGATTTATTCAGATTCAAGGGCACCAATGCACCTAGTGTCTTTCTTGCCTCTTTCATGAACACCTGCGCATAAATAAATAAGGATCAAGGTGTCTTATCTTGATAAGACATTCTTTTTGAAATAAGTCCAGGTGCATGAATGAATAAAACAATATCTTCACAATCCAATTAGATAATAAGGTTTGTGCAATTGAAAAAAATCCAACTCTGTTCGCTATCTTATCCCCTTGCCAATGTGCTAGTTGTGGCCTTCACCTTATGTTTGGTAATTATATCAAACTGTTCAAATCAATCCATATATTTGCAGTAATATTCATTTGCCTCCGCTAAAGGGTGCCAATGTCAGACCCATACTTAGAGTTAACCTATAAGCAATCGAAGCAGAAAATGAGAATTACATGTGGGTAATTGTGACCAAACGTGGACTGACAGTTTTCTTATGCCATTATGACCTGCTACACAGCACGACAGTCAAATCTGTGAATTACCTCGTCAAACCTGTGTTCAATTAAAAAAGAGGAGGCAAGTTTTTCAATATATGTTTAGAACACACCTTTTTAGTTACACGTGGGTTTTTCAATTACACATTCGGGATTTTTCAAATACACAAGTCTGCATGAACATTTTTATATTCATTTTGATGCTATGTTACACCATGTTTCTGGGATGGGGTCGGTAGGGGACAGGGGGATGTGTTTCCAAGATGGATTTTTTGGGAGGCCATTTTTTGGGAGACGGCTAGTAAAAAAAATGAAAAATTTAAAAACATAGGAAATTTCAAATATTCATATGATAAAATTAATAAGGCATTCATCATATACATTATAGAATCTTAATACATAACATCAGAGTTGAATTGAGATTTCACATGAGAGTCGACAAACAAATTAACAAAATTTAATTGCTTTCTTTGTCAATGTGCATATATATTACATAAAAATTACACCAAGATTCCCAAAGGCTGCAAGTTCAATTACAAAATGACAAAAACATAGAAAATCTATTGCTGCCTCTAATCAACATCTGCTAACACTGCATCAATATCGGAGTTTGAATCTAAGTCATTGCCACCATGAGGGGTTGCCTCATCCAATGGAACCCCAACCAATCCCTCTCATGCTTCCTCATCAACTTGTATGGCATCTTTAGGATCAACATCCCAACGTGTGGCTGAAGTCTGACGATACTTAGGAGTTTGTCGATCTTGAAGCCACAAGACACTATGCATGGCCACCAATTTCTCTGCTCATTGAGAGGTAAACCTATTCCTTTTGATTGATTGGATGAAGTTGTACGTGGACCAGTGCCTCTCTGCAACGAAGGAACTGACAATCTATGAAAGGAGGTGAGTGGCAAGCATCCCCAACTTTGGTGCATCCTGGCCATTCCATGTCCACCATCCCAATAGGGTCAATTTGAGTATATGTAGCTATATTTGTCCTTGCCTTTGGTTTGTTGAATGTTAAATTGCGGAGATTGACAAAGGCTAGCCACTGTGTTTGAAATAAAATAGACTCCTCATCAATATACATCTTTCAAAGGGCCTTGATGAGCCCTTGTTTCACCTCTTCATCATTAGATCAAGACAATCTATTAGACCTTGCTACATGCCATTTGGGATTTAGAGCATAGGCTGCCCTATGAAACGGGGTGTTTAGTGTTCCACTGCTGCATCTCAATGGGCCTAATATGCTTCTCATAGAATCCCAAATTAGGATCACTGCTATGAATGGCTTCCTTCATCTGGCCAAGCATATTGTCAAATGTCTCATAAATCTCTCCAAGACTAGGAGAGTTTGTATCAATATATTTAATGACCTGCAAAATAGGTGAGGTCAAGGAGCAAACGTATATGCAAAGAAGTTATAAAAATAAAAATTTCAAAGAAGATTAAGACTCAAATGATAGAGTGAATTCTATTACAAAGATTGGAAATAATTTACAAGTCAAAAACATTGGTAAATTAACAATTTAATAATAAATAGCAATTTCTTACCTCATTGTGGACCACCAATCATCGTCAAGGATCTTTTATTTCACACTTTTTCCTTGAGCCATGTTTGCCTTTGGCCACCTACCCTACTTTGGATTAACCATAATTAACTACAGAGGCTCTTGCACCTCAAGCATCCTCTAACAAAATAAAGTTGTTGACATATCTAGTATCCACGAGATTGAGGAATTCCTTCCTCAAAAAAGTCCTAAACAAAGCAAGTGATGTGATGGTTGCAAATGAATATTTGTATGTCTGTAGCTTTTGCCTTCACTTAATCTATCTTGCCATTGTCTTTAAATGTGTTGTTCAACGCATGAACAAAACATTGGGTCCAAAAAATGTGCTTGTAAGCACCCTCCACCATTAAGCTAGCTAACTTACACACATGGGCTGAATCGGTCATCACCTATACAACATCAGAGGGTGCAACCTCCTCTATGGCGTCCTTCAAAATCGAAAATTGAAAGTTTGTATCCTTCCTCTTTCCTAAATAATTAATAGCTCTAAGAGAATAAGAGCCAGTTGAACATGGGACAAAGATATTGATGACTGACTGATGTTTAATATCAGTCCACCCATCCATGATGAGAGAACAACCCTCTCTTATCCAAGTTTACATCATTTCCTCCATCACTACACTCATCTTAGAATGCTCTCTATCAAGGAGGGTGGTGTGTAGTTTATGTTCTCTAGGGGGGCAAATGAGGGACCAACAATAATTGCATCTTTGAACATTTGTTTGAAATATGAAGAATGTGCCACATGAAATGGTGTGGCATGGGCAAGAAAATTTTTGGCAATAGAAGACTCAGCCATTTCTCATGATTGCATATTGGACATCCCTGCAACACTAGTAACCCTTCTCTTTCCCTTTGTAGAACCCTCCTCCCTTTGACTCTCAACATCCATGGCTTGGCTCATAGATGCAAGACTTGCGAAAAACTCGCCGAGTTTCAAAAAATTCGCAAGTTTTTTTTGATGGCGAGTAGTACGTGCAAAAACTTGCTTGTTTCACTCGCCAAGTTTTTGGTAAAAACTCGCCAAAAAATTGGCGAGTTTTTACCAAAAACTTGGCGAGTTTGTGAAAAGAACTCGACAAAAGGGGCATTGGGGCATTTCAGTCTCTTAAAAAATCAGGAACACGTTTGGTCAGTATATTTCAAAATATACCTATACTTTAAATATTTTGAAATGTATTGTCAGGATGTTTGAGATAGGTTCCGGATCCATGGGATTTAACATGCAGATTCTAGATTTTGGAGGATCCAACAGATTTCAGACTTCACCAAATTTTCAGGGTTTCAGGGTTTCAGACAGCCAAATTCAAGGTTTCAAGGTTTCAAACTTAGAATCAGCCATCAGGATTCTGCGTGAGGATGCGATTTTGTACTCAATTTGCATTCAAATCAATCAAATTTAATAGAAAACACTTTTGTACTCATTTATGGACTCAATGGATACATCGGAGCCCTTGGTTAGAGTCCTCCGCTTGGTAGATGGGGATAAAACCCCAATGGGGTATTTTTATGAGGCCATGGATAGGGCCAAGGGGGACAACCTCAAATTTGATCTCATATGGGAGAGTATTGATTGGAGGTGGAACAATTAACTCCACCAACCCATCCATGCAGCAGGGTACTTTTTGAACCCCCGTTTCCTCCATTCAGGCACCTTCTCAAATCCTAGTGGAGAGGTTATGAAGGGCCTCACTTCTTGCATTCAGAGGATGACACCCCAAGCTGAGGTGGCAGACCTCATTGTTGATGAATTGCAAGCTTATAGGGAAACAAGGGGTAGGCTCTTTTCTTTAGACCTGGCTACACGAGCAATAAACAATCAGTCACCAGGTATAAAATTTCAAATTTACAAGTCACAACTATTGATAATTTGATATTTAACATGTTTTGAACTTTTGACTTTCCTTTCTAAGTTTCTAACTCTTCAATATTATTTTTGTAGAGGTTTGGTGGACAAATTGGGGCGGAAATACCCCAAATCTCCAAAGATTTGCCCTTCGTGTCTTATGCCAACCTTGTAGTTCATCCAACTGTGAGCGCAATTGGAGCTTATTCAGGCCATCCACACGAAGAAGAGGAACAAGCTAGCTCAGAAACGCCTCAATGACCTTGTCTATGTGCAATATAATCTTCAGCTGCGCACAAGAAGGGTAGAGGAAATATCAAATGATCCAATTGATTTGGATGAGATAGATCCTTACAGTGATTGGATAGGGCGGGATGAGCAACCTTCATTGTTTTCCGAGGATGAAATCTATGATTTGGAGAGACAGGCAATGGACGAAGGGGGTGGAATCGGTGGATTGGGATTCTCATTGGATGACATTGAGGATGAGGAGGATGAGGACGAGACATTGCCACCAGTACCACTACCAGCATATTCATCTAGGATGGAGGTTGAGCCACGGTCTGTCATGCCGAGGATGGAGAAGCCACAATAGATTCCTAGGACTAGACCCTCTAGTTCTACCACTCCCCTAGTTTTCACTAGATTTGGGAAGAGGAAGATGTAGTATTTAGTATTTACTTTCAGTTTTACAAAAACAATTTGCTATTTTCATTTTGTTTCAGACTATCAGTATCAGTGCATTCCACATTAGGATACCATTTTGTACCCAATTTGCTTTGAAATTAATCAAATACAACTAGACTCAGCTTGTTTCTCAATTATTGACTCATTGGATGCATCTTATCATTGAATTTTGCAAAAAAAATGCATTTTTAATGAAATTTAATCAATTTTTTAAGTTGCCGAGTTTTTTGCGAGTCGAGTTTTTCGGGCTTGGCGAGTTTTTCATTTTGGTGAGTTTTTCAACTATGGTTTGGCTATGTAATATCCCGAAATGGGATATTTTGGACAATTTTGGATTTACGGACTTTCCAAAATATTTAACTTTGGATTTCTGTTCAAACCCTAAATTCTGAATTTTCTGAACTTAAGATCAGACTTAAATAAACACATAGGGCAGCCCATGAAACATCTCAAAACATCATAATATCACCATAAACATGATTACCCATGATATATTGCATTTCACACAACCAAATATGCAATTAAACCGCTTCAACTTCCAACCACAATTGACTGAAAATAAAATCAGAAGTCTGCCGCTACAAAATCTGAATATAACAAGTCATCAAATACATCCAAAGTCTTGGGCAAATATGACAAAAGTGCCCAGCAACATTAGGCCCTAACCCTAAGGGTTGTACATACCAAAATACAATGAAATAGACCTCCGGAATGACAGCAAATGACCTTCAATGGATGCTGCTCCAATTAGGGCTTGAAACCCTAACTCTAGCCTCTTCAAGCTCCAAGGAAATCTGCTCCAAACTAGTGCGCTCAGGTCTGCTCTGTTTGCTGCTCCAATAAATGATAACAAAGTCGCCACAGAAGCTAACAAACAACTCAAAATGATCCTCCAATGATGGCGCTCCAAGTAGGGTTGAAACCCTAAGCAAGATGACAAAATTCCACCAAAGGAATCTTCTTCAACAATGGCGAATTCAGGTCTGCACTTCTGCTGTTCCAAATCTGCAACCCTAATTATGCACAGATGCTTCCAAATCGCCTCAAAATGCAAACAACCTTCCTCCAAGGGTAGCGCTCCAAATCTAGGGTAAACCCTAGTCAATGATGATCAATCCACGCCAAAAAGGAAGCCTCTAAGTGATCTCCAAATCTGATTTGCAATCTGCTCCTCTTCACAAAATTGAAAATACCCATGAAGTGCAAGTGAACTCCCGTCATGGAATCCTCCAAAAGAAAGAGCTAGGGTTTCGTCCAACTCCTCCTAGGAAACTCAAGGTTTTCATCTTAAGCTCCTCATGCCAAGAGATAAACTCCAAATAAATGATTGAATGCTGAATGATGATCCAAAAGCCACAAATCAACCTCATATAAATACAAGCTTTTCTCCTTTAATCCTAGCCGACCTAGGAATTAATTATTTTCTCCCTATGCTAGGATGACCAGCCTTAAGACACTTTGGCGCCAAGAAAATTCAAATAAAAGATATGAATTTGTCCTCCAAGTCTTCTTCCTCCAATGCGCCACGGATGGGAATTATTTTATTGTTTATTCTTGCCTTCACAAGTCGTCCCAAATCAAAAGGAATCTCCACAAAGATGGCATACACTCATGATCCAAATGTTATCACTTATCCTTCCTCAAGGTCGCATTAGATGTTAGCAAATTCATCACATGGCTAGTCTCCTCAACATGACAAGTCTCCACACTCACAACTCCTCAAAATGGTTTGCTCCCATGGAAAGAAAAATATATTAAGTGAAAGGAACACATCAAAACCATCAGAAAATTATGCCAAGTCAGCTCCAACTCTCAATTCTCCTTCCAAAAATCCCGGAGTGTAAAAACCATCCCATCCGCTTTCTAAAGGTGATCACTCCGAAAATGGGGACATTATAGTCCTCCCTTCTCGGAATTGCTTGTCCTCAAGCAATGGCAAGTATGCAACAAGTGAGATAGTGTCAAATGACATGTATCTCCATCTGTCCAAATGCCCAGTGACCATTAAAATCTCAACTTGTGGCTGCATCTCCAAAGAAGAATGTGAAGAATGCAGTGAGCTCCGGTGGCCGAAGCCATACACACTCGAACTCATCCTGGCCCCATCCTCCAAAGTCTGAAAATATACTCACAAGCACAAGTACAAAAACTCCCAAGGCTCCATCTAGCAAGAACAAATAGCTAGTCCAATCTGAAAGCCTAAAGAGAAACATCCTTGTCAACAAGTGATGAAGAGTGTAAACTCTGAAACACGTCCACCTGTCTCCAAGCTTCCGGTGCTCCACATTATCAAAATCATCATCCATGCTCTAGAAATTGTCAAGCTTGTAACCACCTGGATCTCAGATCACCACATCCCTACATCCATCAAATATGAGGAAATGGAAGCATCCCAAAGTGCTATCAACACAAAGCCATTCTCCAACTCGTGTGGACTTGTAGATCTCCCATGGATGTGAAGTATACCCATCATAGGTGCTAAGAAGTACATAACAGCTCCTCCTAAATTGCTGACATATAACAAAACATCAACCTCATGACTGAAAATCAGACCTATGTGGATGTGAATAGTAACTCCAAGGCCATAGGATGATAGAATATCAGCCCTTTACCACTCTCCAATGATAAGGAGATGATCCAACTCTCCTCCAAACTCCCGAACCGCAGCTATCCTCCAAGAACTCAGTAGGCAGTCCATGTACCATGAAATAGAACAGCCATCTCCTAACAATGTAGGGAGTAGATCCTCATGAACTAAGGCTGGAAAACCAATGCCATCATGCTCACCTCCAAGCCCAATTCCATAGTCCAGCTGCAATACAAACATCAGTGCCTCAAAATCACAAACCATAGCAATGTCTCCATACCTAGGTTCACCAATCAGCTGCAACCCCCAAGTGTGCCAAACCAATGCAAGTGTCTCCATGCTATGCATCATCAATCTTTGAAATAGAGCAGCCTCCAATACTACCAAAGGATCAACAAGATGATAGGGTTGCACCACATTACCACCCAACTCTTCATCTTCTTCAAGAATGACCAAAGTATCACCACAAATTGAATCACTTATGACTCCCTCTTCAAGTAAAGACATGACACTAGTGGCTGATCCACTAAGTGTATGCCCTACTAATCCAACCTCCTCTAAGGCTTGAGCCTTCGAGGGGCTTTCAAAAAAGGGCAACTTATGAATCTTATGATGCAAATTAGGGACACAAACAAATTTTTTTGTATGATACCTTTCCACTTGTACACCCAAATCTGCATACTCTTCTTGCTTGCTTTCTTCAATAGACTCCTTCTTTGCTTGCTCCACCACCATACATTCTTCCTTTGAAAGAAATAGAGATCGAAAGTGTGATTCCCTTTGCCTCCTTGCTTGATCTAGCTGGTTACAACGTTCCTTGACCTCTTGCAAATGCTGTTTTGCGTGGACAACCAACATCTTAGCCTCCTTTGCTCTTTGTAGCCAACCGTCACACAAGTCTTGAGTTCTCTTGACATCCTCCAAGGTATGGTGAACAAATTTAGACTTCTTGTGGCTTGAATCTTCAATACCTTCCTTATGCTTCACACCCAAATCACAAGTGCCAACCTTGGGAGATTCTACCTCATTCTCTTCATGTGAAGTGGCTGTTATGAATGAAGGAATAGGACTGCTGTCATGAATCAGAAAAGCAGACCTGCTGTCATACCTTCTCATGTCATCCTCTAGCTCCTCAATCACGTTCTCTTGCTTGGCTTCATGTCCTCCTACAAGTGCAGAAGGTGGCTCCAACTGAAAATCTCTTGCCTCCAATCCAAACTGAACCTCCATCTGTTTGGCTGCCATACTCATAGGTGTGCTGTTATCGATTGCCTTCAAGATGATTTGCTTGCCCTTCGAAGTGAACTCAAGCTCCATCTTGTTGAAGTCTTATATGTATCTCCCAAGTGATTTGAGCCATTGAATTCCCAAGACAATTTTGGTTTCTCCAATGCCAACAACATAGAATTCATCCTCAAAAGTGTAGTCATCCAATTGAATGCTTAGATGAGAAATCTTCTTTGTGCAACTCATTTTGAACCCATCTGCCAATAGAACACTGAACCCTGGAAATTCCTCTACTTGCAATGCTCTTAACTATGAAGCCTTCATCAATGAAATTATGCGTGGCCCCACTATCAACCAAGCAAGATACTCTTTGCCCTTTCACAACACCTCTAATCCTAAAAGGATAATGTTTTGGAACACCCGAAAGAAAAGCAATAGTACCTTGTGTATCATCAAGCTCTACTTGTCGTTCCTCCTTTTCTCCCTCCAAGCTAGTGTCAGGAACCTCCTCATCTCCATCGGAAAAGACTTCAATGTAGTATGCTTTGCCCTTTCCTTGACATCTATGATCGGCTTCCCATGGCTCCTTGCATGTACAACAAAGCTTCTTCCTTCGTAGCTCGTTCGTTGTCTCGAAATCAATTGCGTGCTTCTTTGGTCCATTCTTTGGAAAGTTCTTCTTTGGATCCTTCTAAAATGGTTTGCTTTGAAACTTTGGTTTGGATGGTGCTGAAAACTTAATTCCTCGAGCCCCTTTGATTGCTTCCCTCAATGATGGTGGGTCTAGTGCTCTAACCCATCCATGAACTGGCTCCTCAAGTCCCTCAATGAAAATAAATGTCAATCGTGCGTTGGAGGCATTTGACACCAACACGGCAAGCCTTTGAAACTTTGAAATGTATGCATCCAATGACTCCTGTTTGAGTTGTGCCAACGCCTTGAAAAATTGTTCCGGATTTGACTCATCAAATCTATCAATCAATCTCTGTGAGAACTCCAAGTATGTAGTGATGTGATTGTGACCTTGGGTCACCATGCCATTGTACCACCAATCAAGAGCATCGCCTTCCAAGTGGAGTGTAGCAAATTGTATGGCATCCTTCTTGAACATAGGGCTCAAAGTGAAGTAGTTATCCAACTTTTGTATCTAAGTCCGTGTCGTGATCTTTCCCGATCCATCGAATGGTGTGATATTGACCTTTCCCAACTTCTTTTGCAACTCATGATTTGTGTTGTGGGTATTGCCTCTTCCATCTCTAGATCGGTCCCTATTCTGGTACTTTACTTGATAGAAACCTGTCCAAGGCAAAGCTTCTTTGCATTCATTGCTTAGTGCCAAAGACTCTCTCCTATAATCATCAAAAGTCTCACCTCGAGCTTGTGGTTCATTCTCCGCAACTCTTTGCTGATCCAAGAATGTAGCCATGAGGGGTCGAGCCACAGTTGTATGCGATGTACGTACAGGAGTACCATCTTGATTTCTGAAAGTGCTTGCATCATGATGCCCATTGTTGTGATTGCCTCCATCACCTCTGCCGTTGCCATTGTTTCCATTAGCTCCATTATTGCCGTTGCCTCCATTGTTGCCAATGTTATGCCTCAAAAATCTGTCCAATAGCTGACATAAATCTCGCTGTCCTCTTGCTAGGTCATTGAGCATTTCTCTTTTGCTTTGATCTTCATGACCTCTATCACTCATATTGCCTCCTTCCGAATCGGATCCAACAATACGCTACTTTCTTCGGTAAGTGATGTATTCTCCTTCTTCAAAACTCATGAGCCAACATTAGATGAACACCACTTCAAAATGTCAATATAGAACCCTGCAGTCTAGCAGGATCCAAGCTCTGATACCACTGTAATATCCCAAAATGGGATATTTTGGACAATTTTAGATTTACGAACTTTCCAAAGTATTTAACTTTGGATTTCTGCTCAAACCCTAAATTCTGATTTTTTTGAACTTAAGATCAGACTTCAATAAACACATAGGGCAGCCCATAAAACATCTCAAAACATCATAATATCGCCATAAACATGATTACCCATGATATATTGCATTTCACACAACCAAATATGCAATTAAACCACTTCAACTTCCAACCACAATTGACTGAAAATAAATCAGAAGTCTGCTGCTACAAAATCTGAATATAACAAGTCTTCAAATACATCCAAAGTCTTGGGCAAATATGACAAATGTGCCCAGCAACATTAGGCCCTAACCGTAAGGGTTGTACATATCAAAATACAATGAAATAGACCTCCAGAATGATGGCAAATGACCTTCAATGGATGCTGCTCCAATTAGGGCATGAAACCCTAACTCTAGCCTCTTCAAGCTCCAAGGAAATTTGCTCCAAACTAGTGCGCGCAGGTCTGCTCTGTTTGGCTCCAATAAATAATAACAAAGTTGCTACAAAAGCCAACAACCAACTCAAAATGATCCTCCAATGATGGCGCTCCAAGTAGGGTTGAAACCCTAAGCAAGATGACAAAATTCCACCAAAGGAATCTTCTTCAACAATGGTGAATTCAGGTCTGCACTTTGCTGTTCCAAACCTGCAACCCTAATTATGCACAAATGCCTCCAAATTGCCTCAAAATGCAAACAACCTTCCTTCAAGGGTAGCGCTCCAAATCTAGGGTAAACCCTAGTCAATGATGATCAATCCATGCCAAAAAGGAGGCCTCCAAGTGATCTCCAAATCTGATTTGCAATCTGCTCTTCTTCACAAAATACCTATGAAGTGCAAGTGAACTCCCGTCATGGAATCCTCCAAAAGAAAGAGCTAGGGTTTCGTCCAACTCCTAGGAAACTCAAGGTTTTCGTCTTAAGCTTGTTATGCCAAGAGATAAACTCCAAATAAATGAATGAATTTTGAATGATGATCGAAATGCCATAAATCAATCTCATATAAATACAAGCTTTTCTCCTTTGATCCTAGCCGACCTAGGAATTAATTCTTTTCTCCCCATGCTAGGCCGACCAGCCTTAAGACATTTTGGCACCAAGAAAATTCAAATTAAAGATATGAATTTGTCCTCCAAGTCTTCTTCCTCCAATGCGCGAAGGATGGGAATTATTTTATTGTTTATTCTTTCCTTCACAAGTCGTCCCAAATCTAAAGGAATCTCCACAAAGATGGCATACACACATGATCCAAACGTTATCACTTATCCTTCCTCAAGGTGGCATTAGATGTTAGCAAATTCATCACATGGCAAATCTCCTCAACACGACAAGTCTCCACACTCACAACTCCTCAAAATGGTTCGCTCCCATGGAAAGAAAAATATATTAAGTGAAAGGAACACATCAAAACCATCAGAAAAAAAGCGAAGTCAGCTCCAACCCTCAATTTTCCTTCCAAAAATCCCGGAGTGTGAAAACCAACCCATCCGTTCTCTAAAGGTGATCACTCCGAAAATGGGGACATTACAGGCTAGGCAATGACATCTTAGGTTGTGTAGTCTCTATTAGCATTCTCTTATTTTTTGCCTTACCCTCCATGTACAACCTAGTCACCTTGGCCTTCTTAGCTAGGGTTATTTTTTCACAACCTTTTACCCCCTATCCATTTATGTACAAAAGATTAGAGTAAACTCGTGTAGCTGCCCCTATAATCTTTGTTGCACAAATGACATGACCATAATTTACTCCCCCCTTGAATTTTTTTCTTGTCTTTGTTTATGGCTATTGCAAATTGTAGAAGGTTTTTTTAAAGGATTAAATGTGTCCTTTGCATAAGTTGAGGCTATATTATTGGATTTGTTCAGAATTGGACCCATTTCCAAACTGAACAGGGGTGGGAGTGGGAGTGGAGCTTGGTACGTGCATAGGAAGGCTAGGGCATGCCCCTGTTGCCCTGGGTACCCTATGGGTATGTCCCCATAGGGTACTTGGGGTGGCAAGGGCATGCCCAAACATTTTTGTGATGTACCTAGATGCTCTTAGCTATTCCCATAGACCCAACCAAGTCAGTGCCCATGATCACAAAGTCTATGTTTGTGTGGTTTATTATATATGTTATAGTTATTTATAGATATTTTATTGGTGCATATATCTCTTGCATCTCTCTCTTTTTTTGAGCTTGGCTACTAGCGATGTATTTGTTGCATATGCATTTATTCCACGAGTCTCGAGTCTCTTTCTTTTGTTGTTTTGAATATGGCTAATAGTGACATGATTTGACTTTGATTAGCTATAATCTCAATAGTTCGGTCACAAATCGGAAATCATCAAAAGCAATGATTTCATTCCATATTGTCACCAATCAATATCTTCTTGTCATCTAATGAAATTCTGTTTCCTCCACAACCCTATTGGCATGTCCATTGGATCTTTGGGTATAATTGCTAGTTTATTTATAATTTATAAATCCGTGTCTGTGTTCGTGTTTGCAAAGGTATACTTATAAATATATAGTTAAACTATGTATAATTTATACATTCTATCATTATTTATAACTATAATAATTTATAACCCTTTTAACTCACGCTTAGTACCTAATATTATGTTTTTATATGTTTTTTAATATCATTTATTTATATTATGTTTTATATGTTTTTAATGTTACTTATATATATTATAAAATCATATATTTATATAAAATATATTACATAATATATAAAATATATTATATCTATATATTTTTATATTTTATGTATATATATACAAATCCATACCCATACCCAAGGAATTTGTTTTTTGCCATAGTGGCATACCTGAACCTTGAATCCATACCCGTTTGTGTACTAGGACCCACAACTTAGTTTTGAAGAGTTTAGAAGGGCATTCAAATGGTTTATTTAAACTCATAGTCCGTGCAACATTCTCACTCCCAAAAGAACCCCTAATAGTATTTCTATGGCCTCTTTGTTGAATTTAATCCTCTTCAACCTCACAGCTGCTCATTGTTTTTTTTCTGGTTGAAAACTAAAAACATAGCCACAAGTGCAAACATAAAACAAAAATCCTCCCGAAGTGTTTGAATCTTTGAAAAAGCCAAAAAAAGAAAAACAAAATGCAAAAGAATTTGTGCAAATGAACAGTGGATGGTAAACTTACCTCAAATAATATAGTTTTGATGCTCTCTTGCCTTCTTCTCTTGTGCATGTTCTTGCTTCTGCTTGTTTCTCACTCTTCGTTTGGCTTTGTGCACACATCAATGGTGGCCTACATTGTTTAAGGATTTTATGTTGTTTTGCACACATTCGCAAAAGTCATTTGAATAGCGAGTCTTAGATTTTATTGACCCATTTAAGCACTTGGGTCGAGAAGGTGCAATATTATGGCCTTCGAGTATCTTACAAAGTGGGAAAGGGAAAGAGCCTTTGTGATTACTCTATAGTACAAACAAATTCTTATATACACAATCATTCTAGGGTTTGACATTCCTTGCCCATCTCACAAGCGGTAGAAAGCTTTTCACTAATGAAAATGTTTAATACATAACTAAGGCATTATGATCTCCTTCCAAGTTTCTTTTATCCTTGTGCATATGGTCAAGTATAGAGTTTATGAATTAGGTGTCATTCTTGGTTATTCAAAAAACTTGTGGCATAGAGAGTGATGACTAGGAAGAAAGACCATCGGACACCCTATGGGTCGAATACACAACTTATAAGGCCATAGTTGGTGGTACCCTTAGTACTCATGTAGAGGAAGGAAGCCATAATTGATGGTGGTCGTGAGTTAGTTATTCCAAAGTCTCAAAATTACCTAACTTGAGGATAAGTTATGGGATCATGAAAGCCTACAGAATGATTTTTGGATCTTAATAAATTGAATGAAAGACATTTAATACCATAATTGATGGTAGGTAGCTCATGGAAAAAGAGAAGCCTGGTGTGACATCTTCAAACAATGAACTTTAGGCATAGATCTCTAGCATTAAAATATGACAACAGATAGAGATAAAGACAAGAAATTCATGGATTGGGTTCACTCAAGGTTCATTGAGTATTGGTTGATTGAACAGTTTCTTTTGAATTTACAAAACAATCCATCTAGTCACAAATAATGGATCTAGGCTAAAATTATGTTGTACCCCAGGGATGTGTCTCTGGGGTTTTATAGGTGTTCCTCGTAATAGGGATTTCTAGGGGTGGTAGGATGGGGACGAAATGATCCTCTATCATCCTTGGTGCCTGGGCCCCAATAGAGGGCTGTCCCTTTGTGGGGGTGTCCTTAGGGATGCCCTATTGTTCTTAGGATGGCCTAGGGATGTCTATATGCTCCTTAATCATCTTAGAGATGTTAGGGTGTCCTAGATGTCAAACAACAAAACAATGAAAGAAGTCTTAAGCCCAAACCTAAATGTACTAATGGAGGAAATGAAGGCCACATGGGTCTCACATGGGTGCAACTTTATCATGGATGGGTGGATAGATGTTAGACATTGTCCACTTATCAATATCATGGTTACATGTAAATAGGGCTCTTACTTTCTTAAGGCAATCAGTTGTTCGGGGAGCCAACATGAGATTGGCCCTAACAATATGGTGTTGGTTGTAATAGATGCATAAATTAATAAAGGAATGACTATATCATATCATGTACACAAGCCTGTTATAGACGAGATTGTCTAAAATACCCATTGCTACCAATTCTATACGTATTTGTTTGATGGATATTGGGAGAGTTCTCTCCAAGGCTGGCCAAGGCTGATGTTACATGGAAGCATTGTACATTGCATTGTAAATAATGACTACATTTTTGTACTGTTTATATTAAATGCATAAATTGTAGATGTGTTATGGTCAATTATTTTTTTAGATTAATTAGTTGGGGGTATCTGTAGGGGCCCTGACCCGGAAATATAAAACATAAACAATACAATAGAAATAACTGAAACAAACATAATGGTCATAAGGGACAACATATGAAAATAATGGATATCAGCTTTGAGGATCCACCAAAACACTACCAAATTCTTCATAGACCTGAACATTGAACAAAAAGAACCTCAAAAAAGGGATTCAACAAACTCCCCATTGTTACAAACCAGACAAGACATCCACACTTCATCCAGCAACAGACTAGCACCTATGAAGCCAACACAGCTACCAACCATAACAATGCAAAAATCCAAAATTTGACAATTCCATCATTCGTCGACACCCCACTTTCCAACACTAGACATCGCTGCACTGCCCCATTCCACAACATCGACAACCTCTATTGCATTCAGAAATTGCACAGATCCAACCAAAATAGGGTCCAGGGATGGGAAACACACCCCTCACAACCAAATCACCACAAAGAACAAGTATGGTATGATCACTTGAGACCTCAAGGTGACCCTTATTATGGGTCACCTTGAGGCCAACCAAAACTTTGCCCACGTTCCCACAGAACGCACGTAGATCTTGGACATCTTTCTTCATAGATTGTAACAGCTCGGAACACTCCCCATCTCCCATCAATGTGGGAACAAGCTTCAAAGTTCCCCTAGACCTAACACGCAACTCCAAGTTTTTACGTCCAAAGTATTTTTATTGTTGTGCCCAATCAATTTTTTTTTTTTTTTGCTTCATTAAGGCATTTTGTGAAAATCTAGAAAATTTGTTGTCAAAAAGTCAAAAAGTCAAAATTTCTAAAAATAGAAAGTTTCTAAAAATAGACGTCAATTTAGGTTTTCTGGGTTTCTTGAGATACGGATGCTGGTAAAATTTTCTAAAAATAAAAAGTTTCTTAAAATAGAATCTCTGATTCAGGAGTCCTGCTTGATTCTGATTGGCTGATTTTGCTTCACGATCAAGGTGGTCCAGACGGAATCTGCAAAAGATCGAGTTTTCTCTACTGGGTCAATTCTGCTTTTTTAGAAGGCGAAGCACGAACTCCGAGGCCATTAGTGGAGGAAATTCATTTGTTAGGGGTCAGATTCAAGTTTTCAGTGTTGTTTAGAAGACACAAAACTGTCGAGTAGTCATCGACTGATGAAGAATGGAGAACGAAGCATGGTGAGTCCGGAGAACAAAGGAAAGTTGAAAATCATCAAAATTTGACTAAGTCTGGGAAACCCCGAGTTAGAATATTTTTTGCGTTTTTCGAAAAACGCAAAAAATATTCTAAGCATGGTGAACCCGGAGAACAAAGGAAAGTTGAAAATCATCAAAATTTGACTAAGTCTGGGAAACCCCGAGTTAGAATATTTTTTGCGTTTTTCGAAAAACGTCAAAAAAGTTTCGTCATCCCTCTTCCATGAGGTCAAAAGCAGTCAAACTTAGTCAAAAGGCCCGTAAAAGCAGGGGATTCATCTCAGATATGCTCAGGCTCTCCAATCTACCCTCATCCTGATGCTTGTCCCTGAAATCCTAAAATTGACTAAGTCTGATGTCCTGAAGCCCTGAAAAACTGACTAACTCTGAAATTTGGTGGATCTTCAAAAATCTAGAATCTGCATGTCAAATCCCATGGATCCGAGACCTATCTCAAACACCTTGAAAGTATATTTCAAAATATTTAAAGTATAGGAAATTCAATATATTTTGAAATATACGTCAGGCAGACCTTCAAAATTTGGCGGAATTCCACTTGCCATCAAGATTTGCAGAAGAAAATGAAAATTTCAAAATTTTTCTAAGGCATGGAATCTCAGGCGCCCCAGGAGGCTAGGGGCGCCCATCATCTCTAAACTTAGCCAATTTTTCATGTTTTTCTGAAAAATGAGCAAAGTTGTGAATATCAAAAAAATGACTAAGGCATGAAATTCCAATCGCCCCTGGAGGCTAGGGGCGCTTGGGATCTCTAGAGATAGTTTTTTTTATGCTCTGGCAATGTTTCTTGCAGCCACTTCCCGATCTTCGTCTGGCGACAGTTTCTAGAAGCCAAATTTGCAGTCTAAACGTCATCAAAACGTCAGTTCGAGGCTGGGGATGAAATCAGAGTTGATAAATTTTCAAGGTGTCATGATCAGTCAACTTTTTCAGTCAAATGGTGATAGTTGCCATCTTATTGAAGTCAGAGGCAGGCCATGCAGGAGTCAAAACGAGGGCAAAAGTTTCAATACGAAAGTAAAAATTTGGCTAACACTTTTGCAGCCTCGCGTGTTTGATGACATCATCAAAGAAGATATTTTTAATCATCTCACACATGAAGCCATAGGCAGCTATAAAATAAGGATTCTTCCTATTCGATCATATCAACTTGGATTTGTGCTTTAAAAGATGCTTTCTTCATGGATAAGATTCAAGTTTTGTGCTTTCACAAAGAAAGCTACTTTTTCGCCTTAAAGTTCTATAAAGACAAGCTTTTGGCCGCTTTTATTCATTATTTTTGCAGGTTGTATCTAGAGGAAGAAAGCATATTTTTTTTTCTCACGAAGATTTGAGAACCCAAACGGAGTGTTTTTTCAGTGTTCTTCATAGTTTCGGGATTGGGAAGCACAGAGGCACGCTTTTTCAAGGTCCATTTTTCTAGGAGGTCATTTTTCATAAATAGGGTTGCAGCTTTTTTAGTTTTCATCAAAATGGGTCCATCTGGAATTTCATCCTCTTGAAGATTGGAAAATTTGATTTTTTCGATCTTCTGCTTTTTCGCTACTTTTTTAGGAAATCTTCTGCTTTTTCAAAATCCGATGATCTGAGTCACTTCAGAATGAGATTGCCTACAAAGTATGCTTTTTTGAGGATATTATTTCCCAAAATATCCATGGATGATGTCACCAATGGGACAGCAATGAAGATGAGGATGAGACACAAAAAACAACTTTAACTTGATGCTTTTTGTTTTAAAGCATTTGTTTTCATTCAAAGCTCATCCATTCTTTATTTAGAAAGAAATCACTTTGTAATAGTTGGAGTTTTCTTTGCTTTAAAGCATATGTTTGTTGTAATATTTGTCTTAGAATAGAAATAAAGCTTGCGAGTTGGCAAGTTAGTTAGGTTAAATCAAGGAGATTTTAGGGTTCTCTACTCTTTTGATTTAGTACAAATAAGGGCGGCCTTGCCCATTGTAAGCAATCGTAATTGTGATAGCAAGATTTGCTGTGCCTATTCTAGCCTGCATAAATTGTTATTTCAAGTGCTTGTTCACTCTGTGTTATCTGTTTTCTAGTGTTTGATCGTGTATTGTATGCCTGCCTTTTGCTACAATATTGTTGTCCTGGAGTTGTATCAACTTTATGATATTGGAAATAAAAGTTTCATGCCTGCCATTTGCTTTGATTTTCTATCTCACAATCATCTAGTTTTGTCGTCAGATGTGTGGCTTAAGTAATCTTATTTCAGTTTTCATCTTAAAGTACAATGAGTCTTCTGATGTGAATCTGGAAGAGGTTTATTAAAGATTTTATGTTAAAACAAATCATTCCTCGTCAACTTTTGATTCCTATGCTCTGTGTTTACTTAGGCGATCAAAAGCGTCATTCAGTTTAGGCCTAGTTGTAGTCAGAAGTTTATTAAAAAAGAAAAACCTCTACTGCAGCGAAAAGAGTTTTATAACCTTGTGCTCGCAGCTGAGAAACAAAAAGATAGGCAAATTTTATCTTTTAAGCAAAACATCAGCAAAAAGGGAACTTCCCCTCATAATAGAAGATCAGTTTAACTGTGCATAGCTGTCCGTTTCCAACTCGCATTCAGAGGTGCGAATTGCAACGCCAACATTTATTAACAGTGCTAGAAACATGCCTTTAAAGTGGTCCAGAAGTGGAAGCTTGAGAAGTCACATTCTCTGTTTTGTGGAAGGGACAGAAGTAACCAACTTTTCCACAAAATATCTCCTGATGGACACCATAGATCTCGGTGCTCCCTTCATCCCCATCCCTTCTTCACCTAGGACAGCTTTCACAAACCTAAAGCAGCTGAAGAGGAGAAATTAAAATTCATAGATAGTTTGTTGTCCACCACTTTCCTACAAGGGTTGCGGGGTCTGCCTTCCTTGATCTTAGGAGCCATTACACCTGCCCAGTTTGATAACAAGCCACAAGCAGTTCCTGGAGCAAATGTTAATTAACCAGTATATCTCAAGCCATCTCCAATTATGCTCAGTTAGAAGACGCTAGTGCCACAACTTAGAGAAAATATCAACCTCTTCAATTAATGGTATGCCCTGCATCGCATGCCTAACATAAAGCTCACACATGAGAAGTAAAAATGGCACAAGGGAGATTAGAAAGCGTGCTGTTGACTCCAAAAGCCTCAAGAATATAAAAATGAAGTTGATTTACGGGGGCTTGAAAGTTGAAAAATGGATCAAAACCTGGCCATAAATTTGGGAAGAGACTTGATAAGGGGCTCCAAAGTTGCATAGAATTAGGGAGGCATATATCTTAAGTGACAATCAATGCCAACCCAGTAATTGGCTTGATGACTAGATAGAGTGTTGTAAGGGGCTCTTGGTCCACCCCAAAATTTGCCATAAAATCTGCAGCTGAGTCAAGTTTACGCCTACAATGTCGATATCTTACAATCACAAATTTGGCTCCAGTCGACAAGGGCTCATTTACATAGCGCTTTAGCCTCCAATTTGGGCAGGAGCCCTTTAAAAGTGAATTAATCACAAGAAAAGAGTCCTCTTCAACAATAAGATTATCAATTCCTTGGGAAGCCACTGCTGCCATACTTGTTACAAGTGCTTCCCATTTGGCTTCATTATTAGTTCTAACACAGACACCTAAGAAGAGAGACCCACCATACACAGCTTCTATTCGAACTTCTGAGCACAAAACCTGCCCCAGCACTTGTGGATTACTCCTAGAAGCTCCATCAAAATTCATTTTTCACATAATTCTCAGGAGGGGGTTTCCAAACCTTTCTTCCCCATTCAAATTAGGATAATTTTGAATCTCATTATTCCACTGAGTAATAGAATCTCTTAACCGTTGAAAGGAGGTTGTGTTATAGCCATATGATTAATGTGTGTGATCCATGTGAGTGTTTTTGCATTCTGCAAATTTTACATATCAATATTGTTTCCCATCGACCATCTCTATTATAGAAGATGGTTTTATATCTGCATGGAACAATTGGGCAACAATAGTGTAACGGTCAATGGAGAAATCAAAAAGTTGTGGCAAGAGGTTCAAAATACTGCACTTTTTCTTTCATTTATCTTTTATGGCACGGAGCTTAAAAATTGGTCACTTGTCATCCCTCTGAAAAGTGCTAGAATAGGCAGAGAGAAAGATAAAGAGAGAAGATAAAGCCTCAACTGAATCAGGACACGGCACTAGGAAATCCAAAGCATTGTATCCAAGCATATGATGCCTAACCTTTGGGGACAAATAAAATATGGGATGGGTTCCTCCTTGTCACATACTTGACACTTTATGGATGTGAGACTAACGTTAAATAACCTTTGAGTGTCTAGAGTCCTAGACAATGATGGAGATGGCATAATGTGAAAAAGGTAAAAGGTTTCTGCTTACAAGTAGCCTGATTGCGGATTTATGCTTTATGGGTAAAGCAACCCTTTTTTTTTGCTTGAAAATGTGCTTCCTTCTGGCATTAAATTATGACCGGTCACTGTTCTCTGTATTTATAGTAAGAGCTGTCCCTAACATGTTATGAAGGACATGCCATTTTAAATGTCCTTTGAAGAAACATGTGTAACTGTTATGTTTAAATGAGCTAGCTAGATGGAAGTTAAAATAAAATGGCCTATTTTGACAGACAGCAGATCTTTTAGGGTGCACTTCGTGGACAGGAGCTGGACCAGGATTGATGGATGCAGTTACCAAGGGTGCACTAAAGGCAGAGAAACCTGTTGGAGGACTTAAAATTGCACAAGAAGCTGGAGAGTGGACAAGCTCCAATTTTCATCCTTATCTTCCTTCAGAGACTTATCTCACATGCAGGCATGTAACTCTTTATGCTAACCAACCAAGAAAATTTTTCTTGATTTTCTTATTAATTTATTTGATTTGCTTCTGCTATTCCAGTTGTATATTCTAATCAACTGATGTCTCTTGATTTTGTGTCACACAGATTCTTTTCAGCACGAAAGCATGGATTAGTTGATGCAGCCATGAGAAACAATCTTGTAGACCATACAGCAATTGTTGGTTTACCAGGGGGTATAGGTAGCTTAGATGAGATTTTTGAGATCCTGACCCTTTTCCAACTGGAAAGAATTGGGTCAAAGTACCCCGTTCCATTCATTTTGATGAATTATGATGGATTCTATTCCAAACTTCTGGACTTCCTTGGTACTTGTGAGCAGTGGGGCACTGTTTCTGATGGGGAAGTTGATTCCTTATGGAAAGTATGTAAATGTAATTTAGAAGCCCTCGAATATCTAGCAGATTTTTATAATATCCATGAGGGTAAAAGAAAGTTTAGAGGTAGATTACAAGAATCTTATGCGACAGGTGATTAAATCCAAAATACACTGGAGTGATTTTTGTTTTGGGGCAGTTTCTCGCATTCCAAATGATCATGTGATTATCAGTTGCTGACACGAACACTCATGATTTAGTATTGGATAAACTAGCAGTTCCATTCTCTACTTCAACTTATTCTACTTCTGCTCTTTGTACTTGCCTCTCAGAGCAGCGATATGTATGTAACTGAGACTATGAGTACCCAGATCAATTTTATCAATCTTCTCAAAGATTTGTCATCTGCCAATAAGTGCAGCTCATGTTTGCATTATAGGTGATAGGGTCATAGTGATTAATATAGTGGTCATGATATCAAGTTCCCCCAATTCTCCATGGAGCAGTATAGTTAATTAATTGTTGCCTTGCAAAATTTGAAACTGCAGATTGCAACCTGTGTAACGTAGCACTGGAGATCCTATCTACACTATTTCTTTTTTATTGATCGCAGTGTTCTATGGAGTCTCTAGGACAGGGGGACTAGTTTCAGAGACGGCACATATTTCCCAATATTTGGGGATGTGGAGAGGGTAGAAGAGGGGACAACTATTAAAATAATATATAAAAATGAATATTTGAGAATTAATTACAAAAAATAGTAAAAGAAGTCGCAATTTATCATTTATGTAAACAATGAGCAAAATAAAATGAAATTTATGCAAAGTTGTACTATTGTATGACATTTTGAATCAGAGGCAATGAATCTTAATGTGTCTTCACCCCTATCTTGCGTGGAAATTGCACTATGGGCCAAGAATCCACCGTTAGACTTGGTAGGATCGTCTTTCACACTGTCGGATGTCTCATTGTCAAGCATACGATATACAATCTGAGCAAATACATTGATTCTGCAGTTGCTGTTTTCAAAGATGATAAAACTTGTGGCCATTCATTATTTTAAAAAATAGTATTGGGTGTAATGTACCCTTCTCAAGCCTAGTCAGCTGTGGGCCCGATAGCCTATTTCCTGGAGTCCTGATAGGCTATGTGGTATGGTAAGGGGTTCCTCTTTGTGAAGATCTTTGGTTCAGTTGTTCTTGTTGGTTTCTGATGTTGGATTTGAGCTCGGTGATGTTGCAGGATGACAATGTAACTTTCGGAAGTTTGTTTTGGTGGTGAAATATCCACCCTAGCTGAAGAAGACAACTTTATTTCAGGAGTTGCATTGAGCTATCATGGAGTTTGATGTTTTCTGATGACTTTTGTTTTGGAATTGATTTTGTTTTTGTTTTTGTTTTGGATGGTTCAACTGCTAGTGGGGATAGATATGTTTAGTTTATTTGTAATGGCTTCTCATTGAATAAGTGGATATGCCTATTTCCATTTCAGTATTTCATGTTCAGGTTCATGCTGAATAAGTGGACGCACCTGGTTTACTTTCACATCTCATTGAATAAGTGGTTGCCCACCGCATAAGTGGATGTTTCCTTTCAGTTTCATTCCCACGATCAAGTGGATGCCCGCTGCATAAGTGGATACCCACTGAATAAGTGGAAGTTGTTTGTATTTTGGGTTTTGAATGCTAACTCTGAAGCACTTGTATGCTCTCACCTTGCCCACATCGGGATCTGGGTGATCAGAAGAGTGTGGAAGACATTGTTGTGCTTAACTTTTGGTGTTGTTATTTGTTTAAAAAAAAATTAGGGCAACTTATTACAGTGGTATCAGAGCCGGTCTTCTTGCTAGCCTGTTTGGTCACTCTTCCTTGTGAACTTCCAGTGTTGAGATCAGATTTCTCTGCATGTGCCTTTGATGAATCTAGAAGAACCTGATTTTATTACATATAGAAGAAGATTGTATCAGATTGATCTAGAGACAGAAAAAGAGAACAATATGGGTGACAGAGCCCCACAAGATCCTAGTACCAAGGATATTTTGAACGATCTTGTTAGAGGACATCAAGAGTTGGTGAGGAGTAATCAACATATGACAAGATTGTTGGCTCAATTGGTGAATCGGAGTATGGGTGGTGAGACTCCTCGGAATAGAGGAAATAATGTGAACAATGGAGATGCTAGCAACTCCAACAATGCAAGCAATTAGACCAATAATACTAGAACCACTCGGGCCTCTACAGCTAGGCCTATGGTGCATGTTTTCTTGGGACAACAGCAAAACCAAGGTGGTGGACAGCAATTTGTGGTTGAAAGTTTTCCTAATTACCAGCAAGAGTGGCTCTCTTTGGGTGAGGAGTTCCAAAATGCTATGTCCCTTCATGATTTTTGCCAAATCAAGTACATGAATAGGCCCAGGATCCAGAATCAAGACCTACAATGGAAGCTTGGAAAAGTACCTATACCAACTTTTGATGGGTCATCAAATGCACTGCTAGGTCGTGGGTGCAAAAGCTAGACAACTACCTGCGTTTGAACCCAATGTTGGAAGGAGATTCAATCCAATTTGCCTCTGCACATCTTGAAGGTGATGCTCATGATTGTGGACTCATGGCATGATCACCCAGGGTCATAGCCTCGTCACATCATATGAAGACTTCACTCAAAGCCTCATTGATCGCTTTGATAAGCATGATCCTGAGAGTCATTTCAGGGAGCTGGCCCAAGTTAGGCAAAGAGACACGGTGGATGCCTACATTTTAGATTTTCAAAGAATAGCTGTGATGGTGACTGATGTGTCTGAAGGGAGACTTACTTACCTTTTTGTTGAGGGGTTGATGGAACCGTTGAGAGGTTGGGTGAAGGCTTTGGAGCCTAGGTCATTGCAAGAAGCCATAAAAAAGGCAAGGAACATGGAATTTACAACCCCTAAGAGTAAATTTCAGTCCAAGTCTTTTCCATCTAGGAAGGACAAGAAACATTTCCAAAAAGAAGTGAATCAACCCAAACCATCCACCCAAAGATTTGATGATGAGCTCCGAAATGAGCTAAGGAAGAAGTTATGCTTCACGTGCAAGGAACCTTCGGCCCCAGGACACAAGTGCTATGAGAAAGGAAAATCCCATCAATTGGAGGCCTATGTGACTGCTGAATCTAAATCAGAAAATTCAGAACAAGAAGACGATTCAAGTGAAAATGAAGAAGATGAAGTGCAAGAAGAGGCTGAAATGAGTAAGGAGCATGATCTCTTTTGCTCAACTCATGGGGAACCAAAGGAACGATCCATTCAAAGTCTGTGGTCTTTTATGTGGGTAGCGAATTGTTGCTGTTATTGATATGTGAGCATCACACAACTTCATTGATGAAGGAGTTGTGGCAAGAAGAGGGCTAAAACCTAAAGAATTTGAAGGTTTTAAAGTTATTGTGGCTGATGGCTTCACACTTTCATGCACAAGGAGAATACCTCAACTTACCATGTAGTTTGACAATTATGAAGTCAAGGATGACTTCTACGTGATAAGCATTAGTGATATAGATGCTGTCCTAGGCATCCAATGGCTGAAATCATTGGGTGAAATCTGTTTGAATTTGCAAACAATGGAGCTGAAATTTGATGTTGATGGTAGGAAGTTTGATTTGAGAGGCATTTCTACTAGAGATCCAATAGTAGTCATTGTCAAAAGGATGCAAAGATTGTTTCGTCATGATCAAGTTGAGTGGGTAGTCCAATGTGTCATCATGCCTACACCTCCAAAGGAAGAAAAGAGGTCTTATTAGCCTGATGTACAAGAATTGTTGACCAAGCATAGCAAGGTTTTTAGTGCATTGCCACCTGGGAGACCTCCTGATAGAGGTATTGAGCACATCATAGAGTTAGGGGATGGAGCTAAATCAATGATAACAACTCCATACCGGTAGCCCAAGCGGTTTAAGGATGAGATTGAGATGACTCTCAAGATCTTTTGGATATGGGATTCATCTGTCCAAGGAAGAGCCCATTTTCTTTTTCAGTGGTGTTGGTCAAGAAAAAAGATTGGGACTTTTCGTTTATGCATTCACTACAAAGAGCTCAACAAATGGACCATTAAAAATCGGTATCCCATATCAAGAATTGATGAACTTCATGGTGCAGTCTATTTCTCAAAGATAGACTTAAGATCGGGGTACCATCAAATCAGAATGAGGGAGAAGGATGTAGAGAAGACGACGTTTAGGTGCCATTATGGGCATTTCGAATTCCTTGTTATGCCTTTTGGCTTGGCAAATGCCCCTGCCACCTTTCAGTTTTACATGAATCAGATTTTTAGTGGGTAGCTCTGTAAGTTTTTGTTGGTCTTTTTTAATGATATCCTCATATACAACAAGTCATGGAAGGAGCACTTGCAACACTTGGATGAAATGCTTGGGATTTTAGAAGCTAACTCATTGTTTGCTAAAGAATCCAAGTGTGAATTTGGGCTAACACAAATTGTTTATCTTGGCCATGTTATTAGTGCTAAGGGGGTGAGTGTTGATAGAGGGAAGATTAAGGCAATCTTGGATTGGCCTCCACCAACAAACCTTACTCAGTTGAAGGGTTTTTTTGGTCTATGTGACTTCTATAGAAGATTTGTGAAAGAATTTTCACAAATGACAACTCCTCTCACCGATCTTACCAGAAAGGGAGCGTTCAAGTGGTCTAAGGCAACAGAAGACTCTTTTGATCAGTTCAAGAAACTCATGAGCAATTGTCCTGTACTTGCACTTCCTGATTTTTCAAAGCCATTTGAGTTAGAATGTGATGCATCTGGTGGAGGTATTGGGGGTGTTCTTATGCAGGACAAACATCCAATATGTTTTGAGAGCAGAAAATTAAGAGTGGTTGAAACAAGTTACTCCATTTATGACAAAGAGATGCTCGTGATTATGCATGCCTTAGTCAAGTTTCGGCAATACTTGGTTGGGGGAAGGTTCATTGTGAAAATTGATCACAACAGTTTGAGATACTTCATCAATTAGAAGGACTTGAACGAAAGGCAACAAAAGTGGGTTAGTAAACTCCAAGCATATGACTTTGACATTGTTTATGTCGAATGGAAGAAGAATGTGGTGGCATATGCTTTGTCTAGAAGGCCACATTTGCATTCTATTATGGAGGTGATTGCTGATTGGAAAGATCAAATCATCATAGAGTATGCTAAGGATCCTTTTGCAGCTAGTATTCTTGATGCCACCACACATGATGAGAAGTATAAGGTAAATAATGGTCTCATTTTCTATAAGGAGAGGATCTTTCTTGTTCCAAATTTGAATGTTAAACCACTAATTATAAGGTCATTCCATGATACTCCCCTGGTTGGTCACCGAGGTATTTTCAAGACCTACAAGCAAATTTGTGAGAGGTTTACTTGGAAAGGGCTCAAAGATGATGTTGCAACCTGTTGTCTCTCAGATTTGCACCCTTGCTGAGTTGTAAAACTTGGCAATCTGGTGAAACATGGGATCTTTCTAGGTCTGTGGGTCACCTGTGATGGAAAGAACCTCTGGAGAAGGCCGACTTCCTATTCATACTCCACCTATACTGCTTATACTAAAGTCTTTGCAGAGAAAAGGGTAAGAAGGATTGCATGGAAATGAAACCTACTGTCTAAGTTGATGCACCAAAAGATCATCAGAGACTACACAAAACTGACACACCACATAACTAGTAATAATAAGGCTCCCTTACACAACCCAACAAATCATAATCCTTGCATCATTACTTTGTAAGGAGGCTAAATAACAATAGTTCTGCAAAGGAGAAAGGTGTTCTCTCACTACTCAAAACTGATTGTTATTCCTTGCACATCTCACAACCTGCAAAAATATGTATCCTTGCATAAAGGCACCAACATGAAATACAACTCCAAGGACAAAGAACATCACAAAGATCTGCATTAACACTAAGGACACACAATATCAGAAGAAATGGGAAGGTATGAACTACTTATTACTGCTAAAAAGGTTGTTACAATGCTGTATATCTCTGAAAATGGGTTACAAGACTGTTCACTCCTGCAAAAGAACTCAAAAAATTACAATATACAGAGTAGTGAATAGCCAGAACTACTAAATAATGAACAAGGAAGAAGATTATATACTTCCCATACAGCTTGTAACAAGATAAGCATGGGCCACCTCCATTTTCGTGTATCTCATAATGTGCCCAAAATATCTGCTAAAAGTCCTCCAAAAAAGGTCTCCAAAGCAGAAATGGTCAAGGCATGCCATCACTAATCATAGAAGCACTTGAAAATGACTTTGAATGCCTTTAAATGATCTTTAAGGCCACTGAAATAAGTCAAATCTGTGCAATAACTCCTGCCCCTGTTTGTCAACTCCACCCTGCAACATCATAAATGTCTGATTTTTTCCCAATAAATGACATAAATACACAATATTTTTTGCATTTATCAAACATTGACTAAGAGGTTTATAATTACACCACCTTAGTTAATGATTTACATTCCAGATTATTACACACCTATGCAGAAAATAATGGTATTTAAGACATAACATTTAATTCCCTGATTTTTGTATGATTTAGGGTCAATTAAATGTCGTGAAAGGACAACAAAGTAATCAACGGGACCTACTTTGTCGTTTGTGATAATATGCGCAATATTGCCTCTTTGCATTTTTATTACAAACGATAGAGTAATTCATAATTCATTACTTTATCATTCGTTTACAACATTTAATCTATCCTAGATTATGCAAAATCGACAAAACAATACCTTCATAGCTCCTAGGCAAAAATAACACGACTCACATACACTTGCATATTCACTTGTGTCACAAGGCTATATCAAAGCGTCTTATAACCCCTAGCCATTCCTAAATGCATATATACTATGTGTCATGCCTACAAGGCTCAAAGCAATATATTTTAAAATGACCCTTATGCCTCCCTATGCATTAAAATGCCTCATACCTCAACACCACCTTATAGCTCCCATCAAACGTTTTTATCCATCACTTACCTTATACCACCTTATATCTCCCATCAAACGTTTTTATCCATCACTTACCTTATACCACCTTATATCTCCCAACACACACCACCATGCCCTAGCTTCCACTTCATCCACCTTGTAATCATAACAAAACATATCTTGCAAATATAACACCCGACCTTATGTTTGTTATAATGCATTTTGACCTGTCTTTGAAAAAGAATCAAAAGGCATAAAAATGCCTCATGGCCCCCTTGTATCATC
Organism: Cunninghamia lanceolata; assembly: GCA_027924645.1. Classification (NCBI taxonomy): domain Eukaryota; kingdom Viridiplantae; phylum Streptophyta; class Pinopsida; order Cupressales; family Cupressaceae; genus Cunninghamia; species Cunninghamia lanceolata. Next base: position 173,368 of record BSBN01001490.1, read on the forward strand.
ACTAGGTTTTAAGACGTGAAGTCTTGACCACATCCCTAAGGCGGATAACAATGATTTAACAAAAAAAAAAAATGAAGTCAAAAGGTAAAAGAATGAAATGCTCATTTGAGCTCTTAGCAAAAAGAAGGGTTTTCGAAACCCTAAGCATCCTTTGCATTTTTCATTTCTCATTCCTTCCTCTCACGTTTTGATGCCGCGTCGCCATGAGGGTTTGCAAGGCAAGAAATGCACAGTTCGCGTCCATTCTGGGTTGATTTTGGTTGATTTCATGAGGAAAATGTTCAAGGTAAGTGGTTCTTTTGAGGTTTTGACTCCTTCTCTGTCGATTTTGGGTCTATTTTCTGCTTCTCTGGCCGCGTTTTGACTGTGTCTTGATGCATTTTCTGTTGTTCTCCATGGCCGACCATCTTCATTGCACTTGCTGTGTTGAGGCCGTTCTTGGAACACGAATCCCTCCATTCTTTGTTGTTTTAATGCATGCTTCTTTGAAGATTTTGACAGAACTGTACAGGTAAGACAATACACAACTTGAAACTGGCATTTGTATCATTTTCTACTGTTAAATCTGGCCCTACAGGCCGCGAAATCCATCTGGTATTTCAGAGCATTTCGTTTAAAATGAGTTAAAAAACTTCATTTGCTGTTTAAACCTACACTTTGGCTTGAAATAAACTTGACCCATGAAGATCTTTGAAAAGAAAACCTGCAAAAAGAAATGTCTCTGTGCATGTTGCATTCAAAAATATGTATTTTCTTTTTGCTGTGAGATTTTGAGCATTTATGTATTTTGAACTTGCAAATCTGCATAAAAAAAATTTACTTCTGCACTTTTCTAGGAAAATTGCACTTTTCTGGGAAAATTACATTTTTCTGTGGCTGGATGTAGCATGAGGCTTGATTTGGAGCATTTCTGTGCACTTTGTTCAAGAAAATCTGCATTTTTTAGTTTGATGGCTATAGACCTCTTTCTCTTGAACGAATTCTTGTTTCTCCCTGAGTACATTCATCTGTGACGCTTAAGGCCCAATACAATTTATCTTTCACACCAATTATAATAAATGTTGTGCGGCCATTTTGCATTGTTGCAAGGGTTCCAGTCACCAAGGCCTCATGTGAGCAGACTACACGCCACATTGTCCTTCCATTGTCACGAGGTTCTATTGCACCAAACAAAATATTCTTGGTAGTGGAGTGTATCCCATCTGCGCCTATGACCAAAGGAGCCTCTATTGAAATTGTTTCATCTTCTTTTTTGAAATGTACAATAGCCCCTTCTTCTCCTTGGGAAATATAAAAATATTCATCTCCAGTATGCTTGCACTCTTCTGGTAAGGCATCTGATAAAATTTTGAGGGTATCCTGTCAAAGAATGGCAATCAACGGTTGACCATATGTCTCTTCCATATGAGAGCTAAGACTCCATTCTGAGACACGGTCACCCTGAGGGGTAACCCCAAGAGAAGGCATGTCTATCTTTCCAACTCCTTTCATCTGCATACCCCAAAAGCAATGAAAGTCAACTTGACAGAGTGGTGCCCATTTATGACTGATTTCAAGGATAGATATGTCATAACCAAGGTGTGCATCATCTTTGCTATTCAATCAACTCAGTTATTAGCTGCTGCAATACTTATCCAATATTATTGGGTTTGCATGGTAAAGAACTTTGCCACCATTAGGGAAGATTGAGATCATCGTACCCTCTCCACCAGACAACCATTGGTAGTTATCATAAACCTACAAGCACCTTTCCCACGTTGCTACAGTATGCCCTAAGCACACCCAACTTCATGTACAATTCTGCATTCTCCTATTGTTTTTTACCCATGGAACATGCAAATTGACAGATTCTGCCCCTTTCAGCTACTTCTCTTCATCTGGCTTTGACATTTCAGTACCCACATCTCCTCGGATCCACAACTTCAAGTCCGCATCCGGGATAACAGACTCTAATCTGGAGACAAAATCTCCTCTTATCGTAGATTTTTATTTAAGCCCTTCTTCCAACCCCATCCCTCCTAGCACTCCCTTTATAAACTCTAGTGCTGCAATAGACTCACACAGGCTCAAATATTTTTGAAGTGACAATTTGCCACACCTTTCTGTTTCAAGTCCTTTCCCTTACCAGAGCTCCTTCTGCTAGTCATTACAACCTTTGCAACTAAAATAAACCTCCCAAAATGAAAAACTTCAAACTGTGGCTGTTGCTCTTTTGAGATCTATGACTATCCTCTATTGCTAGAGTCACTGTCATCATGGTCTGTCTTTGATGTGAATGTATGAAAATGCATGGTTTGAAACAACCCTCGATCTATTGAGGCATGGTTTAAAACTAGTCTTCCTGGTCATATCCATAATGAACATTGACAGCGATAATAGCATTTTGACCATTATAGAGCTCCACCTTCTTGAGACAATCAGAAGACATAGTCTTAAAGTTTTTTGAGGATAAAACAATTGGTGTGAAGAGATATCACATCTTGTACGGGAATTTGTTGTATAGTATCCTATTGCTTGCCTTGAGTTTGCTGATAGACTGATCTGCCTTTAACTGGACTGCCTTAGCTTGACATGCTGTTCTTTATTGGCGTGACTGATGTCTCATCCTCTTCATCTTTGTAAAGTGACAATAGTTGGCAGCTAGCAGGGGTTGATAGAGCATTTTAAGGGTCTAAACCTTCTTCACCATTTATACTCTACCTCTCATTGTCCCTTTCATTTATTTCCTGTCATGCATGTTCCTTAATGTTGCTTGACTGTAGATTCATATACATGAATGATGTCTTCTTGTGAAGTCTTCTTGTAATGATGATTGTTCTATAGCATATGAGTCACTTTTATATGATTGTCCATCTGCATCTGTTTTTCATGCACAACAAAAATGATAGCTCCTATCCTATTTTGTGATATTCAATCCTTCTTTTGATGAGACCTTAGTCTTGTGAAGTGGCATGACATGTATTAGGCTGCCAGTATGCTTTTATATATGACTGAAAACAGTCATGTATCTCCTTGACACATGGCATTCGACCTTTGATGACAATGATGCTTTTATGCAGCCTTACTATTATATCATATTAGAATGATTGATTGTCCTGGAATGTATGGACTGTACCTTGTATGCTGCTCCTTTTATGGATATTGCTGCTCCTTTGTACTACATGATTGCTGTCCATTTATTATGACAGTCTGCTGTTCCATTATATGCTATGACAACACTTATTGTTGTTCATCTCTTCATTTAATTGGGCAGCGTGCTTGCTGATGTGTGGTCGTTACTCCATCCTCTCTTTTCCTTCATGACTGTCTTTATCATGGCTATGCATGTGATTGCCTTCCTGCTGATTGTTATTGCTCTTGACAGCTATGGTCTGCCTTCTGAATATGCTCCTTGGACTGTGTTCTTGCATTTGTATATTGCATCTGAAATGTTCTGTAAGGTCTACGAGCTGGGCTCAACCCTTGTGGGAGCCACATTTCCTAAACTCATAATGTAACCTGATGAATCAAACAGAAACATAATTACACCTGTATCTGCACATGAAGCAAACATGTTAAGAAAAACAAGGACTTGCAATCAATATTCTTGATTTGTCTTCTCAAAGGTCTCTATGACACTAACTGGTTTATTGCATCTAAAAAATAAATTGTATATTTATAGATGTATATCATATGATGTATGATGCCTCGTCATTGCTCTAACATCAGTTTTCCAAAATTTTATGCAGATAACTAGGGGGTAGCAAGGAGATAGCAACTGGATGCGGGACACACAGACAATACAGGATGACACAAGACATGGCAACAGGATGAAGGCTCGTCATTCAGGCAATGACGAGTCACCCTATCTCATATGCATATTTGTCTTTTAGTTCTTTTATAAATGTATAGTTTGTCTTTTCACTTGCAATGAAACAGTTAGTCTCACGGCTTGTGTGAGACCTTATACACTTATTTTTTTTATACAAATTGCCGATCTTTTAAAAGCTTTGTACAATCTCTTAAATATGAAATGCATCTCAATGCAACAATGCATTGTAATCTTAATTTCTACCATATATGTACATGGATATAATGCAGCAGAAATAAGAATGTACCTTTCTCTCCTTCAAAAACTAAAAAGCTCTACCTGATTGAGCTAGTAGTGAAATTTAGGTAACACAACCATGTTAGAGAGTGTTCTATTTGTCAACAGAACAAGAATGAGAATACTTATCTTGTTGGTCTGCTTCAACCATTACCAATTCGCAACCAAAAATGGGAAAGTATTACCATCGATTTCATCATAGGACTTCCCAAGGTGTAAGGGAAAGATAGTATCTTTGTTGTGGTTGACAAATTAACCAAATTTGCTCACTTCTTTGCTATTTCTATAGGGTTCACAGCAGTTTAGGTGGCACAATTATTTTTTATAGAAGTGTTCAAATTACATTGGTTGCCCAAGAACATTGTGAGTGACAGGGACAACAAGTTCCTAAGTCTATTTTGGCAAGAACTATTCAGATTGAGTGGCACATAACTCACTCCCTATACAAGTTACCATCCTCAGACTAATGGACAGTCTGAAATAGTCAACAAGTGGTTGGAAGGTTATCTCAGAAACTATGTTTCTGGACAATAGAAAGCTTGGGTAAGATGGTTACATTTAGATGAATATTGTTATAATTCATCTTATCATATGTCTATAAAAATGTCTCCATTCATGGCTTTGTATGGTTATGAAGCTCCTAGCTTTGTTGATTTGTTGTTTGGTGACAATAGAGTACCAAGGGTCAGATTTTTTGTAGGACAACCAAGATTTGATGAAATCTTTGAAGGATAATCTCAAACACGCTCAAAACTAGCAGAAGCTTTATGTTGATTAGCAACGTATAGAGTGTGTTTTTGATGTTGGAGACATGGTATATGTTAGGTTGCAACGCTACAAACAATCCTCTATCAAGAAAAGTGGAGCTGAGAAGTTGAAGCCACGATTTTTTGGTCCATTTAAGATAACCAAAAAGATCGACGAAGTGTCATATGAGTTGGAACTACCTAAAGATGGCAAAGTGCATAATGTCTTCCATGTTTCTTGCCTTAAAAAGGCATCTGGTCATAATATTGTTCCATCTTTGGTGTTACGCTCTCCAATAGATGAAGAAGGGAGACTTGAGCTGATTCCTGAAGCTATCATTGATCAGAGGGAGTGCTCTTTGAGGAGAAAGACCATTAAGGAATATTTGGTCAAGTGGAAGAACCTACCTGTAGAGGATGCAACTTGGGAAAGTGAACACATTCTTCAGCATCCTGTTTTGCAATTGCTTGGGGACAAGCAATTCTGGGGAGGGAGGCTTGGGGACAAGCAATTCTGGGGAGGGAGGACTATAATGTCCCCTTCTCAAGCCTAGTCAGTTGTGGGCGCGATAACCTATTTCCTGAAGTCCCAATAGGCTATGTGGTATGGTAAGGGGTTCCTCTTTGTGAAGATCTTTAGTTTAGTTGTTCTTGTTGGTTTCTGATGTTGGATTTGAGCTCGGTGACGTTTGAGGATAACAATGCAACTTTCAGAAGTTTGTTCGACTTCCTAGATAGCTCTCCAAACTTCTTGGAGAAGCCGTCTATTTTTTAGAATGTCACCCGGAAGGCGTCGTTATTCATCCCAAACCTTATGGTGTATGATGGTACATTTTATTTGGCAGTTTGGGATTTTTCGTAAAAGCGAGTATTTTAATGAGCTAACAGTTAATTATTTTGCACTTAGTCTTATAAAGTTGGAAATAATTATTAAGTGCATGGGTATTATAGCTCATTGGAATGGGGAAAAGTCACTCTTTCTAATAGGCACATAAAAGTATGAGCTAATGTTGGTGAAAAGGTGAAATATTGGAGTTTGAGTGGAAAAATCTATTTTTCTAGTTAATAATTCATTTTATGTGCAAACTCCAAAAAAGTGCCTATATAAGGGAGTTGAGAAATCATTTTGCTCTTTATACTTGATGATATACTATTATGCTACAGGAATGGACCTGTGAGATCTTCCCTTCTTGAGGACGCAAACCTCTTGAAGAAGTTTAGTTTCGATGGTGAAATATCCACCCTAGTTGAAGAAGGTGACTTCATTTCAGGAGTTGCACTGAGCTATCATGGAGTTTGACGTTTTCTGATGAGTGTTGTTTTGGAAGTGATTCTGGTTTTGTTGTGTTGGATTTTGGTGTGGTTTTGGAGTTTTCTTTGAAGTTGTTTGTTTTCCCTTGCTGGCCATACTGTACCTGGCCATACTATGGGTATGTTGGAGCTTTGATTTGTGAAGGGTACTATGCGTGTAATGTTGGCTTCTTTCTTGGATACTTGCTGCCTTATCTAATCGACCATTGCAGACCAGATAGTTTGAAGTTTGATGCAGATTTGAGGAGGTTTGGAGCAGGCCGTACTTGTACCTGGCTGTACCAGCAACATATGGGACATGGAACTTCCTTAGAGAATCGCCTATGTTTGAGTCATGGTTTCCATTCTTTGGTGGGCGTCTAACATGGGACTGATGGAATTTGGAGGTTTGAGAGTGGTCTGAGTAGAGTGTGAGCATGTTTTAGAGTTTGTTCATGGCTGCCATAGTCCAACAATAAGCTACAACAACAACAACAAACAACCCATCATGTGCTCCTTCATGATCCTTCATGTGGTATTTGCATAGTGGTTTCATATTTAGTCTTCATTTCATAAGAGAATTCCTATGCTTTATTTGTTACAACTGTGACATGTTCATATCAGGGGTAGTGGTCTAATACTATAGATTGTACCTTCATTGTAATTCTTACATTTGTTGCAATCTTTTTGTAACCCTTGGATAGTTCAACCACTAGTGAGGATATATATGTTTAGGTTCTTTGTAATGGCTTCCCACTGAATAAGTGGATGTGCCTATTTCTATTTTAGTATTTCACGTTCAGGTTCCCATTGAATAAGTGGATGCCCTTGGTTTACTTTCACATCCCACTGAATAAGTGGTTTCCCACTACATAAGTGGATGTTTCCTTTCAGTTTTATTCCCACGATTAAGTGGATGCCCACTGAATAAGTGGAAGTTATTTCTATTGCTGGTTTTGGGTTTTGAATGCTAACTCTAAAGCACTTGTATGCTCTCACCTTGCCCACATCAGGATCTGGGTGATCAGAAGAATGTGGAAGAGATTGTTGCATTTAACTTTCAGTGTTGTTATCTGTTTCAAAAAAAAATCAGGGCAACTTATTACACTGGGCTCCACATTATTTGTCAAATGAATAAAGGTAGATACACCCATGCCAAATGAATTTTGAATAGGCTGTTTTATACTATTAGTCAGGGGCTATAACATGTTCCCAAGGGATTCACTAGAGAATAAAATTTGACAAAGAGATCCACAACAAGTTGCATTGCCAATGTACATGTGTGAAATTCAAGCATCTTCACTAAGATCATTGCATTTGCTTATTACATCACTTGAGTGTAACCATAGTAGCATTACTTGGGATTGAAATTGACATTGCAAACCAAAAGTAGAAATAGAATTCAATCTCTTGAGATTCAATTTGGCACAACCATTAACAATTTTTATTTTTTTGTTTTTCAAAACCAAAGTGGGGGTTTGGAGGCAGTGGCCCCTAGAGGGGTCAAGGGGCAATGTCGCCAAGCCCAAATTAAAACATTCGAATCCATGTGAACCTTCATGGCTCATGTACCCTTTTTATAAAAAAAATGTTAAATGACCTTTAAAAAAATCTGACATTTTGCAAGGGACTTCCTCTTGCTTTCTTCCTTGTTTGGTGATTTCAATAGAGCATGAGCTAGCATATATGTTTTTTTAGGGTGGTGGGGCCCCCTTTTAGGTTTAGGGTTAAGGTTTTAGGTTTAATTTTATTTTATTTTTCAATTTTGTAACTATTTTTTTGTAGGATGTCGAGATGCCTTGCCATCCTTAGGATAGTTGAGGGGCATTCACATGTCCCCCAACACCTTGAGGATCCCTAGAGGAGAACGTCCCTAGGGATGTACTTTTCTTTGAAGAACTATCTTAGTGATGGTCTTATAGGGGTGTTGCCCAGGGGAATGGAGGAGGCATGTTTTGTCCTTGTCATGCCATCCACAAGATGTCTTTGTTCTTGAAATTGAGAGTTTTACATTTGGGATGTATGTCCCTAGGGAACGTTGATTGATTTGTTTATTTAGTTGCTTTTTGATCATCATTATCATCATTATTTTATTAGCTTTCCTTGGTTGTTAACAATTATCCAAGGTTATTTTGGACTAACCAAATCTGCTAAATTACGTATAAGATTATTTTTTTTGTTATGTAAATAGGTGTTTTATGGGTCCTTCATGCTTCATGGATTGAAATAGAAATATATGGAGTTTGAATCCCACAATTACTAACTCTACAATGAATGTCCATTCAGAAACTAACATAACATAATTGACTAGAGAAAAACTAACTGGCAAAACAACTCCTACTAATTCCAACTAAAGACTAAAGACACTAGGGTAACAATTAAATAAGGGCCATGAAACCATAACATCATAAACAACATGCTTGACCCTAACTACTCAATTTTTTTAAGTCAATGCTCGCCTTAAGGTCTTGAGGGGTTGCTATTGGGGCCTCCATGTACATCATACGAGAACTTTGAATCTAGTAGAAACTCATGTTGTGCCAACATTGAGCTTGGTAGATTGTGTCAAAGTGTGGCCCCTTTTCCTCTTTGATAGAGCTTAGAGGGGTTACTTGTTGTTGGTTGAAAAGAGAGAGTGCAAGAGTAAGCACGTTTAGGGATGCTAGTGCTATATCCTCATCAACAAACTCAACATTTCTCCTACTATCACCTTCCAAATTTCCAATTTCTCTTCAACCACAAACTTTTAAGCCCCTAGGAGGGTGTTTGGATCTTGTGGAACCACGTTTTTGAAGCATTGCCACCTTCCTTCTTCAGCAAGAAATGGTCATTTGTTTTCTTCACTGCCTTGTCAAACATTTAAAGAAAACTTGTTGGAAATCCACCCTAGAATGCTTGAAGCTCATCCCTTCTAGATAATGGCATAGTATTTGCAAAATGCAAAATTTCTTGTTAGGGTCAAAACTCGTGAAATGTTTGAATTCAAGCCTACGAAGGATTGTAGATTATGCATTGATTGAATGGCAAACAAAAATATAATCTATAATGTACCTGATCTAATGGTTTTAGTGGTTGATGCTTATATCTTGGCTTTGAAATCCTTCTAGTTGAAAACCACCTATTAGAACCACCAAAACCCCTAAAATATACTTAATCACCTATATTAAGGTTTATTGTAATTATTTTAATGTATGACATTAGAAACTAACACTTTAGATTAGACCTAACAAATCCCTTTGGTCCAAAAAATGAAAAAGATCCAACATGAGCAATCAATACTCTGGAGCCATTTAATAAACTTTTTGCAGTTTTTCAACTAAATGTACTTTGGTATTGATCCACTTGGGTCAACAATTATTGTACCTCATGTTTTTGGCTCCTTTGCAGTCTCTTGATACTACATAACATGACCATTGTGATGTGATTTTACCTCACTCAACATTGGCCTTTGATCTCTATACTTGTACATGTAGTATGGAACTTTGATGCACAACACAATGATCACTGCCTCCTATGAATCCTATACATTTAGTATGAAACATCTCCATAATGCCCATCAATGCCACCTTTGTTTTCAAACAATCATTTAACTACAAGTCCTTTTTCATCTTGTACATTACTCTAAGGTTGATTTAGCACACCCTTCCTCCCTAGCAAACAAGATATGGGAGGTCCATGCGACACAACATCGCCAAGAAATTTGTTTGTTCCACATTGATAAACTGAACCAAAACCAAAATTTAAAACCAACAAAAAGCTACCAACAAGCTCTCTCCTAGGGAAAAATCCAATTTTCCTTTAAACCAATAACTTGCTCTTAGACCTAGCAACAAACTCAAGATCAGTGGGTCCTCAAAATTGCCTAGAAAACTTAATCCTCGTGGCCCTATGGACCAAAGAATTTTGCAAATGAATCATTGATGGAATCAACAACATCAACAAGTGGTGTGCATTGGGGTGTGGGAGATGTTGCAACCATAACATACAAAACATTAATCATCATGTTCACACTAAGAACTGCCCCTTCTGTTAGATTGTGAAACAATACAACTTTGGCCACCGATTATGCACCAATGTGGGTGTATGGTGTTGGGTGACACCAATCATACACCCACATGATAATGTTTTAGATTAATATTTTGGAGTTATATTCAAGGGCCCCAAGCCAAAGCTCCCATACGATAATATTATTTGCATATAAGTGTTACTTATATCTACAATGTTCTTTTTTTCCTCCTTACATTGTACTCCTTATTTCCTTGTAAAATCAATTATTTGTGTTGTCAAAGTACAATAATTGGAAGCCCTTATTCCTAAAAGAATTAAATTATAAACTCACATTTATCCCTTCGAGAAGAACGCTATCACTCCAAGCAACAAAGGACACTCTCCCTCTAAAAATGATACTTTTCAAATTAACACTTGTGAGTAAAAAAATTAGTAACACTTACTTTCTACACTAATAGGTGATATTGATGAGATTTGAACTTTTAACCTCTTAGAATCAGCTTGAAAGTTCTAGTGAAAAAGCTTCCCATCAACTCTTCTATGCATTAGGTTGATAAATTAAAGCATCAAGGGTGCATTTAAAGCCATTTTTGAAACATGCTAAAATAAAAATAAAGAAAAGACTTACAAAGAGTTCACCGGCCCTTGGTTTATTGATGAAGTTGAATGACTGGTGAAGAGTCCTCTAGGGATCAAGTCTTGCTGAGTGCAAGGTCTATGACACTTTTAAGGGATGAGACCGAGATTGTGCTTGAGCGACTTTGGTGGAATGGATACCTTCAGTCCTTGGCTCTTAGTAGCAAGAGGTCGATTATTCATGCAACTTTGATTTGTGCTCCCAATACCAATGGGTTGCAAAAACACTTAGAGGTGGTTATAAAACCTCTCAAAGAAAGGAAAATAAAAGACAAATGTAGCTTAATGACAAACAATGTGAATGCCAAAAAAGGGCAAGGAATTAATTTTTGTTCTCAATGGTAAGGTGCAAACTCTGACAAGGGTTTACAAAGGTATTCACCTGCCTTCCATTTCCATGGCTTTGTTATGACTTATTAGAAATTACATCTCGAAAAGATTACAAATTATGAAAAAAAGAAAAAAAAAAAACAAAATTGAGTGAATGGCAAATAGAAAAACAATCTATCATGTGGGCTACAATGATTTCAACTGTTAAAGTTTACAATCCCACTTTAAAGGCCTTTTAGTTTTCAATCACCTATTACAACCACAGCTCCTAAGAGACCTAATCACCTATATTAAAAGTTTTTACATTATAATGTATAATATTAAAAACTAACACTTTGATTAGAAACCCAACATGAAATAGTTCTTACAAAATATCACTTAGATACCAGTGTACGTGATATAGCCTACATTCTTTTTGTTGATAAACAATAGCACATTGTTCAAAAATAGGCCTTTGTCCCTTGTTACAAGACCTTGTTGAAATAGGTACATTAGAAGTAGGTCTCTGTTATTTGGGCTTGGTTTGTATACCACTTTTTATAAAACGTTTGAGTGGAGCTTTCAAACTCCAAAAAAATGAATGCTATTTTCACACTATATGAATCAAATTTGATCATTTGAATGCAACAAAATGTATTATGTAATATTATGACTTTGTTGTGAGGAGTGAAATTTTATACAAGGTTTGTAGAGTGGCATGTTCCAGTAAGAACAAGACATGAGATGGTAAATGCTTCCCATGAAAAAGTTCGTTAGAAATGTGACTATAATTGCACAAATTATGGGTCAAGATTAGTTACTGCTCAATGAAGTTCGAGCTAATGGAAGTAAATCATTTCAGAGTTCGTGTGAGTCCCACATTAGTTCTTTGTGTTTCCAACCATGGAATGAGTAAAAGCAAAAAACTTGGATGTTTGCAAAATGTAGAAAATTGTTGGATATTAAATTCAATAACCAAGATTCCAACTATATTGTTTTTTTGCACAAGGATATACAACCAAGTCATACTAATTATTTTTCTAGTTGACATTTTTGAACTTCTTGTAGAAGAGATTCCTTATGCTTCACTTAGATTAGAACTATGTTTGCATGGAATACACTTCAAAAAGTTTTGATAAGTGAGCATTTTTAAGATTTGATCAAAAAAGATTTTTGACATTGCCAAGTGTGCAGGCCAGGAGGCATCATCAAGGTTTGCGTGGGATGTATTATGTCATTGTGAAATGAAATCATCTTGCATTTGGAAGAAAATAATGCCAATATTTGTTTACAAGAAGTGGCATACCTGAATTAGTTGCTTACATAACAAAATCCCTTCACTTATTAATTGTGGTTTGAGTGCTATATTTTCGGTCAAGATTGAACTTATTTGATATTTACTGTTGAAAAATCTTATAAAAAATAGATCATAGAGAAACATGGGTATGGTTTATGTAGACACTTAAAATTGACAATGTCTTACGACATTACCTTTTGACATTACTTTGCATCATCTTGCGTCATAAGCACTTTCTCTCTAGAAATTAATTTATTTATCCCATTTCCCCACTCACACTCTTATTTTAGCTATCTGTCATCCTCATTGGATGTGCGTCATAACCACTAAATTTAACTTTTCATCCTATCCATCCACCTCATACCATGTCTTTCTAATTTTAGCCATCCATTCTATCCTTCTCAATCTATAAATTGAAACTCTCATTTCAATATCAAACCCCAACAAATTTTCATACGGACACACATCTATCATTTTCTATTTCTATTTTCATGACTATTTCATATCTAGGTTATGTTGGTTTTTGTGAGCACTCCACAATGCATCATCCATAGAACAAAGTTGGTGGAGCTTGGGTGCACTCTACCCCTTTCTATTAGAAGTGTCAATTTGTGCAAGGTTTTAAGGTATTATTGTATTATTTTATCTTTATGTTGTTATCTTGCACTATTTTCATGTCTTCATTTTTGGCACACCCAATTAATTGTTATTGACTCACATCACTTGATCTAGCTTGCCTTTTGCAGGTTTTGTTAACTTTTTGTTGTAGGTTTATGCCATTTTTGGACAAAACCCTAATTTTTAAAGATTTCATCATATCTTCCAAACGATTGCAAATTTTTCTACAAAATTTTAACTGAAGTTTCTGGATCATCTAAGGAAGCTACAACAAAAAAACCAAGTTTTATCATCATTTTATGTTAGTTATAATGATGTTATGATTTTCCATAAATCCGCATTTTTGGGCACAAATCAATGAATTTTTTAGAAATTTTTACATTTATGGAAAGCTCTTGAAATTCTAATGGGGTATATTATTTACAGTTTTATTTTTGACGTCAAATAAGGTACAAAATAATAAGATCTTTGTCGACTATAGTTTTTTCATAAATCCACATTTCTAGGCGCAAATCAGGGAGTTTTTCTGACATTTTTATATTTTTGGAAAGTTCTCAGAAAATTAGCAAGGGTCTCTTCTTTGCATTTTTATTTTTTAGGTCAAAAAAGTTTCAAAATAATCAGATCTATGTCGACTATGTAAAATATATCTGAAATTGCAATCTTGTGATGAGCATATCCTTTGATGGTTGTATTATAACATTATTTTCTGATTTTGCAGGGGCTTTATTATCATTTCTAATACATTTTCTTGCAGCAAAATCATTTGTCCAAGATTATATTTTTCAATCTAACATACTTGTTTTGTAACTTTCACCTGCCAAAGATCAAAATCATTGAAACTACTAACAAGTTGTTGCAGATTCACATGTCAAAGAAATTATTTTATCACTAATTTAGGCACTTTGCTTAAATCTAGGGGACAATAATTGAACGTTGTTTGCTTTGTCTTCAAATTCTAAAAAGGGTGTATGCTCTCTCCTCACACCTTTTGATGACCTTGGAGATCAAAAGCCCCTTCATTATCCTTGTGTTTATTTGTTCAATCCTAGGGACATTATCTCACGTATGCTCTCCTCTTGTGTTTCGTGCACGCTTGGGGATCAAAAGTGAATAGTTTTTCTTCCTTTTAGGAGGCCTACTAGGGGATTTCATCACCCCTAGGGATGACCTCAACCATGTGTTCTAACAGGGTATATCAAAGGGGGAGAGCGAAAGTTGTACTTCAATCTAGTCACCTAGTCATTGGGTGTAATGTCCCCTTCTAGCAAGTCCAAAAATTTTGCAACCTTGTACACAAATTCAACTTACAAAGAGAACATTAGTACCCAATTCACTTTTATATACTAATCATACCATAAGAAATATCAATTTCATATTCTTTACATCTCCTATCTAGGGTTAGGATCTTATATTCATAAATAATATGCATTATATCATGTTCATTATGTCAATCCAATCTTTCATTCATAAGGAATGATGAGTTAGGATGTAACAGACCAATTAGTCACCATGGGTCTAATATTTAACTCCTTTGACTCAAGGGTGAATAACTCACCAACTTAGTCAAAGGCCTTAATAAACTCCTTGGGTTTTACCCCAAGGCCCTCTTTGGCTTTTACCCCAAGGCCTAATATACTCCTTAGGTTTTACCCTAAGGCCCTCCTTGGCTTTTAGCCCAAGGCCTAATATCCTCCTTAGGTTTTACCCTAAGGCCTTAATATACTCCTTGGATTTTATCCCAAGGCCCTCCTTAGGTTTTACCCTAAGGCCATAATCCACTTGTCATGAGACAAGGGCCTTTTCAAATACCCATGGTTGGCCAACTTCCATCCTACCTATCAACCTTATGCCTTAGTAACTATTCTTGCTATCTCATGATCCCTTGGATCACGAGATAGTATATTTGCTTATATTATCTTCATGCTAATGCTTTCCATTCATTCATAAATTTGCTTTATTTCATACCCTTTAACTATTATAATTGCTATTGCTTCATATCAGTTGGTTATTCATTTATGAACATATCTTATTACTAAGCTTATTCTTAAGACTTAGATTGCTTTTCCATAAATATGCCTTAGTTATATTTTCATAATCATATTATCATGGTGCCATCAAGAAATGATCAACTTAATATCAAACAATTATTATTTTCCTGATAAACATATCTAAGTGCATAGTAAGAATCGAAATAGATATATCATACCTTTGTATAACGAATGCTAACCACTTATCCCAATCAATACGAGTGAATTCAATTATACAGTTTGTGCTGCTATGATTGAGATCTAATCGAAATGATGTAATGAAATGGCTTTGACTTGTAAAATGTTATCTGACTCTTGTGATAATATGTGCTGATCAAAATGACAGTTCACTGATAATTGATGATGGAGGGTGAGTGCTTTCAGTCAGGGGTGTCTTGGTTCATCGATCCTTCTTAATGCTGATATATTTCTTAAGTTCTAACTTGATGTAATAATATCTGATCTCTTGCCTGATTTCCACTTCGGATGAGTAGAAGGATGTTTAAGAACCGATTCAATGATGATGTATTGTTATGCCTGATCGCTGGTTACCAATTTGCTGAATAAGAATGATGTAGTGATTGTATTTCTAGTGATTGATGATTGATAGATTGAACTGTTTCCCTGATATTCCAATACTTATTTTATTGTGTTTGCATTGTGATTTAGGTGAAGGATATTTAACGTTTCTTGGCTGATGGAGATATCCTTCCAGAATAGATAATTGTTCTTTCCCTTTTATCGATACTAGATTGTTGTTTGGAATTTGCTTGCAGTTTTATGATCATGGAAGGATTCGATAGGATCTGGGGTGAGTACCTCACAATGCTCAATGATTCCCTCTTAATACCTTTTGAATAATCGCCTCCCTTCCTAGTAGACGCCTCATCTTATCATAGTCGGCGACTCTTGTTAATTCGCATAACCTTACTTTGTTTTATTTCCAATTGCCTGTCTTTTTCTTGCTATCCGTCCCTAATACCATTCACATCCCTTTTAATATTTATAACAAATATAAACTGAATCATCATGTATGATATTCGTGGGTGCTTCTTCAGAAGGAAATCGCACCCTTATATCATACTCATAGTTTTTTATATTATTAATATTATATTTATTTTAATATATATTTATAGGTATATTATTATATAGATATATAATATTTCTATAATATTTAAGATTTATATATATATTATTATTTATATTTCTATTAATTATATTTATATATTTATAATAATATTTATATTATTATTTGAATATATAAATATTTTATAATAATATTTTTGTATTTATATTATCATTTATAAATACCATAAATATAAAGATATAATATTATTCAATATCATTGTTTATTGTATACCTAATTATCATTCCATCGACGAACGACTTCTCCACCTGGATCATGATGTTTAAATCTTTAATTTAAATAATGTCTTAATATCGGGACATGACATTGGGATAGCCTTGGGGCCCTGGATGATTCCTAAGACAAGGTGAAGTGGTGTTTGCTTAATCATTTATGCCACATTTCTTCAACGAGCTAGTATTCATAGACTTGGGCCTCATCGTACCTTGTGTACTTGGAGGACTCCCCTAGAAGCTTATAAAGCCTAGTCAAGACCATCAACCATTTTCTAGTGTGGTGTAAGGGACGCGAACTGCCTTCTGAAGTTACTC
Organism: Cunninghamia lanceolata; assembly: GCA_027924645.1. NCBI lineage: Eukaryota > Viridiplantae > Streptophyta > Pinopsida > Cupressales > Cupressaceae > Cunninghamia > Cunninghamia lanceolata. Next base: position 190,066 of record BSBN01001490.1, read on the forward strand.
ACCATCGTGCCTCCTTGAAGTAGAGATAGAAGTCTTCTTTGGGTAAGGCATAAAAGCCTCCAAGGAAAGGGGTATTGGTTGCAACTCCCTTATCCCTAGCTATCCACTCAGGGTGAAGTGTTCTTAGTTAGGTAAGAACATGGATAGGTATTCTATTGTGTGGTACTACAGTATGAAATCACTCCTAGTTGAATAATTCTAGGTTTATTTGTGTGCTTGGCGTGTTTTCCTTATGCAAAACTAGTATAAGCCATTTTAGCCGTGAAACAATTCACACCAGTCAACCATTGTGTTTTTGTATTTGTTTTTCTTGCCAAAATCCTAAAATCTAAAAAAATAAAAAATCTCAAAAATCCAAAAAAGCCAAAATATCTCAAAAAATCCAAAAAAATCAATCTTCCAACCAAATCTAGCATCTGTCCTAATCATTCACTTGCATCATAATCACCCATCTAATTATCTTATCCCAATCATTCATCATCCAATCTAATCAATTTTACCCTATGTTTAGGATTAAAAATGTTTAGGGTTTGATTTTTGATGGTTTGTGTTGATCCTCCTTTCACCACTAAACATTCAAGGACTTCCAGTTGAGTAGAGGGGTCTACTATAGGCTTTTCGTCACTTGGAACATAGGGGACGATTGGAATAGTATAATTTTGTTTTTTAATTAAGCCCAATTATGCTCAAAACCCTAATTTCAAGAAATCGTAAGCAAATAGACAAATTATAGAAAATGATTGCACATAGGGATATCAAATGACAACCAAATGCGTACCAGATTTTGAAGTTCGGTGTGCAGAAAAATCAGGGACTAATGAGCAGGCGCCCTAGTCCAGTGCCATAGTTTTTGTCGGGATCTGGGAACCTTGCCTGCAACCTATTTCTGCTGTTCCAGAGATTTTGCTGTTGTGGGATCCAGAGGACTAATGAGCGGGTGCCCAAGTCTAGGTCCCTATTTTCTTCTCTGATATACAATTTTGATAGTTTGCACTGCTCTCCTGCATCTCTACTTCTTTTGCTTTCGCAACCTGTAACCTGCAATCACAGAAAAGTGGGTTGGGGGTTGTGGTGTTTAGAGGCTTGCCTCAGTCAAGCCCCAAAGAGACATTCAAGTCTTCTGAACACCGTTGTCAGATAAAGAGTGCATATCCCTGTGGGATAGAGGCAAAATCCAAATGATAAATAATAGAAAACATAATTGATATCACCTTGTAGTGAAGATCTCATGGAAGGAAGATGCTCTTCATGCAATGAGGAGATGGATGCCAAATCTGCAAATACAAACACAAGAACAACACAAATTCTGCTCTGCCACAGAATGAATGCCTTGAATCACTTTCACATAAGCTCATGAATCAAAATTGCCATCTAGTTTCCATCTAGTTTACAAACGAATCACCAATCATGCTTATATATGCAACTACAAACATTCCCACTAAGAATTTTGTAATTCAAACTTACCGTGTCGGCATAGGACCTAAATAACAATCATAAACTGACACTTTTGAAATAGGTCCTGACCTAAAATAGGGTAGGACTAGGGCATGGGCGCTCAAGTCCTCTCCCATATTTCAGGCAGGACTTATGTTAAGTGCATCCCCTGAGTCCAAATTGCCATAAAATTTTAGGGTTTTCTCATTGGGAGTCATTAAAATCATGCAAGATGCTCTAAATGCATTCTAAAGGACCCGAGAGCTAAACCTTAAGAGGAAAAGCCCCCAAGGTTACTTTTTCTGACATAACATTTAGTCCCCACTTTAATGTATGTATAAACGTAAGGCCGATATATGCATTAATGTACGGTCAATAAACACAACAAACACGCCGAGCATGGAGAAGACACACTAATCAAAATAAAGACAGTAATAGGCACACAAAACACGGAGAAGACAGTTACAGTTACACAAAACATGGAGAAAACAACATTGAAGACACAAAACACAGTGAATACAATGATGATTTTTTTTTCTTATATATATGAAATGTAGATGCAAGTACAAGGAAAGTAAACACACCACCCATAGTGCAGGAGAGACTCATCACCACCAATCTTTAAGACTACACATGGGGAAACACACACACCAAACAAATCTCAGAGTGCAGGAGGGACTCATCGCCACCAGTCTTTAAGATTGCACTTGAGAAAAAACACGCTAAACAAATCAAGCACACCATACACACAAATGGAAGACATGGAGAAAAAATGACAGACAAGTGATGGAGTGTTCCTATTTCTAGTTCATCACCATCTTAGGCACATTACAGGCACACACGGACGATTGGGCTTCGCCACAACAATCACCAAAGACACGCTTAAGGGTTAAGTTAGTCATAGAAGTGCTCCCCGCCTTCGCAAAGGACTTTTAGAAAATGATAGGATGTGCAATCTCCTCAAGAAATACACAATCCCCGCCTCTGCAGAGCGCTTAAATGATTGCAGTAGATTTCAAACAAATCTCAGAGTGCAGAGGGACTCATCGCCACCAATCTTTAAGACTGCACCTGAGAACAAACACACTTGCTAGCATCTAAAACATATAGCTTACCTATTATATGCCCCCACCTTAAGGTGGTTGATATCATGTACTGATATCAAGCACGTTAAGGTAGGTAAAAAACACACAAGGGAACATGAGCTCTCGCAAAGCCCATGCCCCCCAGAGGTGACATGTACTTTTACAATCACCAAATGTTCCCACAAACACATTACTACAAGAAAAGTGTTAGCGTCTATATAATCATGATAAACAACAATGTATATGATCATTCACACAAAGAGAGCCGAGGTTATACTACGGATTCAGAGACCAAGTATAACCGTGGGGCTATACCGTGGAAATTTGAAAACTGAGTGTACCCAAGGCGAGATTCAAAGACAAACAAAGTGCACGGAGCAGCAATATTGTTATGGTTTTTAAGTGAGATAAGACAACATCAAGATCACATGGAGTGATTCTACTAGCCAAGTGTCGGATAATATATATATCAACCCCATCGTCATGTATGGACTTGGTCCATTTTTTGATTTCTTGCTGAAGGGACACTAGGTCCGTATCAGTGATGAAAGGGGTAAATCACAAAACCACAGCAACCAAAATTGAACACAAAAAATAGAACTTTATTTTATTGATTTGGGCAACTCATTACATTACAGAAGCTCAATTACAATCAGAGGATGAATCCTCTACTGGCTGCAACACATTACAGCTTTCCCAACCTCAAAACTCTAGAATCTTCAGCCTTCTGTAACCCCAAATCAGCTAGGGTTTCTATTTTCCCACCTATTCTTGACTCTACAATAGCCCCCTTAACTCTACTACTACCCAGGGTTCCCAAAATAGTCATAAATAGCACTTTTTGGCAGCCTCCAGCTAAATTTCAAAATTTGCAACTCCCTCCAAAAGTAGGTCAACTTCCGGGAAGCATAACTTTTGATCCGGGTGTCCGATCGACAAACTGTTTTAAGCATCAAAAAAATTGTGATGTGAACTATCACACTAGAAATCCATAAATGGATTTTCATCAACTTTTCAGGACGTTATGGGATGTTTTAGTGCCTCATATCTCATTTCAGAAATTTTCAGGGGCTTTTCAGAAAACAAAAACTTTACTATCTTTCAACTCAAAAATGATCTTTGCCTGATTCCTTCGCCAAAGGTCTTATATTTTTGTTATGTAACTTTCTGTAAGTTTTCACTTCAATCCGTGCCCAAATGCAAACTTTCCTAAAATAGCTGGTACACTTTCCAAAACAGGCAGGTTGCTATTTTTAGCAGTCTTGGAAAAACTGAAAGTCCTACATCATTGTTTTGGATATTATGGAACCAAAAACACTAATTATGGAAAGAAATGAAAACAACTACAATGATTTTGAATTAACTTCTTTTTGGGTGATGCAAGATTGCCCTTACACCACTGGATGCTCCTGCATCAAACACCCAGGGTAATTTGAGAAGTGACCCTGTCACGTCTTAGATATTTGTGTGAGGAAAACCCAAATGGTCAACCTCTGCCTTAGACAACCAAGAAGAATCTTCAACATGCCTTCCTTTCCATTTTACCAGATATTCTTCATATTGCTTGTTCCAAGTATTTCTTCCCACACGACTATCCAAGATCTCTTCTATCTCCTCCATTGAAGTAGATGCTAGAATACTCCACTGCGCTTCTGTTGGTCCATCCTCCGTTCCACTTTCAAGATGTTTTGATAAATCAGCAATGTTGAAAAGAGGGGAAATATTGATTCCACTCGGCAGCTCTACCTCCTATGCATTTCCTGAATCATGCTTCTTTAGGATTCTAAATGGTCCAAATTTCTTCATTTTCAACTTATTGTATGTTCCAATTGGGAACCTTTCTTTTCTCAAGTGAACCATGACTTCATCTCCTACCTAGAACTCCTTATACTGCCTCTTCTGATCTGCCTTAGCCTTGTACTGAATATTCATCTTATTAATGTGCTTTCTCACCTCTTCATGCAAATTCTTCAGATGTTCTGCAAGTCTTCAGCTTCAACACTTGTCTTTTCTCCTTTGTCCAGCTTCCTCAACTCGGAAACATTTCTTGGGCTATTGCCATATACAATCTGGAATGGTGATTTACCAATACTCCTATTAACATAATTGTTGTAAGCAAATTCTACCTGTGGTAAAATCAAATCCCATCCCTTGGGCTTATCTCATACTAAGCATCGTAGCAGGTTACCCAAACTCCTATTCACCACTTTCGTCTATCCATCAGTATGTGGATGGTGTGTAGAACTGAACTTCAAATCTATCTTCAACTTCTTCCATAATGTCCTCCAGAAATAACCAACAAACTTGGTATCTCTATCTGAAACTATGCTCTTTGGTAGACCGTGTAATCTCACCACCTCCCTGAAAAATAACTCTACAATATGAACAACATCATTAGTCTTCTTGCAAGGAATAAAATGTGCCATCTTTGAGAATCTATCCACCACCACAAAAATGGAATCATGTCCTCTCTGTGTCCTTGGTAAACCAAGAACAAAATCCATACTAATATTATCCCATGGCTTCTTTGGTACAGGTAGTGGCAGATATAGACCTGTATTTTGAATTGCTCCTTTTGCCATCTGACATACTCTGCAACTCTGCACAAATTTCCTCACATGCTGCTGTAATTGTGGCCAATAATAATTTTCACCAACAATAGCAATGGTTTGATCTCCACCAAAGTGTCCAGCCAATCCTTCACTATGTTTTTCCTTAACTAGGTTCTCTCTCATGGAACTCCTTGGAATGCACAACTGGTTTCCTCTAAACAACATGCCATCTTGGATTATGAAATCCAACTATTTTGTCTTGTCCAAAGTAACAGGTTCCAAACAAGCTTTCCAGGGCTCTGCAAATTTTGGATCTTCAGGATACAAACTTTTGAGCTCATCGAACCCAACAACCTCTACCTTCATTTCTGTCAACAAATTTTGCCTTCTACTCAAGGCATCTGCAACTCTGTTGGACTTCCCACTTCTGTGCTTCAAAACAAAAGTATAGCTCTGTAAAAACTCAACCCATTTTAAGTGCCTTTGGTTCAACTTTTCTTGACTATTAAGATACTGCAAAGCCTGATGATCAGTATATAAAACAAACTCCTTTGGCAACAAATAATGTCTCCATTTCTTCAAAGCCTGAACTATTGCATAAAACTCCCGATCATAAACAAAATACTTTTTCTTGGCATCATTAAGCTTCTCACTAAAATAGGCAATGGGCTTACCTTCTTGACTCAAAATAACTCCTATACCACTACCACTAGCATCACAATCTACCTAAAATACCTTATTAAAATCTAGAAGTGCCAAAATAGGTTGTTCTACGACTTTTTGTTTCAATGTATCAAAGCTCTTGTCTACTCCTTTAGTCCATCTAAACTCTTTTCTATCCCGTCTCATTGTCTCAGTTAGGGGTGCACAAATGCTACTGAAATTCCTAATAAACTTTTTGTAAAAACTTGCCAAACCATGAAAAGATATTACCTTGGAAGCACTCCTCAGCGTAGGCCATTCAATCATAGCCCTCACCTTCTCTGGGTCCATCTTAAGACCTTCCTTTGAGTCAAAAAATCCCAGGTATACCAACTCCTTTGCAAAACTACATTTATTCAGATTAATCAACAACTTCTCCTCCCTCAGCTTCTCTAAAACTCTTCTGATATGCATCAGATGCTCATCCCAAGTCTTACTGAAAATCAAGATATCATCTAAATAGACAATAACAAAACTTCTCAAAAATTCTTTCAGTACCTCATTCATGAGCCGTATGAATGTGCTCGGTGCATTGGTCAGCCCAAATGGCATGACTAACCACTCATACAAACCCTCCTTTGTCTTGAAGGCTATCTTCCATTCATCTCCTTCTCTGATTCGGATTTGGTGATACCCACTCTTCAGGTCAATCTTTGTGAAGTACTTGGCTCCACTCAAACAATCCATTATGTCATCCATTCTTGGCAATGGAAACCTGTACTTGATTGTGATCTTATTTATGGCTTGAGAATCTGTACACATTCTCCACTCTCCATCTTTCTTTGGCACTAGTATTGTAGGTACCGCATAGGGACTTAGGCTCTCTCTTATCAATCCGTTTCTCAACAACTCCAGAACTTGTCTATTCAACTCTTCACTCTTAGCTGGAGTCATTCTATGGGCTGCCTTATTCGGCAAGCTGGCTCCTGGTATCAAATCCATTTGATGACTTATCTTCCTTACTGGTGGTAAACCTTCTGGTACATTATCAGAGATAATATCCTAAAATTCTTCCAACATATCTGAAACTTTTGCTGGTACATCTTCACATTTCTCTTGACTAATCTTAGGAATCAATGCAAAGCAATGATGCTCATGCTTCATACCCTCCAAAAATTTTCTACCATCTACTAAGCAAATTCTTGCAGTACTACATACCTTTTCTTCAACCTCCTTCAAGGGCTTCAACTTATGACGAACTCCATCCTTTGTTAGGGAATATGTGTTTGCACGACCATCATGGACAGCGCTCCTATCATACTGCCACGACCTCCCCAATAGTATATGACATGCATCCATCGGTATGATATCACACAGCACCTCATCATGGTAGTCCCCAATCTTGAACTTCACTAAACACTGCTCATTGACCAAAGCTCGGTGGTCCTTCTGCAACCATGCAATCCGATATGGATGTGGACGCTTTCTTCTTGTCAACTTCAAATTGTCAACCATCTCCTCTGAAACAAGATTATCAGTGCTTCCACTGTGTTATACCCAACCAAATTTTTTGCTTCATCAAGGCATTTTGAAACAAGTCTAGAAAATTTTTCGTCAAAAAGTTAAAAAAACAAAATTTCTAAAAATAGACGTCGAGTTAGGTTTTCTGGGTTTCTTGAGATATGGATGTTGGCAAAACTTTCTAAAAATAGAAAGTTTCTAAAAATAGAATCTCCAAATCAGGGGTCGCGCTCGATTCTCATTGGTCGATTTTCCTTCACGATCGGCACCGTTCAGACGGAATCTTCAAACGACCAAGTTTTCTCTACTGGGTCATTTTTGCTTTTTCACAAGGTGAAGCATGAGCTCGAAAGTCATCAACACAGAAAAGTTCACCTGCCAAATCTCTTCGACGAGTTTCCAATGCTGTTTCAACGACGCAAAACTGACAAACGACCGTCGACTCGACGATGCACGCAAAACGATGCAAGATGGATCCAAGGTGAAGTGAAAAGTTGGAAAATAAAAAAATTGGCTAAGTCTGGTAAAACTGGGCGCCCCAGGAGGCTAGGGGCGCCCATCCTCTCCAGTGTTAGTTTTTTTTTCACGTTTTTCGAGAAACGTCGAAAATGCTTCCGTCAACACCTTTTCGGTTGGTCAAACTTGGTCAAAAGTCAGTCAAAGCCAGGATTTCATCTTAGATATGTTTAGACTACTCAGATCACCCTCCATCCCGCCTCGACAGTCATCAAAACGACCGAAATCGAAGACCGAACAGGAGCCGTGGGCACGAAAATCGAGAAAAGGTACAAAATTGAAAATTTTTGCAAAAAATGGCTAAGTGTTGACAAAATGGGTGCCCCAGGAGGCTAAGGGCGCCCATCCTCACTAGTGTTAGTTTATTTTTCTTGTTTTTCTAGAAAAACGCAAATCTCCTTCCGTCTACCTGCTCTGGTTCAGTGTTGATCAGTTTGGCACGTTTTTCGAGGCAAATTAAAGGTACAATCAGCTCAGTTTTCATCAGGCTTGCATATTTGCCAGATCATCAGAGTCATTTCCATCCCAGTTGATAGAAATTGATAGCCAAACAGGGGTCTTGTGCCTCCGGAACGCGCACGCAAACCAAGAAATTGAAAAAGTTGAAAAAACTGAAAAAATGCCTAAGTGTTGGGAAACTGGGCGCCCCAGGAGGCTTGGGGCACCCATCTTGAGCAGTGTTAGAATATTTTTGTGTTTTCAGTGTTTTCCGACATGCCTTGTTATCAATCTTCGCCCGTTGGTAGTTTCGGGGAGGTCAAACTTGGTCAAACGATGTCAGATTGTCGAACGGAGGCAGGGGATGGAATCTCAGTTAATCAATCTTCAAAATGTCAGGATTAGTTAGCTTGTTCAATTCATGATGACATTTTTCCACCTTGTCAAAGTCGGAGACAGGCCATATTTGAGTCAAAACGAGTGTTGAAGTGTCGAAAATGAAGAAAATTTTGTTAACACTTCTTCCAACTTGCGCATTCGATGACATCATCAAATAAGATATTTTTTGTCATCTTGCACATGAAGCCATAGGCTCCTACAAAATAGGGATTCTTACTATTCGAAGATTTTTGCTTTAAAAGTTGCTTTCTTCATGGATGAGGATGAAGTTTTCTTGTCACACAAGTAAAGCTTCTTTTTCGACCAAAAGATTTATAAAGACAAGCTTTGGGCTTCTTTATCTCATTATTTTTTGTAGGTTGCATCCAGAGGAAAGATTTTATTTTTCTTTCAACGGAGATTCGAAGACCCAAACCAGGTGCTTTTTCAGTTTTCTTCATAGATTCAGGTTGAGGAAGAAGAGAGGCTTGCTTTTTCAGGGTCCTTGTTTCAAGATCATTTTTCAGAAATCCAACCAGAGCTTTTTCAGTTTTCATCGAGATGGGTCCATCCAGATTATCATTCTCTTGAAGATTAGGAGTTGTGCTTTTTTTTCGGGAAACTACTTTTTTCCTGCTTTTTCGAGAAAATCTCCGCTTTTTCAAAATCTGACAATCTGGGTTGCTTAGAAACGGAATTATCTACAAAACCCACGTGCCAGCTTTTTTTCGCTCAGAATCAATTTTTTTAGAAGAAATCAGCAAAAGAATATCAACGGATGACATCACCAAAAAGCAAGAATGTGAATGTGGATACATTTCAAAAGAAAGTAGCTTTAAAACATATGCTTTTTGTTTTAAAGCATGTGCTTTTATCCTAAGCTCATCCATTCTATATTTAGAAAGAAATCACCTTATGATAGTTGGAATCTTTTTGCTTTAAAGCAGATTGCTTTAAAGCATTTGTTTATTGTATCTTTGTCTTAGAATAGTAATAAAGCTTGCGAGTTGGCAAGTTAGGGTTAATCAAGGAGATTTTAGGGTTCCCTACTCCTTTGATTTTAGTATAAATAAGGGCATCCTTGCCCATTGTTGGGATGGTAGTTGTGATAGCAAATTTGCTGTGCCTATTCTAGCCTGCAAACATTGTTATTCCAAGTGTCTGTTCATTTGTGTTCAGTGTTCTCCGGTGTTTGATCGCTTACCGTATGCCTACCTTTTGCTGTAGTCTGGCTGTCCTGGAGTTGTGTTAAACTTTCTGATATTGAATAGAAATCTCATGCCTACTTTGCTCTGATATTCTATATCGATTCATCAAGTTTTTGTCGTCAGATGTGTAGCTTCTGTGGCTTTCATTTTCAGCTTTCATCATTAAAGTACTCTTAGTCTTGTGGTGTAAATCTGGAGGAAAACTACTTGAGTTTTTGTGTTAACAATCATTCCCTGTTCACTTTCAACTTCCTTTGCTCTGAATTTACTCAGGAGGTTGAAAGCGTCATTAGTCTATGCTAGTTGTAGTAGAAGTTTTATTAAAAAGGAAAAACCTCTTCTGCAGCGTTTAGAGTTTTATAACCTTGTGCTCTGTAGCTGAGAATCAAAAAGAAGATAGGCAAAGTTTCATTCAAGTTATCTTTTCAGCGAACATCAGCAAGAAAGGGAACTCCCCCTTCCAATAGGAGAGCAGTTTATCTGTGCATAGCTGTCCGTTTCCAAATCGCATACCAGAGGTGCGAATTGAAACGCCAATAGTTTTCTGGTGCCCACCGTGGGGCACGAGGCATAAAACTTCAAGCAAGCTTAGGCTTATGACACGGTAATGACTCTCTGGCGTCCTTCTGCTCCAGTTCAACAACCAAATCTTACACCACCTGTTATTCAACCAAATCTTGTACGAGTAGAAGGAGAGCAAACGGACATCATTAGCAACATTAGAAGTTTCATATTTGCGCAAAAGGAAAGTCCTAATCAGTGGATAAACGCAGCTGCTATCCTTGACGAAGAAGAACACAAAGCAGATTTTGCAGTAGGAAGACCAGTACTACCACCTCCCGCGTGGCAATAGATAATCCTGGCTCACAGGGTTTATTCAAGAAAAGGAAAAGGTGGTGCTACGGATCCTTTCTTTCAAGATCTTGATTCTATAAAAGTTGGAGAAGCATCCAACATAGTTCAAGAAATTCAGATAGTTCCCGAAGTCAAGCAGGAAGAATTACCAGAAGAACCAGTAATCCAGCCTAGAGCAATGGGTGATGCAAATAACAACAATCACAATGATCCAAATCAAAGGTGACCGCCACCATTGCCTTGGGGTAATAACATTGGACCTTTGGCCCTACAAGCACATCATGATTTACCAAAGGGGTCAAGGAAGCACTTTCCTCGGTTCCATGGCGATGGAACTCAACATCCTGATGAACACATCTCTGCATTCACAACAGCTTGCGTTGTTTTGCATGTATCACATGAAGATGTTGCTGTGCGTCTCTTCGTTGAGACTCTCGCGGGAAATGCTGCTGATTGGTTCAATCATTTGGAACCAGGAATCATTACAAGTTGGGCAACTATGAGCGAGAAATTCTTGGCAAGGTTCAAGCCTGACGAAGATGGTCACAGATTGTTCGCCCAACTCTCAAATTCAAAGATGGAAAACAATGAACCAATGAGGGAGTTTGTGGCAAGGTTTAATCGCCTAGTTACACGTCTTTCTCATACTCTTAATCCATCTCCGCAAATTCTGTTGAGTAGTTTCATTAACGCTCTTCCTTCTGAGATAGCCTTCTTTTTGAGATCGGCTAATGAAACAGAATTATCCAATGCACAAGAAAATGCCATCTAGTTAGAGGACGACATGATTACCTCTGGCAAGATGAAAACAGATTCAATCAGGCCTCTAGTTCAGAGCCCTACAGATCCACTGCTGCATAAGGTAGCAAACGAAGTGACTATCATGAAGAGACAGTTGCCTACTCAAGGGCAACCCGCGCAACAACAATACCAACCACAGCAACAGTATCAGCCTCAGCAACCATATCAGCCTAAGAGGAACAATTTTCAGCCTTTCAATAACTATAGGCCCAGGTTGCCAGCACCACCACCAAGGCAAGCAGTCGATGCTACTCAAAATGCAGTGTTTTGTTCCTTTCATGGGACTGATGCACATACCGGAGCCACGTGTCCTGAAAATTTAAGGATGAATCAAATCATGGGATATGCTGATGCTGCACCTATTTCAAACATTGTTCCCTCCCCAAGTGCAAATGTTGTCTTACCACAGATGGACAACTTTGATGGCGACTCTACCATGGGATACTTCCAAAACGAACCCGTTATAATGAAGGAAGAACAAGACGATTTTCGTCAATATTCTCTTGCAATGAATCATGAAAATCTTTCAACTCCTGTGTTTACATGTGCTCAACATTTTAAAGCACAGAAGGAAGGAGAGAATACACAAAGACCAAAAGAAAAGGAGAAGGAAGTGGCTTCCACTTCCAATGCTCAGCCATCACGTGAAAATGTTCAGACCGCTCAAAATTCATCCTCAACAAATTTTGATATAGTCAATTCCATGATGAAGACAAAGGTGCAGATTTCTCAGCTGGAATATCTTCAAGACCATCCAGATCAGCTGGATAGAATTGTCAAGTATGTCAAGAAAGATACTGTCATGCAGCCCACATTGCTAGAATCTTCTGTTTCGGCAGGAGAGAAGCCAAAGCCCTTCTATATTTCTCTGTATATAGGAGGTTATAAATTGAGCAATTGTATCATTGATTCGGGAGCCTCAGACAACGTCATGCCTTTGCAAGTAATGAATGCTTTGGGACTCTCATGCACCAAAACACATGACAAGTGTTATTCGCTTGAGTCTAAATCAGTGCCATTGGTTGGACAATTGAAGGATGCTCAAGTTTGATTAGCGGCTTGCCCAGAGAAGAAAATAATAATGACTATCTTGGTAGCTGACATTCCAGCCAGCTATGGGATGCTGCTAAGTAGAAGCTTCTACAAAGATCTTGGAGGAGAAATACAATTGGATTGGTCATCTGCGACCATTCATTTAAAGAAAGGTAATTTCAAATTGGAACCAAAAACCAAGTCATGGTTCACGGTGGAGAAATCTCAGGATCCTCAAGCACAAGTGCTATATCAAGAAACAGATTCTGGTACATATGTTACGTTGTCTAATATAACTAAAAAGAATCAAGAGGTTGTCTATGTGGTTGACGAATTAGAGGAAGTATTCGAAGAAATGTACAATTTGCAAACTTTCTTTGAAGAAGAAGTGCAACAATCTTCTCACGAGCAAAATTACAAGGAAGAGATCAAATATGTTGCAGAGAGCAATGAAGAATCTGATTTGTTTTTCTCATCTTTTGAAGGTTGGTTTGAAGAACCTGTGTCAGATATATCCAAAGAAGAGACCAAAGAAACATTACAATTGGAGCAAGAACAAGATCTTCTTCATTTTGAAGATGATTCATCATTGGAGGAATTTCTCAAAAATGGAGATCATATGGAAGATTCATCATTGGATCTCGACAGTTTTCTACATCACTTAGAGAGTGATTCTTCAATAGAGGATACTGTAAATTTTCTTTTAGAATATAGCCCATCTTCACCTGCATCTCGAGAATCTTTCATACATACTAGTGAAGAGGACGATGTTGAATCCATCTATGAACCTGTACAAGAAAAATACTTCACCGATACTATGCAACCGGTATGGAATACAACATATGAAGAGGTTGATGGTGAAGAGTTCATGGAATATTCGGTTTTGGTCACTAAAGAGGATGATATTGAAAAATCAGAGATTATTGACAAATGTCTTGTGAGATACGTTGTGTGTGAGATTGATCAAGAAGAAGAAGAGGAAACATATGATTCAGATGAAGCTGTCTTTGATTCTACTCCTACAGAGCAAGAAAGATACATGAATGCTGAAGAACTGATGATGGATATCCGCATTGACGAAGAGTACTCTACAAAGGGTGATGAGATTCCAGGTAATGAATGGGAAAGTGAGCTATCAGGTGAAGATGTTCAGGAGTTTAAGCATTCAGATCTTGACGATTCATCAGATTTTGGAGAGTGGATGGATGAAAACACAACCGATGAAGAAGCCCCTGTAGCACTTGAAAAGTGGGCGACGACAGTTGTGGACCCTATAAGCTAAGAATCAGTAATGAGAGTAGTGTATGAGCAGCTTGCACCGTTTTCAGAAGATGATGCATTGACTGAATACAAAGTTGCGTGTGTACAAGATATAAATGAAACTCATATTCAATATGTGGTGATGACCATTCCAACAGATGTACTTTGGCCACAAGACTTTCCTGTATATCTTCAGAAAGAAGTTCTATATCTCCACATATTGCAGAGGTTGCTTGCATTGGAGGAAGATGCTCCACCGGATCACTGGCATATCAATCAGTTTCTCAGGAACTTCTCATGGCCTGAACGTGAATACCCTCCTGAATCATGGCTCTTTGAGAGGATGTTGTAGAAAAAGAAAAGTTTTGTGCTACCAAGGCAATCCTCACAGCTAAAGAGAGATGGTTCTTACTTTTCTGAGTCAATTGACGGTTTCATGTGACAGTCTTAATCTCTTCTCATCCTCGCTCAGGAGAAAGAGCACGTGAAACACTTTTTGTTCTTGTAATGTGTTTCCCCTTTCTGTGATGTGACCGTTATGTCGCAATGTTTTTCCCCTTTTCGTAATGTGACAGTTGTGTTCCTTGTGTTGTGAAGTTCCAACTTCTTAGGTGATTTTAGGAAGTCCGGTTTTAGGTGATGTAGGAGAAATGTCTTGTTCTAGGTGATTAGGAATGTAACCTGACTCTATTGCCCAATGGATAAGGCACTGGTCCAACTTGCAAAAGTCCAGAGATTCTTGGTTCTCCTATGCCGTAAGTATCCGCCATGGTCCCCAGATAGAGCCAATTGTTGTACCCAACCAAATTTTTTGCTTCATCAAGGCATTTTGAAACAAGTCTAGAAAATTTTTCATCAAAAAGTCAAAAAAACAAAATTTCTAAAAATAGAAATTTCTATTTTTAGAAATTTCTAAAAATAGACATCGAGTTAGGTTTTCTGGGTTTCTTGAGATATGGATGTTGGCAAAAATTTCTAAAAATAGAAAGTTTCTAAAAATAGAATCTCCAAATCAGGTGTCACGCTCGATTCTCATTGGTCGATTTTCCTTCACGATCGGCACCGTTCAGACGGAATCTTCAAACGACCAAGTTTTCTCTACTGGGTCATTTTTGCTTTTTCACAAGGTGAAGCATGAGCTCGAAAGTCATCAACACAGAAAAGTTCACCTGCCAAATCTCTTCGATGAGTTTCCAATGCTGTTTCAACGACGCAAAACTGACAAACGGCCGTTGACTCGACGATGCACGCAAAACGATGCAAGATGGATCCAAGGTGAAGTGAAAAGTTGGAAAATCAAAAAATTGGCTAAGTCTGGTGAAACTGGGTGCCCCAGGAGGCTAGGGGCGCCCATCCTCTCCAGTGTTAGTTTTTTTTCACGTTTTTCGAGAAACGTCGAAAATGTTTCCGTCAGCTCCTTTCTAGTTGGTCAAACTTGGTCAAACTTGGTCAAAAGTTAGTCAAAGCTAGGATTTCATTTCAGATATGTTCAGAGTACTCAGATCACCCTCCGTCCCGCCTCGACAGTCGTCAGAACGACCGAAATCCAAGACCGAACAGGAGCCGTGGGCACGAAAATCGAGAAAAGGTACAAAATTGAAAATTTTTGCAAAAAATGGCTAAGTGTTGACAAAATGGGTGCCCCAGGAGGCTAAGGGCGCCCATCCTCACCAGTGTTAGTTTATTTTTCATGTTTTTCTAGAAAAACGCAAATCTCCTTCCGTCTGCCCGCTCCGGTTCAGTGTTGATCAGTTTGGCACATTTTTCGAGGCAAACAGAAGGTACAATCAGCTCAGTTTTCATCAGGCTTGCATATTTGCCAGATCATCAGACTCATTTCCATCCCAGTTGATAGAAATCGACATCCAAACAGGGGCCTGTGCCTCCGGAACGTGCACGCAAACCAAGAAATTGAAAAAGTTGAAAAAACTAAAAAAATGGCTAAGTGTTGGGAAATTGGGCGCCCCCGGAGGATTGGGGCACCCATCTTGAGCAGTGTTAGAATATTTTTGTGTTTTTAGTGTTTTCCGACATGCCTTGTTATCAATCTTCGCCCGTTGGCAGTTTCGGGGAGGTCAAACTTGGTCAAACGATGTCAGATCGTCGAACGGAGGCAGGGGATGGAATCTCAGTTGATCAATCTTTAAAATGTCAGGATCAGTTAGCTTTTTCAATTCATGATGACATTTTTCCACCTTGTCAAAGTCAGAGACAAGCCATATTTGAGTCAAAACGAGTGTTGAAGTGTCGAAAATGAAGAAAATTTTGTTAACACTTCTTCCAACTCGCGCATTCGATGACATCATCAAAGAAGATATTTTTTGTCATCTTGCACATGAAGCCATAGGCTCCTACAAAATAGGGATTCTTACTATTCGAAGATTTTTGCTTTAAAAGTTGCTTTCTTCATGGATGAGGATGAAGTTTTCTTCTCACACAAGTAAAGCTGCTTTTTCGACCAAAAGATTTATAAAGACAAGCTTTGGGCTTTTTTATCTCATTATTTTTTGTAGGTTGCATCCAGAGGAAAGATTTTATTTTTCTTTCAACGGAGATTCGAAGACCCAAACCAGGTGCTTTTTCAGTTTTCTTCATAGATTCGGGTTGAGGAAGAAGAGAGGCTTGCTTTTTCAGGGTCCTTGTTTCAAGGAGATCATTTTTCAGAAATCCGACCAGAGCTTTTTTAGTTTTCGTCGAGATGGGTCCATCCAGATTATCATTCTCTTGAAGATTAGGAGTTGTGCTTTTTTTTCGGGAAACTACTTTTTTCCTGCTTTTTCGAGAAAATCTCCGCTTTTTCAAAATCTGACAATCTGGGTTGCTTAGAAACAGAATTATCTACAAAACCCACGTGCCAGCTTTTTTTCGCTCAAAATCAACTTTTTTTAGAAGAAATTAGCAAAAGAATATCAACGGATGACATCACCAAAAAGCAAGAATGTGAATGTGGATACATTTCAAAAGAAAGCAGCTTTAAAACATATGCTTTTTGTTTTAAAGCATGTGCTTTTATCCTAAGCTCATCCATTCTATATTTAGAAAGAAATCACCTTGTGATAGTTGGAATCTTTTTGCTTTAAAGTAGATTGCTTTAAAGCATTTGTTTATTGTATCTTTGTCTTAGAATAGTAATAAAGCTTGCGAGTTGGCAAGTTAGGGTTAATCAAGGAGATTTTAGGGTTCCCTACTCCTTTGATTTTAGTATAAATAAGGGCATCCTTGCCCATTGTTGGGATGGTAGTTGTGATAGCAAATTTGTTGTGCCTATTCTAGCCTGCAAACATTGTTATTCCAAGTGTCTGTTCATTTGTGTTCAGTGTTCTCCAGTGTTTGATCGCTTACTGTATGCCTACCTTTTGCTGCAGTCTGGTTGTCCTGGAGTTGTATTAAACTTTCTGATATTGATTAGAAATCTCATGCCTACTTTGCTCTGATATTCTATATCGATTCATCAAGTTTTTGTCGTCAGATGTGTAGCTTCTGTGGCTTTCATTTTTAGCTTTCATCATTAAAGTACTCTTAGTCTTGTGGTGTAAATCTGGAGGAAAACTACTTGAGTTTTTGTGTTAACAATTATTCCCCGTTCACTTTCAACTTCCTTTGCTCTGAATTTACTCAGGAGGTTGAAAGCGTCATTAGTCTATGCTAGTTGTAGTAGAAGTTTTATTAAAAAGGAAAAACCTCTTCTGCAGCGTTTAGAGTTTTATAACCTTGTGCTCTGTAGCTGAGAATCAAAAAGAAGATAGGCGAAGTTTCATTCAAGTTATCTTTTCAGCGAACATCAGCAAGAAAGGGAACTCCCCCTTCCAATAGGAGAGCAGTTTATCTGTGCATAGCTATCCATTTCCAAATCGCATACCAGAGGTGCGAATTGAAACGCCAACACACTGTCAATAATAATATCACAACACTTACCTTCACATTTGCACCTTGTGTGGAATAAACTCTTCCTTTGATTTAGTTTTTTCTCCTCATTCAACAAAGTTCTTCTGACAACTAGGGTTTCTCTCCTTTTAGCATCTTCAAAACGCTCAGATTGCGCATCTTCATCTACATGTACAACTCGTGCAGTACCTTCAGGTCTCCTATTTGTCCTTCCTTGATGTTGCAGACACTCATATGCTCGATGCCCTTCTTCTCCACATTGGAAACAGGTTCCCCTGAAACCTCCTCTTCCAGGTCTACCTCTTCCTCTTCCTCTTTGCTCACCATTGTTCTAGTCACGAAGGCGGTAGGTATTATCTTCTCTCTGAATTTGACTGGTGTCAGCTTCTTCACTTTTCTTTGAATTGTCATTTCCTCCCCCATAGGGTCTTCCACCAGTCCTTTCGCCTTGACCTCTTCCCCTTTGCTTTCTATCAAATCTTTTATTCAGCTTCTCTTCCACCTTCAGGGAAAACTGGTATGCATCTTCTATGGTGGTCATTCTAACCAGGCTCAACTCCTCTTGAATACTCGGCCTCAACCCATTAAAGTAACATGCTACCTTCTCCTTGTTGGGCTTTGCATGGCCTGTCTTGATAGTAATCTTATAAAACTCTTCTGTATACTCCTTGATAGACTTGTTACCTTGCTTTAGTCCTTGCAACTTCTTCAATAACTCCATCTCATAGTCCACAAGAATGAACTGCTTCTTCAGTTTCTCCACCATCCGATCCCATCTGGTGATCTTTCCTTTTCCTCTTCTATTCCTCTTTAATTGGACCTCCTTCCACCAAATATTTGCATGGCCCTTCAAATTTGTTTTTGGAAACTTGACCCAATCTGGGTCCTCCACATCTTCATACTCGAAATACTCCTCCATGTCATTGATCCAATCAATAAGCTATTCCAGATTCAAATCTCCAGAATATGTAGAAACATCGATCCTAGGCCTCTTTTTGATCTTAGAAATGGCCCTCAACAACCTAACTTCTGTAGGATCTCCTGCATCTTCTTGTTCTTCCTCAGATAGCTCCTCTTCAGCTTCATCTTTGCTTTCTTCTCTTGTTCTTAGATCAAACCCTCTTCGCAGCTCCTCTTGCAATGCATCGATTTGCTTTTGTAGGGATCTAAAACCCTCTTCTGTCAAAGTATTTCTCCCAACATGATTTCTTCGTGGAGGCATCTTGATCTCCGCAGCAAACCCACAACCTCAGGTCCTGGTGCAAACTGTCTCACAGTCGATGATCTGTCTACACACTCAGGAACCCTTGCTCTGATACCACTTGATGAAGGGTGTAAATCACAAAACCACAACAACCAAAATTGAACACAGAAAATAGAACTTTCTTTTATTAATCTAGGCAACTCATTACATTACATAAGCTCAATTACAATCTGAGGATGAATCCTCTATTGGCTGCAACACATTACAGCTTTCCCAACCTCAAGACTCTAGAATCTTCAGCCTTCTGTAACCCCAAATCAGCTAGGGTTTCTATTTTCCCACCTATTCTTGACTCTACAATAGCCCCCTTAACTCTACTACTGCCCAGGGTTCCCAAAATAGTCATAAATGGCACTTTTTGGCGGCCTCCAGCTAAATTTCAAAATTTGCAACTCCCTTCAAAAATAGGTCAACTTCCGGGAAGCATAACTTTTGATCCGGGTGTCCGATTGATGAATCGTTTTAAGCATCGAAAAGCTTGCGATGTGAACTATCGTGCCATAAATCTATAAAGGGATTTCCATCAACTTTTTGGGATGTTATGGGATGTTTTAGTGCCTCATATCTTGTTTCAAAAATTTTTAGGGGCTTTTCAGAAAACAAAAACTTTAATATGTTTCAGCTCACAAATGATCTTTGCCTAATTCCTATGCTAAAGGTCTTATATTTCTGTTATGTAACTTTTTGTAAGTTTTTGCTTCAATCTGTTCCCAAATGCAAACTTTCCTAAAATAGTAGGTACACTTTCCAAAACAGGAAGGTTGCTATGTTTAGTAGTTTTGGAAAAATTGGAAGTCCTACATCATTATTCTGGATATTATGGAACCAAAAACACTAATTATGGAAAGAAATGAAAACAACTACAATGATTTTGAATTAACTTGTTTTTGGGTGATGCAAGATTGCCTTTACACCCCTGGATGCTCCTGCATCAATCAGTATAAAATATTTTTCGTCATCCGCCCGCTAGATAGAAATACTAGAGGAAGGGAAACCATAAATCAAGAGAGGAGAAACAAGTGCCTTAGGGACAACCATGTAGGAGAGTGCCCCCAAGTCACTAACTGCAACGCTATGTCCATAAGACATAACACATAATAGTGAAAATAGAGGAGAAACAATATAGAAGAATGATGATACAAATAGAAGAAGGGTCACAACAGAGGCGGTCTCCTGGTATCTTGGACCTTACAAGAGAATCAAGGGCCATCCTAGGAGGCTGAATAACACATGACACATCACGGGGGAAACACAACATGAGAGGTAAAGGGTTAGAAATACTTACCTGATTCATCCCAATGTTAAGAATATACACATCTAGGAGGAGGCCACTCTTGAGAGAAACTATAATAATTGCTACAACGAGTGTGGCCTATCGGCTCAAGATATCTCACATGTTGGTTTGGTCCTGTTGAAATTGTATTAACATTGAGTTTAGGACGAAGAGAAGCTTTCTTTTCTTTAAAAGGGTTATATCCAATGCCGCTTGAGTATTGTCTTGAAGCATATTCTATAGGTACTCAAATCCCTTGTTGATTTACACCACATCCATTGTCGACATAGCCACAATTGTTATAAAGAATTTTAAATCCTTAACCATAGAGGGATGTCAATTCCTTAGAAGATGGTGAAGCCTCATAGGTCTCATAATTTGTAGTATAAGTAAGAGTATTGTCTTTGTTTTCTACCAAGGAGGCTTTGTGTTTCTTAGGAATTTCAAAAGATTGCTTGGATGAGATCGATGCGACTTTGATGTGTCAGGGTTATTAAGTTTATATTCCCCTACACTACAAGGATTAAAATCTAATAAACCCCAATCATCACCAAAAAGTGCATTTGATGTTCTAGAGTCTTGCACAACATTATCTGTGGCAAGAGGCATTGATGACTCAACCCGTAAGCTATTTAGATTCATATAATTGTTAAATTATTTTTGCTTTTCAATATGTAAACAACTATCAGTTCAGGATTGGATTTGACGATGTAGAGCTTGTCTTGATAGATAAAATTTATTGATCTATCAAGGGTAGATGGAACTGCCCCCATGGCATGAATCCATGGTCTACCGAGAATCATATTATATGAAAGCGAATTAGGCATGACATGAAAAAGGGTAGATAATGTCACAGGTCCAACTTTCACGGGTAAAGTTATGGTACCTAGGTATTGTTTACCAACATTATCAAAGGCATGAATGGTAATTATATCCAGTTTAATCAAAGAGGCATCAACCTTAATCTTATGTAACAAATCAATACTACAAACATTAAGAGCTGATCCATTGTCAATCATAACTCGCTTTATCAAATTTTTATTTACTGTGACAAAGATTATAAGAGGATCACATTGGTTTTGAACTCCAATTGATGGTAATTCATGTGGTTGAAAGAGAATATCCATTTTTGTCGCATGCATACAATCTAATAGAGCTGCTACATCATTTAGATTAACAACAGGTGGCACAATCACCTTTTGTAAAGCTTCTTGGAGCATTCCATGGTATGTAGGTGATGTTTGTATTAAATCCCAAAGAGAGATCTTAGTCGGAGTAGTGTGAAGCTACTCGACAAGATCATATTCTTGACCACGTTTATGAGTAAGATGGGGTGGCGGGGGGAGCATAGGTTGAGAACATGGAAGAGAGATAGGCACATGAGGTGGTTGCTTACTTTGCTTGTTATTATGGGTGTTGTATGTGTGAGTAATCACATTGTGGTGTGGTTGTTGACCACTTGGAACCGTAATCATCGATTTTAAGCAAGAAGGTGCACTAGGTGCCTCCTGCACAATCATCTTAGGAATATTGCTACAAAGTCTATTAATGAAGATTGAATTAACATTGTTTTCCTCTTGATTATACCCAACATCTATCCCTAAAGGATTTAATGTGAGAGACCTTTTCTCATCCACCAATGCTACATCTTGGCCAGGGAGAGCATTAGAATTAGAGGAAGGTACAATGTTTGTAGGGAGATTAGGTATTGTCTCATTAATAGAGTTATCCATAGTCTTCTCATCTAAGGTCCTTGGACATTCAACTATAGGAGAAGTAGGATAACTTATGGAATCATCTTCATCATCATCACCGTATGTTTTAGCTATTAATTCTAAAGCGTTAAGAGGAGTTTCACACTCATTATTCTCAATGTGTCTTGTTAAATCTTCTACTACCCAAGGGTATGTACTAATGAGAGATACGAAGTTGTCATAATCAGATACATAGTCTAGGATTTCAAATGAAGAGCATTTAAATATATCCTTGTGATACATAGCTTGTATATAAGTGAGAACATGAGGATTTATATTAAGAAATTTGTAGAAACTCTCGAAGTTTTTGATATATGCATGTAAAGATACCAAAGATCAATGAGATGAAGATGCCATGGTGAAATGTCTTGTAACATCAATGTAAAATCAGATTTTAAAATCTTTTCAAAAGTTATGGAAGAAACAAGTGCAAACTATATGTGAAAATGACCTAAAATGCTTGATTTTTTCAACTTCTTTCAATGCAAATAAGTGTAAGAAAAGGTGTTGTGTTGGAAGGAAATTGATCAGAGGTAGAAAATAATATGTCTGATATCAGTCTAATAAAGCAATAATATCCTTCACAACACACTTTTGATGCAAACCTAGAATGATGACAAGACAAAACCTAGTGAAAATACACTAAAATATGTAATTTTTCACAAATTTTCAATGCAAAGACCCAATAAAAAGGGTGTTGTAAATTTTTTTAGGAGGTGTAGCAAATTATAACAGTAATATCAGTCACCTAAAGCCATAAAATCCATCACAACATGCTTGGAGTGCAAATCTAAGTCAAACCCTAATGAAAATATAGCCAGAATATGCAATTTTTCACCAAATCTAAAGGCAAACACCCAATAAAAAGGGTGTTGTAAATAATTTTAGGAGGGAAAAAATATAATAACCCTAATAACAACCAATTAGTGTAGAAAAATCCTTTACAACATGCCTATGGTGCAAATCTAGAGAGACGAGTCAAAATCTAGTGAAAAAGCAAAGTTTTTAAACCCTAGGCATGAAATTTTGCAAGCAAACCACTATGATGCAACACTACAGTTAGAAATCAGTCCTAATAAGTATTTTAAAAGGGTACTAAAATCTGAAACAAGATTTTGATTACAAACCCTAGCTAATGCAAAACTAGGTTATATGGAGAAATGCACAATTTCAAGCAAATCTTATCAATTTAAGCATGAAAAAACAATCTAAATGAATGATGAATGAAAAATTTATTTATTTTAGATCAGAAATTTATTGAAATTAAATGCAAACTAATTCAAATTATTTGAAGATGCAGGCTAAAAATGTCAATTTTTTCAAAAATTTCAATTTTCTTTTGTAATTTTTCAAATGCAATAAGATGAACAATGAAATGAATGAATGAAATGAATTTAAATCTGAAGTACAACACTCAACAAGGTGCAAAATTAATTAAAAACATAGGTTCACCAAAATGTTTAGTGTGAAAAATGTTTAGGGTTTGATTTTTGATGGTTTGTGTTGGTCCTCCTTGCACCACTAAACACTCAAGGACTTCCAGCTGAGTAGAGGGGTCTACTATAGGTGTTTTGTCACTTGGAACATAGGGGATGATTGGAATTGTATAATTTTGTTGTTCAATTAAGCCCAATTATGCTCAAAATCCTAATTTCATGAAATCATAAGCAAACAGACAAATTACAGAAAATGATCGTACACAGGGATATCAAATGACAACCAAATGTGTACTAGATTTCAAAGTTAGGTGTGTGGAAAAGTCAGGGACTAATGAGTGGGTGCCCTAGTCTAGTGCCACAGTTTTTGTCTGGATCTGGTAACCTTGTATGCAACCTGTTCCTGCTGTTCCAGAGATTTTGCTGTTGCGGGATCCGGAGGACTAATGAGCGGGCACCCAAGTCCAGGTCCCTATTTTCTTCTTTGATCTGCAATTCTGACAGTCTGCACTATTCTCCTGCAACTCTTCTTTTGCTTTCGCAACCTTTAACCTGCAATCACAGAAAGGTGGGTTGAGGGTTGTGGTGTTTAGAGGCTTGCCTTAGTCAATCCTAGGAGAGACATTCAAGTCTTCCGAACACCGTTGTCAGATAAAGAGAGCGTATCCCTATGGGATAAAGGAAAAATCCAAATGATAAATGGTAGAAAACACAATTGATATCACCTTGTAGTGAAGATCTCATGGAAGGAAGATGCTCTTCATGCCATGATGAGATGGATGCCAAATCTGCAAATACAAACACAAGAATAACACAAATTTTTCTCTGCCACACAATGAATGCCTTGAATCACTTTCACATAATCTTATGAATCAAACTTGCCATCTAGTTTACAAATGAATCACCAATCATACTTATATATGCAACTACAAACATTCCCACTAAGAATTTCATAATTCAAACTTACCGTGTCGGCATAGGACCTAAATAACGGTCATAAACTGACACTTTGAAATAAGTCTTGACATAAAATAGGGTAGGACTATGGTGTGGGCTCCCAAGTCCTCCCCCCTATTTTAAGCAGGACTTATGTTAAGTGCATCCCCTGAGTCCAAATTGCCATGAAACTTCAGGGTTTTCTCATCGGGAGTCATTACAATCATGCAAGATGCTCTAAATGCGCTCTAAAGGACCCAGGAGCTAAACCTTAAGAGAAAAAAGCCCCCAAGGTTACTTTTTCCAACATAACACCCTAATCATCCATATGACGCTTGTAGATTCTAATGGCATCCAAAGAATGTTTGACGAACTCAAAAGATTATATAGAAAGTACCCAATCACTCCTACTTCATCATCCCTACCTCCCATCAACAACCAATCCAACTTATCCATACCGCAAACTTATCCAACATCCACCTTACCCCAAACCTCACAAGTCCAAATTCCTAACCATGCTTCATCTTCACACATACCAAATCCCACTATCTCACAACAACAAAAAGTCACCACCCAACAACTCCAACAACTCATCCAACAACAACAAGCCTTCTTCCAACAGTGTCAACAACACGCCCTTTTACAATAGATCCTAAATATCCAATAATCCCAACAACCACAACCTTTATTCTTTCAACCATGACAACCACAATCCCATATGTCATCCTCATCAACTTCATACCAACCGATTCCAACCACATATCAAGCTAATATTATCTCAACCTATCCCACTTCTTCTAGTATCAACCAATATCCACATCAATCCATACCTCAAGGTCATCCAACTATTTTTTCCAACATTTCACCTCATCCCCATATCTATCAAGATCCTTTACAACAAGAACATGCAAGTCCTAGTTATCCTTCAAGCCAAAATCCAACATCCATGAGTCCTCCTCACGCTACCTATGACAAGGGAAACACTAGTCCTGCATATGAATCCTATGTGTATCCATCACCATCCAACGACATGCTTATCCAAGAGTCTCAAATTCGATGTCCTTCTACCCCATCAATCCCTCCAATTCTTCCATCACAATGTCCTCCCACCCCACAAAATCCTTCAATATCCCCATCACCATGTTCCTCCAACCCTCCACCAAAGGTTCCCATTGAGATATTTTTACAAATTTTAGTTCAAGCAAAACTGATTGAGCTTCCTAAGATAAAACAATATGATCCAAATATTGTTAATCCCTATTGGTACAATGATAGAGAAAATTGTGAATGCCATAGGATCAAAGGTCATAAGACATCAAATTGTGCCACATTTAGGAAGTGCATCCATGAGTTTTAGAATTATAGAAAGGCTAAGATTGAAAAATCACCCCAATCCCATGTGTCACCTCCATCACCATATCAACCTAGTCCATCCGCATATCATGTCAATTCCACATCAATCTATTCCATGAATATTCCTCAACATCCACCTCAAAATCCCTTACAAAATGAGCATGCTAGTGCTAGGTACACCTTGCACCAAAATTGAGCATCCTTAAGTCCTCCTTATGCTACCTTTGACAAGGGAAACACCACTCTAGCCTTGACATCTTACACAAATCCCCCATCAAACCTTCCAAACCCTAATCTTAATCCATTAAGCCAATCCCCAACCCATTTAAATTCTAAACCATCAAACCTTCTCTATAATCTCAATCCTAATCCATCCCCTCATATTATCCTATTAGATTTAGGGCAGACAATTGAGAGGGGGGGTGAATCAATTGTACAAAACTTTCTTCAATTTAAACACTTAACTCCACATTGTTATTTAGTAGCTTAATAGTAAATCAATCATGAAAGCACAATACAACAAATCAAGAGCAGAAACACATCAACCCATGAGACACCAAGATTTTTGACGTGGAAAACCTGATTAAGGGAAAAACCACAAGGTGATTAACCCAAGAATGTATTCTCTGTTAGAAGAATAGAAAGAACAAAATGGCACATGCCAATTAGGGCTCACTGCCCGAGCACACTGCTCACAAGAGGCTCACTGCCTACAAGAGACACACTGTCTACAAAGAAATAAGTATCACATACATGAACTGGAGAATAACATCTTCACCATGCTTGAATCAGTTCCATTTAAGCCCAATACTTCTGCTCTGCCTTTTGCTCTCCTCCTCACTACCACACACTCATCTCCACAAGGACACCACTGAAATGACTTCGCAATCCCTTATTTATACAAGACATCAACTTAGGAACAATCATCTAAGTCGGCAAACATCCACAAGAACATCCGTAGGATGTGTAACTCATTCGGTCGGCCAGTCTCAGGAAGACCACCATCATCTGGAAGTTATTCTTTAATTGTGAGCTCCAACTCTAATGTGGACCACCAACACGAACTGGACATGATCCAAAGATCTCCACAAGCTTTCCTGAATCACCAATAACATCCACACTTCATCTGCTTACTGAAATCCTTCTCCCCTTCATCCGGAACCTCAAGAACACAGTCTGTCATTATTGTCACAAAGGAATAGATGATTGCAAACCTTCAAACCATGAACCAATCGAGTTGACACTCCACAAAGACTCCCTCAACACTCCCTCAAATCTGCAAAGCAGGACAATGCATTTTCGGATCTCACCAGACCTTTCTGTAACACTCTGTCACCTCTGAACACCTACCAGAATTGGTTTTACTTGAGTGACCACACCTTCTTCAGATCTTCATGCAGACCTCTGAAATCTCTACTGGATCACCTTAAGACACATCTACAAACCCTTTAATCTGCATCCTTTGATCCTCATCCTATCTTGGACTCTTACCTTATTGTCATCACTGTTCTTCACTGTTCCTGATTGAGACTAATTTTCTCAATATCCTCAGCACACAACTCATCCAATCCTTATCATTAATGTAATAGGAGTATGTTGACATCAATGACAACACCGGTTAAGCCCATACTTGCAACAATCTCCCCCTTTGTCATTGATGGCAACATATGATGTGAAAAACTGTTATGACCATCAAGACAAGAACTTCTCCTTACTATCACAACTCCCCCTATCAGCAACAACCATTCACATGTCTTCTCTCCCTTTACTGCTCCCCCTTTGATCAATAACCACTTGTTTTTCACATTTCTTCTCTCCCCCTTTGACATCAATGGCAAAGGGCACATACTTGCAATTCCAACACTTCAAAATCATACCTTCTACTCCCCCTGAGTAGCAGCTCCCCATCATCAATCCAGACCACAAGATGTGACTGTGATATCCACCGGACTGATGCACATCAGTGCACCTTAGTTCATCACTGGAGGGGCAATAACCCCTAACTTCTCCCTGAGATACTCAAAAGAGTCCTTAGGTAGAGGTTTAGTGAAGATGTCTGCAATCTGATCCTTGGAAGGCACAAACTCCAATCTGACTTCTTTCTTGTTAACTTTCTCTCTCAAAAAGTGAAACTTAATGGATATGTGTTTAGTCTTTGAATGCAACACCGGATTCTTAGAAATATTTATTGCACTTGAGTTATCACAGAAGATTGTGATAGGTTCCTCATACTCCACTTTGATATCTCTTAGCATCTGCTTCATCCACAAAACTTGAGTGCAACTAGCTACTACTGCAATATATTCTGCTTCAGTTGTAGACAAAGATATTGCCTCTTGTTTCTTGCTTAGCCAAGAAACCAATCTCTTCCCCAAAAAGAATGCTCCACCACTGGTACTCTTCTGGTCATCCACATCTCCTGCCCAATAAGCATCTGTATAAGCATGAAGAGAGAAATCATGATCTCTAGGATACCACAGACCATACTCAACTGTCCCTTTTAGATATCTAAAAATTCTCTTGATTGCCATGACATGAGATTCTCTAGGATCAGCCTGAAATCTAGCAACAAGACCAATAGCCTGCATAATGTCTGGTCTAGCTTGAGTGAGATACAACAATCCTCCAATCATTGACCTATATTTTGTCTGATCAGCCTTAGGAGAATAATCATCTTTGCTCAATTTACATCCAGTTGCCATGGGAGTATTCATTGGTTTTGAGTCTTCCATCCCAAATTTCTTCAGCAATTCTTTCACATATTTGGTCTGAGAAATGAAGATTCCTTTCTTTGTTTGAGTGATTTGTAGACCCAAGAAGAACTTCATTTCACCAAGCATGGACATCTCAAACTCACTTTTCATTTGATTTGCAAAAGTTTTACACATACTATCTCTTCCTCCAAAAATGATATCATCAACAAACACTTCAACAATCAAGATGTTTTCATGATCAATTTTGAAATACAAATTATTGTCAGCATTACCTTTGTTGAAACCAATCTTCAAAAGATGCTTATCCAATCTTTCATACTAGGCTCTTGGGGCTTTCTTCAGTCCATACAGTGCTTTCTTTAACTTGCAGACCATATCACCATGATCAGACAATTGAAAACCATCCGGTTGCTCAATGTACACTTCTTCTTCCAAGTCACCATTCAGGAAGGCAGACTTGACATCCATCTGGTACACTTTGAAATCTTTGAAGGCAGCAAATGCAAGAAATAATCTGACTGCTTCAACTCTTGCCACCGGAGCAAAGGTTTCTTCAAAATCAACTTCTTCTATTTGAGAATAGCCCTTGCAGACTAATATGGCTTTATTTTTGATTACTTCACCAACTTCATTCAGTTTGTTCTGGAAGACCCATTTGGTTCCAATCACATTCTTGTTTCTAGGTTTGTGAACAAGATCCCAAGTGTGATTTTTCTCAATTTGCATTAGTTCTTCCTCCATTGCTTTAGTCCAATTTTCATCATTGCAAGCTTCATTAATTGACTTAGGTTCAATCTTTGAAATCAAACAATACTCATCTGAATCTTGAGCAATTCTTCTTCTTGTTTGTACTCCTTTGCTTTTGTCACCTATGATCTGATCTTCAGAGTGGTTCAGTCTTACATACCTTGGAACTTTGGGAGTTTCTTGCACTTCTAATTCTTGATCAAGCTCATTGAGACTCATCTCTTCCTCTTGACTTACTGGATCAGTTTGAATTTGTTTTTCAGAAGAGGCTCAGGCACCTTGATTTAGAACACCATTTTGATCATCTTCATCATACTCATAAAACCTTGAGGGTTTTTCAATTCCTTCATCAACCTTCACATTTGTACTTTCTATAATCTTTCTCAATCTCTTGTTATAACACCGGTATGCTTTGCTTTGAGTAGAGTAACCCAAGAATATTCCTTCATCACTTCTAGCATCAAACTTGCCTAGATCTTCATCTCTTTTAATGTAACACTTGCTGCCAAAGACTCTAAAATACCTTACAGTAGGAGTGATGCCAAACCAAAGTTCATATGGAGTCTTACTGGTATTGCTTCTAATTTGAACTCGATTGAGAGTATAGACTGCAGTGTTGACAACTTCTCTCCAATAGATCTGAGGAACATTTGCTTCCATCATCATGGTCCTAGATGATTCCTAGATGGTCCGGTTCTTTCTCTCCACTACTCCATTCTGCTGTGGAGTCCTAGGAGCAGACAACTGTATCTTTATTCCATGTTTCTCACAGAACTCTATGAACTCATCGGATGTGAATTCTCCACCTCTATCAGACCTTAGACATTTCAATTTTAATCCGGTTTCATTCTCTACCATAGCCTTGAATATTTTGAATTTCTCAAGGGCTTCTGATTTCTCTTTTAAAAAGGTTACCCACATCATCCGGGAATAGTCATCAATTAGTAACATGAAGTATCTATCACCTTGCACACTCCTGATTCTTGCTGGACCACAAAGATCAGTATGAACTAAGTCCAATAACCTAGTAGAAGATAGTTCTTTACTTTTGAATGAGACTCTACTCAGCTTACCCAACTGACATTCTTTGCACAAGCTATTAGTAAGTTTCACCAATTTAGGAAGATCTCTTATAGCCTGAGTAATGCTTATCTTGATGATATTATCAAAATTCACATGACACAACCTTCTATGCTATAACCGACTCTGATCAACATGAGCAAATAAACAACTTTTACCAGTACCAACCAAGTGGAAGATATTACCTTTAGTTTGAGTACTGGATGCAATCTCTATTCTAGAACTTTCAAAGATCTTGCATTCTCCATTCTTGAATTGGAGATCATAGCCTTTGTCCACCAACTGTCCAACACTGAGAAGATTATTCTTCAATCTTTCAACATACAATACATTACCGGTTTTGATCTTTCCATCAAAGGAAATAGTTCCTCTACCTCTGATCCTACCAGCAGAATTATCACCAAACTTTACCACTCCTCCTTCATACCTTTCCAAATTTATGAACTTGTTTTTGTCACCTGTCATATGGTGAGAGCATCCATTGTCAATGACCTAATCATCATTTTCTTCAATTTGGGCAGCTAGAGCTCTTTCTACAACTTTATGATTGATAGATTCAGAGGGCATTTGATCTTCTTCCTTGATGGCAATGAACACCCAATCACTTCTGGATTTGTCTCCTGTCTCTGATTCATCATCTGTTGCACCTTCATCATCTCTTTCATGAGCATAGTAACAATTCTTTTGGAACCTTGATTTGTTAGGATTTGGCCTTGAAAATCTTTCCGGACATCTTGAGGCAAAATGACCAATCTTATTGCAGTTAAAACACTTAAAAGGCAATTTCCCTTCATACTTACCAGATCCTCTTGGCAGTCTTTTTGCAATAAGAGCTTCAAGGTGAGCAGTTTCAGCTTCTTCTTCTTCCAGGTCCTTTTTTGCTTTTTCATACCATGATAGTTTCCTTGAAGAGTTCTCTCCTAGATCAAACCTTTGTTTAGCTTTTACAGAGGCACTAGCTTTGAATGCAGATTCAGTCTTTGGGGGTTCATCTCCAAACTCAGCCATTTCAAATGCAACCAATTTACCAACCAATTGATCTCTTGTGATGGTTGTGTGAGCTCTGAATTCTTCAATTGTAGCAGCCTTGATTTTATAAGAAGTGGGAAGGGATCTGAGAACTTTGCCAACAATCTCATCTTCATTCAAGACTCCACCAGCATTTCTAATTCCACAAATAATCTCATTTACTCTTGGCATAAAAGTAGTAGTGTTTTCATCATCTCTCATCTTCAAATTTTTAAATCTCCCTTTCAGACTCTATAGCCTTGCACTTTTAACATACTTGTCTCCTTCATGCAAAAGTTCTAGTTTTTGCCAAATCTCAAAAGCAGTTGGTAGGTCAGTAACATTTGAGAGCTCTGAATCAGATAATGCACTTAGAAGAGCCTCTATAGTTTGCAGATTGTTTTCAGCATCAGTGATTTTATTTTGGATTTTCAGACCACCCTGTGGAGGTACATACTGTGTTGTAGCCATGGTCCAATATGCCATTCCCATACATTGCAAGTGACATTTCATGCAACCTTTCCAAAGATTAAAATTGGTTCCATCAAACTTCGGACTATCCTTCTTGTAAGACGACATCCTGGATCTCCTCAAGCGGTTAAGCTTCTTTTAGAGGAACTTGGCTCTGATACCAATTGTTAGATTTAGGGCAGACAACTGAGGGGGGTGAATCAGTTGTACAAAACTTTCTTCAATTTAAACACTTAACTCCACATTGTTATTTAGCAGCTTAATAGTAAATCAATCATGAAAGCACAATGCAACAAATCAAGAGCAGAAACACATCAACACATGAGACACCAAGATTTTTGACGTGGAAAACCCGGTTAAGGGAAAAACCACAGGGTGATTAACCCAAGAATGTATTCTCTATTAGAAGAATAGAAAGAACAAAATGGCACATGCACATTAGGGCTCACTGCCCGAGCACACTGCTCACAAGAGGCTCATTGCTTAAAAGAGACACACTGTCTACAAAGAAATAAGTATCACATACATGAACTGGAGAATAGCATCTTCACCATGCTTGAATCAGTTCCATTTAAGCCTAATACTTTTGCTCTGCCTTTCGCTCTCCTCCTCACTACCACACACTCATCTCCACAAGGACACCACTAAAATGACTTCTCAGTCCCTTATTTATACAAGACATCAACTTAGGAACAATCATCTAAGTCAGCAAACATCCACAAGAACATCCACAGGATATGTAACTCATCTGGTCGGCCAATCTCAAGAAGAACACCATCATCTGGAAGTTATTATTTAATTGTGAGCTCCAACTCCAATGTGGACCACCAACATGAACTAGACACAATCCAAAGATCTCCACAAGCTTGCCTAAATAACCAATAACATCCACACTTCATCTGCTTACTGAAGTCCTTCTCCCCTTCATCTGGAACCTCAAGAACACAATCTATCATTACTATCACAAAGGAATAGATGCTTGCGGACCTTCAAACCATGAACCAAGCTAGTTGACACTCCACAAAGACTCCCTCAAATCCGTAGAGTAGGACAATGCATTTTCGGATCTCACTGGACCTTTCTATAACACTCTGTCACCTCTGAACACCTACCGGAACCGGTTTTACTTGAGCAACCACACCTTCTTCAGATCTTCATGCGGACCTTTGAAATCTCTACTGGATCACCTTAAGACACATATCTACAAACCCTTTAATCTGCATCCTTTGATCCTCATCCTATCTCGGACTCTTACCTTATTGTCGTCACTGTTCTTCATTGTTCCTGATTGAGACTAATTTTCTCAATATCCTCAGCACACAACTCATTCAATCCTTATCACTAATGTAACAGGAGTATGTTGACATCAATGACAACACCGGTTAGGCCCATAATTGCAACATATCCATCCACCTAACCACAATCCCAATCCTAATACATCCCCTCTTATTATCCATTCACCTGATCCCAATCCTAATCCTATAACATCCACCATTATTGTCCACCCATTATATTGGCCATCTATCCATACACTTATGAAGGTGATCCAATGTCTATTAGCAAGGAATCAACCACCACCATGTAATCAAATGCCTATCCTGGAACCTATCCAAGAACCTTCAAGCAATATGCCTATTCCTCCAAACCCATCTTATAGTCTACAACCCATAAAGCCTCTTGAAGATCCCCTTACCATAAGTGCAAGTCAAGATCCATCATATAGCCATGTTGATGAACATCGAGAGCCTATTACTCCCATCTAAGAATTTTCCACTTCCATCCAAACCCAAGAGCTATGCCAAGAGTCTAGTCCTAAGCATGTGGAAACATCAACCCCTCATCCTAATCAAGATCTAAACACCCTATCTTATTCCATTCCATCATATGATCAACCTATCCATAACCAATATATCCTCTATGATCAAG
The DNA here is from genome assembly GCA_027924645.1 of Cunninghamia lanceolata. NCBI lineage: Eukaryota > Viridiplantae > Streptophyta > Pinopsida > Cupressales > Cupressaceae > Cunninghamia > Cunninghamia lanceolata. The sequence continues at coordinate 223,635 of BSBN01001490.1, forward strand.
ATATTATCTATGATCAAGAGCCTATCCATGAGCAAATTGATCCCATCCATAGTACACTTAATCCCAAACTCACCACTTCCAACACTAGTCCTATCCATCATCCAACAACATCCACTTCCCTTGATGAGACACTTGGTCGCCAAGAAAATATAGATAATCAACTTCTTAGTGAGCACAATGTTGATCAAGATCCTCATGATCCTTCACCATCCTCTTGATCCCATTCCAAATCCATCATCCTATCCTCTTGGATCCAACACCTTCATTCGTGGTAGCTCTCTTGTAGGAGATAAGCAACCTCTATCCACCACTCCACGCTCCCCATCTAATAATGTACTTGAGTCTTGTGTCCTAAACAATAAACATCGCATGCTCCAAAACATGAATTATCATGGCAAAGACTTAGGCCTTCATGAACAAGGTATTTTGGAGCCCATCCATGTCAAAGTTCCTCCATGATAGCATGGCCTTGGCTATATACCTCAGGGAAAACAATCCCAAGATGTTAGTACCACCTCGATGCCTTCCAAATCCATTTCTTTCCATCCCAAACCCCATGCATCCCATCTTATCGTCAAAACATATGTCGCTATCCCTCTTCCATCGTCACACAAATCCCAAAAGCATGTGACCACACATCTTCCTCCACTCCTCCCAATGCCTAATATCCCCATCCTCACATCCCCTTATCCTTTTATCCACAAGTCCACTAATCCCTCAATCCATACATCTCGTTCCCTTAAATCCCCTAAAATTCTTAATAATGATCAACGAATGCACACATCAACCAAACATGAAGCTATCACAACCCCCAGGGATTCAAAAATAAAAATTTGGACGCCTCCTTATGTAAAGCACAAAGTCCACAAAAAGCCTCAAGATTCTCATGCCATAACTAAGCAAAGTCCATCTAAAAGGATACCCAAGCCCACACCTCCAAAAGAAAAATCCAAAGCCAAAATGCTTTGGGTCCCCAATCAAAAAACACTTAATCCAAATGAAGCATCCACAATCCAAAAATCCTAAAAATCCCACTCCCCATTAAAAAATCATAAAAATCCTAAATCCATTTGGGTCCCAAAATTACTAAATCTACCAAAACCTAAGCAAACATCTCCCTTAATCTCAACTCCCCCTTCCAATCAAAAGCTTCAAAATCCAATTCGGTGCGTGCAAACGTTGGTCTCGATTCCCACAACATTCCCACATACCTCAATCTCCCCATCTTCTATCTACTATCCCACATATTTCCCCCATCATATCCCTATGGTCCATGCTTTTGCATAAACCTTTCATCCATCTATCATCAATATTATAATCCACTACCCATCCATACATAAATCCACCTCCATCTCCCTCTCATGCACTCTTCTACCAACATTCATGCGTAAAATAACACAAGTGACATGATCCATGTGTGACATCCCTCTATAATGGGACATTATCACATTTCATGGAACTAGACGCTCGAGGCCTCATCCTCTCCAAATTCCTCCTATCCATATTCCCCTATCCCATCCAAAAATCCAAAAAATCCAAAAATTAAAATTAAAAAAAAAGAAGAAAAAAAAGAAAAAAGAAAAAAAAAATCAAAATAGTAAAGACAAATCCTTCGTCCAATGGTGAAAACCATCTCGGTGGCGTCTTGGATAAGTACCATGATGAAAACTTGGAAAATAGACGCCATGTGTAGGTTCCTTGTCTACGTGTCTTACACTTGGGGGCATGATGTCTCATCTATCCCATCCTATCATTTTCCTCCTATCCTACCATCATATCCTCTCACCTATCCTCTTCTATCCTATCCACTTACTCATATTTGCTTCCTCCTTTGATCTTGATAAAGACATGATGAGAAAATGTTGAAAAAAGCTTTGGACATCTCTTGATATATCCAATCTTTTCCCAACCAAGCCTATCATCCTATCGTCATAAGATTTGTCATGTAAAATCCTAAGCATTACACCTAGAATGGGGCATGTTATTCCTATGCGACATAGTCCTTGGAGATCACATCCTAAACCCCCTTTCCTCATCCATTATGTATCCTCCATCCTTCCTATCTTCCTCTTATCCATCTATCCAATCCTTCTTTCATCCTTGACTTGGTTTTCCCTTGTCATTAGTATCTAGCATCTAAGCTATCCAAACTGCAATCCAATGTCATCCTATAACATTTTCCAAAAAGACAAAAAAATCAAAACACTTTCAAAAATCCAAAAAAATCAAAACATTTCCAAGATTACAAAAAAATCAAAACACTTCCAAAAATCCAAAAAAATTCAAATATTCCAAAAATCCAAAAATACAAAAAAATTAAATATTCAAAAAATCCAAGCAATAGTCCAAATGCAAGCCATCTTTTAATCCATACCAATCTAGCTAAACAATCTATCCAAATTATCCAATCACATCCTTGGTCTTGTTTCTAATCTTGCTATCAATCAATCATCATCATCAATGAGATATATCATTCCTACATCCTTGTGTTGATTTAGGGATATATCATTCCCCGCAATGACAACCCTATCTCAATCAATCAATCAATTACTGGTTTACAGCTTGACAGGGGAATTACATTGTTTGTTTTTGAATCATTTGTGCATGCATGCTTGCTTGTGTTATCATTTTATCTTGCATTTATATCAAGTTCTTTTTACTATAGCTAATATTTATATCTTGTGTGTCACACCCCATTTTTAAACTAATGTATTTATTTTCATTATTTTCAAGGAGATAGATAGTAAGTTAGAGAAAATATTATGATTATAGTAATGATGGAAATGCATTTGTTTTATATTAATTTTTATGCAAGACATAATTGTTTATGATGTCATTATTGAACATGTGGTTAAAATTATGAAATGGACTAACTACCATCATGTAATGGAGGTGGATGCAGGAACAATGTTGTTTTCCCTCCGATATGAGGAGAGAGAGAGAGTATCACCATGGAGATGATGATAGATTGTGTGAATGCAACAATCCTTATGCCATCTGGCAACACACACACATACTTAATAGAGAGATTATGTTTGTTCTTGTCAGCTATGCCATAGTTAAAGACGAAGGTTATTAAATCATTTTAATTGTTTGATAGAACCTTGGTGTATGCTTTTCAGAGATAAGTCAACATTTGTAAATCGACTAAACATGATTAGTTTTAAATGAAAAACTTCTGGTTTAAACTTCTGGTTGATGTAAACAAAGCTACACATAGTTTAAACCAAAAGTTTTTCATTCATACCATGGATTGTGGAAATATCATGTCTTCAATGATTAGTTTTGCTGTCAAGATCTTAGTCGACTGGTGAGAATTCTTTTTCAATAATTGTGCTTCAAATGAACACCTTTAGTGTTCAAAAGTATGCAATATCGACATCCGATAGATATGTACGATATGTCTATTTACAAAGTTATTATTATTATTATTATTATTGTTTATATTTTGTTATAGTTAATAATTATGTTAGGCAAGGAAGTCTTCTTCTTCTAGCGAACTCCCTCGATGCTTGGGAGTGGAGAGAGCAATAGCTCCATACTCCACTATCTTTTGCATGTAGAGAGAGAGAAAGCCATGGGGATAACGAGAGTATGGTGTAGTGGTGCTTTAATGATGCTCCATAACTAAGGAGAGGCGGCTTTAGAAAGAGCAGTGAGTGTTTTTGAAAGCAGAACACTTTGTAAAAGGTTTGGGAAAGGAAAAGAGAACGTGAAGCAAGAGGGAGTGAGATCTCTATAGTGTGCGACATGTAGGATATCACAGGTAAGTTCTTCGTATACCACCGAAGATGATATATATATCTTGATATTACCTTTCACTTGATTGAATCTGCAAGTAATATTTATGTAGAGATTCTGTTACATTCATTCTCGATTGAGGATTAAGCTTGTATTATAGTGTTGTATTTTGATTTGGGATATAGATGTATAACCCAGACAACATGTTAAGTCTTATATTTATATATGTATCATAAATAATTTTTATGAGTTCGATAACTCAGGATGAGATACAGGTATATCTCTATGTTTTACTGTAACCTATTCTTTCTTATTTATTAAAAGCATATTAGAACAATAGTAATAGTCATAGGACTGTGTGATAGAACCAATTGTTAATGGGCGACTGAGTAAGTCTCATGGGCCGAGTATTGTGTTAATGGCTAATTGAGTAAGTCTCATGGGCCGAATATTGTGTTAATGGCCGACTGAGTTGATGGCCGTGTATTAACAAATGGTTGACGGTGTAAGTCTATAACCTATAGTTTATATATATAGGCCAAATATCATAATATCAGAGGCCGATTGTGATCATATTGTAAGAGGCCGACTATGATGATAAAGTAATAGGTCAACTATGATGTTACATAAAGGTTGACTAAGTAAATAAAATCAGGTTGACTGTGTTTATGCTTAGGCCAAATGTATTACAACATGAAGGCCGAGGGTGAAAAGTTTAACCCAAATCTTTTAAGAGATCGATTGATATTAAAAATAAGCTTAGGTTTAGTAACCAAGAAAGGGTCAATAGCAATTTTATAGAAGGATCTAAGAGAAGATCATTTGTGAAGTATAAATCCCTTACCAGTAGTGGATTAATAGGATTGAGAATGTGTTTTTTTGAAAGCTCGAAGAGCTAGTATAAAAGACAAAGTCTTAGTGAAGAAATACTTGACATTAGATCTATTCTATTGCCTATCTTAGGCCGAGTATAGCCACAAGAATGTCTTGAGAAAACATTCTTTATGCCAACGATAAGTTAAGATTTAGACTATCGTGATAATTATAATTCTCTCTTTTATATACATAAAGAGAAATATTTAATCCGTATGATTATGTATTTATTGTTTATTATTGACAGCTTATGAGTCAAATATTTATTAAGACATATAGAGTCTTTATTTGATAATGTATATGGCTTAAATGTAATCCTTGTATAGATGACTATGGATGAGCCTGTGAGTAGGCAAACAAACCATTGAGTAGATGACATGATGTCATAGACCCATGATTACAAGGATGCATAGAGGGAATCAATATATGTTTACACCAGTCATCTAAGCTCTCACCCTAGACTTGTCAAGAATGATTAGTAGATAATGATATATGTATTTATGACCAATGTGGTAAAAAATAAGACCAAGAGAGAGTTGTTATGTATAAAGAAAATAAATGAATAATAAGAATGTTGTCTCCAAGTCGAGAAAAGAATGAGTGAACATACAACTATATATATATATATATGAAACTTTAGCCAAAGTAATGCAAAAGTCACTGCTTGCATTGTTGGTTTACATTGTACTAGATAGCTCAACAATTTGAATGGGTCATACATAGCTAGAGCCAGACTAGAGTTATAAACTCGATTGTCTTTAGCTAGGGCACATCACTAGTTCTCAGATGGCATATGGAATCAGTTGATTCTCATTATCTATTACCCTCGTGAAAAGAAGGGTTACTTCTAGGCAGGAAGGTGAGTGAGGGACCACTTGTCTGTGGTTGGAGGAAAAGCACCAAGGTGATGCTCTCTCTCTCTCTCTCTTGCAGTTAACTGCCGAAGACTTGTGAAGAAGAATACATTGCTTATTTTATAAATGATATTGATAAGATTGTAAGTCGTAAGAAATATGACCATTGTAATATGTGCAATTGTTAGTTGCATGTGAAGCGACCTTCTTTTGAAATATGTATATTAGATTTTGATATTGCAAATATATTAATTATGCATTTTAAAAAAAAATGGTGAATATTTGCTTTATTTTTATTGAGTTTATTTAATATCTAGTTGGGATGTTACATTGTATCTAGACTCAAGGTTGTATTATGCTATGCAAAGGATACAAAGTCACCCTGGTTCATTATACCTTGGTGCATAATATCCTCTTGCTATAGCAAATTAGGGCTGCTTTACACATTATACCAACTTAACTATATCCTCTCTATCCCCTATATCTATTATGACCATAATTTATCCATTTCCAAATCCTATTCTAGACCATTCTTCACCTCTCAACCTATCTTTATCCACTGTTGATTTCACCTACCTCTTTCAACTTAACAATGCATCCTAACTATCCATTCCTAACCCTTAACCTTATCCAATCCCTTTCATCCATTTCGAGAGCATACCTATGTTCTTCTAACCTGCCTATTCTCTTGAGGGGGCATCCCATCCTTAAATACATTCCTCCTTGTCACTCCTTCAAGTGGCTGGGGCATCCTTTTCATTCATCTATACATTTTCTTCTTTGAAATGATGTTATTTCTCTTAATTGTGATATAATTTCAAAGAGGGGCAAAATATAGACATTTAAAAGTGACCATGTCTTACGGCATTACCTTGCATCACCTTGCGACACATTTTCTTCTAGGCCCCTTTCATGACCCTCTTCCATCATCCAATTAGTTAAATAAATTATATTTATTAAAGTAACCCCCCTTTATCCATTTATCCTCTCTAGCCGATTAATTAAATAAATTGCACATTTATTTAATTAATTCTTATTTTCCTCCATCATCCAGTTTAAATAAATTAAATATTTATTTAAATCTCACATGTCTCTCATAATTTAAATAATTTTATTATTTAAATTATTTATCCTCAGCCACTTGTGATTCTCATTAATTGTGTGTCATAAGCACTTCCTCTCTAGAAATTAATTAATTTATCTCATTTTCCCGTACAGATTCTTATTTTAGCCACCTGTCATCTTCTTTGGATGTGAATCATAACCACTAAGTTTAACTTTTCACCCTATCCTTCCACCTCATACTACATCCTTTTAATCTTAGTCATCCATTCTATCCTTCTCAATCTATAAATTGAAACTCTCATTTCAATATCAAACCCCAACAAATTTTTATATGCACACATATCTATCATTTTCTATCTATATTTTCATGGCTATTTCATATCCATGTTAGGCTGGTTTTTGTGAGCAGTCCACAATGCATCATTAATAGAGTAAAGCTGGTGTAGCTTGGGTGCACTCTACCCCGTTCTATCAGAAGTGTAAATTTGTGCAAAGTTTTAAGGTATTATTGTATTGTTTATCTTTATGTTGTTATCTTGCATTATTTTCACAACTTCAGTTTACATCTAGCTAGGTGGATGCGTGCTATGCTTTGATTTGAGAAAAAACAAAATTCTCTCATCTGCCTTGTCTTAATTTGTTAGTAATTACATAATGTTTTTAGTAACAATTATGGTCAAATTCTATTACAACTAATTGCAAATCCCTTGAAAGGAAGGGGTGATGTGTTGAATCTTATTTCTCACTAGTTTGTAGACTTATGAACGAACCAAAATATGGTAGATCATGTAAGGAAGCAAAGGTGTGCGGAAATGCTTCCTACGCTAACCTTGAGAGGAGTGTTATGCAAATTTCAAATTAGTTATTACAAAGATTTCTAAAAACACATGAAATAACATAAACATAATAACAATAAACCACAACTCAGTGATTTGCGTGAGGAAAACTCTTTCGAGAAAAAAACCTCACACTCCAAAACCTGCACAATGTATTATCAAATCTTCAAACATATTACAACACACTTGCAATGCAAGTTCTTACAGGAGTCTTCACCTCAACTCAATCTACTGGAATTTCAGCAGCATACAGACTTGTAAACTAAACTTTAACCAATGACTATCTCAAAGTATCAATATATATAATATTACATTGTATATGAGAACCTTCTAGAGATAAACCATTCCATTTTAGAAACATCTAATAAAACGACACCCATCATAAACCTCATAGCCAACTTATCTCTATATCCATGCAAAAGATACTTCTCAAAATAGCCACTTTGCACCTATTACAAATTCTTATTTCTTAACTCGCTCTATTTTTATTCCATGCAAGGATGAGACACTTTCTTTTTCTTTCTTTTTTTCTTTTGTTTTTATTTTTTATTTTTTATTATACTTAATCAATTCTGTGCATAAATGCCGACGGCTTGAGGGTGCATAGCCATGGAATGGGAACAACTTACAACGGTGCTGACCAACTCTGGGATCAGGGTCCAATTCCAACGGAAATAAAGAACTGAAGATATGCCAGATTCTGGTTTCCACACTCCCACAGATAGCGGTTACCACCTACACCTCACTACATTCAAGGCCACCGCTCAATGAGCTATTAATTGGGAGAGGGTTCTTGAGTGCTCTTAGGTTAAGGTCCTTCAGATTCTCAACTTCTTTATGTCAGTCGAGTGCACATAGATCAGCTTGACATTGTTGGGGACAGTTGCCTATGGAGTAAATGATTAGTCTTTCTTTCCTAGAGATTCAAGAGTTACCTTCAAACTCAATAAAATCTCTCAAGAGTTGGGAGGAAATTACCCACCTTGGCCTAGGTGCACATCATGCATGGTTTCTTTATGAAAACATACTTCTTAGTAATAACCTTCGTCACTGTTTTTTTGAATAGCATAAGGAAACTCTGTATCACGTGTACAATGCAGAGTATTATTTCAATTCTGTAGCAATCAAACAAGATATGGAAGAGAATTTACCCAATTTACGCTGGATCTTCATTACATGGGCCGCACTCTTCAATAAGATCAGGACCCTTCTCACAATCAGTTATGCACATAGTTTAAATTGAGTAATTTGTATGCATCTCATGAATTTGTTGTGCAGAAAGTGGGATGCAAAATTGCACAAGTTGTAACAGAAAAGGGAATTATATAAGCTATTTAAAAGATATTATGACACTGCTTTTTTTATGTAAACACGTGTCTTCAAGCGGTCCCATGGAAGGGGGCTTTGTAAATTATCTCAGCAGTGTTGTTGAAATTTTTTAGGAGCATTTTAAAACGAGTGGTCCCATGAATTTTGTAGTTGCTTCAAGGGGTCCCCAAATTTATGGAAGCTTGTGGTCTCATGAGGTTTTTAGTTGAATGTTAATTGATTTAGCAGAGATTTTTTAGACCTACAAATAAACAAATTAAAAATCATCAAATAAAAAAATTTCGCTCCAAAATATTTCCTAAACTAAATGGAAGGAATCTAAAAACTGATAGAAAAGTCCCTAAGTGGGTGGAGGAAAGTTTCACCCCCACCTTAAATGCACCCACTCAAGATCAACCACCTAAAAAATAGTTGCTCCTATTTTGGAAGAAAAGATTCTAATTTATGCAGTAGAAATGTTTTTTGGGTTTCATGGGACCCCTTGCTCCACAAAAATAGATCCTCTAGCAGCTCCATGCAGAGCTTAAATTTGAAAGTTGTATAGCTGTATTTAGACATTTTAGCTATAAAATACAATTGAAATTTTGAAAAGATTGTATCATATGAAAGGAGAGATTTTGGACAAACTGTCAAAATTTATATAAAATTATAATGATAGATATATTTGGTTTTTATGTAATTTACTTATACTAAAGTGTGTCATAGTATTTTAAAGGCAAAATTGAATAGATAACTGTCATAAAAAAATTGTTTGACAAGCAAGGTTGACTGTCAAATTTAAGCCCTGGCTCCATGGGAGCCCTTCCTTATGCAACAAATTGAAGCTTAAACATTTCAACTTATGCAATACAATTGCAATTTATTTCCAAATTATTTAGGGAGAGGACCCAATTGCTGAGCATGTTCCAATAGGTGTTAGTATTTGTGTATTTAAGGCCCAATATTTTTAGAAGTTTAGCACTAGTAGTTGTGACTTTAAGGTGGTTAGTGTTACTATAAATACTTATAATTGAATGAAATGTGTTCATTAAATTTGAAAAGCAACCAATCATGTGATGTCACATCAACGCACCAACAAAACATGACTTGATGCACACCTATTGGTCCACCTTTTTTTTTGGGGAACTATTTGACACCTCAACAAAAAGCGTGTTGATGTGGCATCATATTTGATGACGTGGCCTTGAAACTTTAGTTATAAGTAGGGGCCTTGCCAAATAAACTACTGTAAAAATTTTGGAGTGATTTAAAATTTCCACACATGATTTTGAGAGGCATGAAGTTAGGGTGCTCAAATCCTCTCCCTAGGTAGTAATATATTTGATATATAAAACTAAAATTTAAATATCAAGAAGTAAAAAAAAATCCGAACAAAAAAATTGCAGAACATAGAAAAACATGTGATTTGAAGGCCTTAAATTTTTTTTGAAATTACTTGACTATTTAAGTGGAATGGTGAGCATGCAACGTGAGACAAGTAGGCAAGGAAGCTGGTGGAAAAATAAGTCTATGATATAACATAATAAGCTATTGAATGGAAGATGAAGTTTGGAGATAATAGCCATGTTGTCATTTTTTTTTGAAGCACATGTCCTATATTCAATCCTCTTCCCACCATTTTCAGAGGAAAACCACCTCATTTAACTAGGCTTTATTTCTTATTTTTCAGCGTGCCTTGCTAAAAACATTGCCTCATTTGTTGATTTGTTTCAAAATTGATTTTGACCACTATAGTCGTGGACGAGTGGATTGGCATGCCCTGGATTACAAAATTGACAGTGGTAGCCACCATATTTGTGGTATCGATCTAACTGTCATCTTCAAACTTCCCACTAATTTGGTGCAATAGATAAATATGGTCTCTTCTTTGATATGTTCGTTTGGTGATCTTGCACCGAAATATATGAAATGAACAGTTGCTAGCTACAAATAAAAGATGTTGCATATCATCGTTAAGGGTGGCCCACCTATATCAAATAAGAAACAAACTTTTGTGCTATTTATGAGTTTACTTATGAATGGGTTGTTAAAATTTTTTATGGACGAGTTAGGAATCCTCTTGGTGACCAGTCCATCTTTGGTTCCGGTGGCTCATTTTCCAACACCCCCCTTGAGCCACACTGTAGGTGCTCGAAGATCCTCGTCTAGCTTGACTTTGCTGACCTGGACTATAATACCATGTTAAACTTTTCATGGACCAATTAGGAGTTGGGCCTAGGACCTCCCATTTGCTATTGGGGTGCTCTACTACCGAACTACTAGCCCTCTTGGTGATCAGTCCATCTTTGGTTCGAGTATAGCTCATTTTCCAACATGGGTGTGAAGTTTTCATATTTTTGGAATGATTTGAGTCTCCAAGATGGATGTTTGTTACATTAGAACAAAATTAATGACATATTTATGTGTTATGGATAGGGGGTTTGACTTTGGCCATAAACCCTATGGTTATTTTCCATTCCTAGTTGTTGAAGAGACTATTGTGATCCTTTTCGTTGTTAAGAGTTGAAGATATGGAGATAGGGGGCTCTCAATGAATCTTGCAATTCGGATGTAAAGAAACCTAATAGAGATCCCTATGCAAGTATAAAAAATGAAAACAAAGATACATTGTTCATGATTGAAACCAACCATCTATGACCATAAGAAGAATTGAATATTAAGCCAAAAAGTGTGAAGGCACAATAATAAGTTATAGATGTATCTAGCACACGGATTTTTATATTGAGAAAGTGCACCATCTCTTGGGCTAATATGATATAATATAATATAATCTCATCTAATATTGGGTGCCATGCTACAAAACCCCCTTCCTATTTTGAAATGAGACTTGGGATGAATTCTCATGATATGCTACCTATGGAAGTTGTTAGGGGTGAATTCTCATGATATGTTAGTGGTAATATTTTGTTTGAAAAATAAAGTTACTTGTATTGGGGCTAATGGTTGGATGTACTTGTAAATAAAATATGAATGTAGTGTGAAAAGATAAAATATAGCATTGTGTTTCTAGATTTTAAATATATAATTTATTTTTATACTTAGATGATAAGTTAGTTAAGTAAATGATGTCGAAAAGTATAATTTTATTCACTTTAATAAATGTAAAAATATATGCTCCTACATACACCTTTAGGAATAGTAAATGCAAGTATTTTTCAAAGTCCTTTGGTGAACAAATGCAACTCGTGTTGAGATATGATGTAGATATTTTTTAATAATTTTTACAAAATATAATTCTTATAAAATATAATTTTTTATTAATTATTGAATAGGACTAAGCTAAAAAATTGGAACCCCTCATCTACATACACCTTAACTTGACCTAAAAGAATTGTAACAATAATTTGTTTAGTTGATGTAGGAGCATCCTAGGGTGTAAGAGTAATCTTGCATCAACCAAAAATATTTTCTTTTACTTTATTTGTTTATTTGCAAGGCTTTAGTTGCCAATCAGTCACCAAAATTCCTACCGCATGTCACTGTAGTTGCATATCTCATCTCGCAGCTAGGGATATATGTTCTACTATGATCCTTCAATATCATATTCACTTTTCAAAAGTTTCTAAGAATCATGTGTATAACTTGGTTCTGAACCTTATTGTGCTTAACAGGTTTACACTCAATTTCACTGTTCCTAGATTGCAACAACTTCCTAATGTTTGTAGTAACAAAGGAATACACATTGGACCCTTGAGTGCTTATGGTGTGCACCACATAAAGATCAGTCATCCCATCATCATCATATTCCTTGGGAGATCCACCTACATGGTTGGTCGACTACACAATACATTTGGTATTGAGGTTGGCGCCACCTTGCACAAGCTGATGAAGATCACTCTTAGGGCTAGTAGTTGATATATAAACATCATGGAAGAACATTAGAAATTAGTGAAGAAAGTAGGAGATAGCTGGACATAAAGTTGCATTGTAAAATCTTTCGAATGTTGTGATTTTGTTCACTTATAATCAAATGGCTGAGGCCTAGCATGTTGGAGGCCCATTGCAGGAGATTGTAATGTTGTTGTGACAATGAATAAATAAATCAAATATGATTAATCTATTGTTTCATTTAGATTGATGTGTGTTGTTTATTTGGTTGCATGGTTGGATAATCCTTCATTGGGTCCTCCAACCATGACTGCATTAGATGGTATCAAAGCTTGCTTGATGTGATTTTTTGAATGCGCTTGACAAAAGAGGGAGAAGATCGACAAGTGGAGTAGTGTTGGTTAGGTAAATCAAGGTGTACTAAAGAAGAGGAAACATGTCACATTATTTTGTACTTTGCAAGAATTAAATAAGGGTATCCTCTAGCAAGGGAATGTTGGGTAGAAGATTCCTATGAACTTATTAGTTGTAAAAAGATAGCCGAATAGAGGCAGTCGACAAGAAGATTGTAAATAGAATGCTGACTCTAAGGCAATTTGTAGGGGTGATTGTGAATAGACTGTCAACATGAGGTAGTTTACACCAATTCCAAGATGTCTCCAAGGAGAGGACATGGTACTATTAATGTTGCTAGAAAGATTAAAGAGATACTTGAGATGGTAGAAACTATGAAGATCCAAATGGATGCTTTTGAGGAAGATTGTAGGAGAATCCCTCACACTAGAGATAATGAAAGTGCTGAAGAACAAGAAGCTAGCCTTGTCGAGCAAAGTGAGAGCGAAGAGGAAAATAAGGAAGAATGAATGTTGAGAGCCATATCAAGTATTGGTAAGAAAACTAGAGTAGATGTTCCCAATTATTCTGGTAGCCTAAATCCTAAAGAATTGATAGATTGAATAATTGATTTAGAAATTTTTTTGTATGAAGATATTGATGATCCAAATAGGATGAAATTTGATAAGACTAGGTTAAGGGGTCATGTTTCCATTTGGTGGAAGGCTTTTTCTAGCTAGAAAGAAATAGAAAAGGTAAGCCTAGTGTGTGAAAGTGGGACAAGATGATGAAGAAAATCAAATCCAAGTTCATTCTTGTAAATTATCAATTCGAGCTACTAAAGGAGTTGCATGATCTAAATAAGAGGGACGGGTAAGTGCAAAAAGATGGGGGGCCAAAAAGTGGCCAAATTGTTTTAAAAAAAAAATAATGTAAAATGCGAGCGTGTTATGGTTTGGTAATGACGAGCCTAAGGCTCGTCAAAACCAAGCCATAATGTGAGCACATTTTGACTTGTTATAAATTAAAAAAGGGGTTATCTCATTTCATTTCTTTTTTCTCCTCTATACCTACGGCCTGCAAACCCTAGGAAGCGCGCTCGCATTTTGCAAAACTCAATTCAACACAAAAATCTTATCGATTCATCACCAAAATGCCGCCACGACATCGAGCCCGCCAAAGGAGTGAGTTTTTTTTATTTATTTGTTTGAATTTGTTTCTAAATAGGTAGGTTTGACTTGATTTTTGATGTATATTTTGTTAATTGTCAGGAAATGTTAATGCACCTCCTCCTCCTCCTCCTCAAAATCCACAAAATCCTGAGGAGGAAATACCTGCAGAACAACAACCTCCTCCATCCATTCCTTGACATGCCCCTAGAACACAAGAAAATATAATGGGGCAAATTGAAAAAAATAAAAAAGAAATTGAAGATATAATTGTAAGGTTGAAAGATCCTTCCACTTCAACCTTGCATAGGTCCACGCTTGCTGAATCTCTTGAATCTATGTTATCAAATGTAGATTCAATTAGCAAGCAAATAACTAGTTGGACGGATAAGAGGAGAGAGTTTAGAGACTATTATGCAGACAAGCTGTCATACCAAGATATGAAAAAATTACAAATTACAAAATTAGACTTGTGTTCAATTTTCACAAACCCACAAACAAATCAACCTCCACCCATTACATGCAAGAGGTTCCCTATCCATTGGTGCAACAACCAAGCGATAAGGGACAATTTTGGGCAGAGGTGGTGGATGGTTTTTGACCATCCTCCATGCAATAATAATGAGGTCCCGCAATACTTTTTGAGGAAACACTACTATGAGTTTGTCCTTAATAAAGTGCCAAACTATTTTGATATGCGTGACTTCGAGGGTAGAGGTGGAGGGTCAGCACAAGATAGACCAGGGGCACGTGTTGACCCACAACGGGCAGTGATATGAGTAATCAGCAGACCACCCCATGAGCATGTTTCTATCCCTTCCATTGTGAAGGAGAGTGTTGAGGTCGATACACTTCAGTCTATTAGTGCCTTGACCCAGAGCATCATAGAGCCTGCTAGTCCTGCAGCACAGAGTGGGTTGGGAGATAGTGTGAGGAGTAGGGTCCCACCCCATACTTGTCAGACTTGCGGGTCAGCCTGTGGGTATGACCCCATGGATAGTCAGGATGTAGGTGCACAGGCTACATGTGCAACTGAGCAGATGGTGATAACAGATACCCTCCTGAGTGAGACTTTCGGCCTTGATACTCAGGTAAATATTAGCAAGTTTATTGAATTTAATTTATTAAATTTCATTTTTGAAATGCAAGATTTACTAATTTAGTTTGATGATTTTAATAAAATTTCAGGGTCATAGCGTTGATGCAGTTTTCAGTGGTTCTCCACCTGCATATTACACTAGATCATCTACTATCGGGGAATGTAACTAGTAAACAATTATAAATATTACATGTGAATAGCATCGTTATATGAATGGTATTCTAATATCTAATTTTGGATGTTGAATAGGTTAATATTGGAGATTTCACAGCAACACCTGCCAGCGGTGGTGGACTTCAAAGCTTCACGGAGGTAATAAAATAAATAGTTTAATGAATGAATTGTACTTACTAGATTTTGGTATGTGACTTCTGTGCTTTATTGTGTGTACTTCCATGTTTAGATGAACGTGTGTGTATGTTAGGAGCCATGATTTGCATCACTATTATAGTTTTCGTAATTGAATAATGTTGTTTTATTTTCAGATGACGCAAGCTGTGGAGACACCTCTCGATGTTCAGAGGGCAATGGAGCATGGTGTGACTTCTGCGATTCATAGCTCCATGGCATTGACAGGGGTATGAGGCAGATTAGTAAATTTCAATTTACATTCATTGTTATAGTTGTTTATTTTTGAAAAATCAAAAGATTATTGATTTGAAGTTTAATTTCTATCTGGATGGTTTATATAGGACATAACATCACCACGGCCTATTCTTGCTACTGAGGCAAGTGGGGAGACAAATTATATGGTAGCGGTAAGTGATTATTTTTGTTAAATGTTTCTTTTTTTATAACATGTAATTTCTATATATTAATGTCTATACTTTTTATTGTAACAACTAAAGATGCAGGAAGAACTAAATAGGAGGAGCAACCCTCAGGTTTGTAGTAGAGCACCCACATGCGCGTCTCCATCCCCTAGAAGATCAAAGGCTGCCCGTGATCTATTCTCTTCACTAGCTAGAGGGGATTGACTTTTTATTGTGTTCCTTTGTTGTATGCCTATATGGCATTTGTGGACATATATTTTGTATTGTATATAGTTGACATTGTATGCCTATATGGCATTCTTGTAAACCTATATGGCTATTTTGTATATATGTTATACTTATATCGATAGATATTGATGTATGCCTATATGGATATTTGGTTAATACAAATCTTTTTTATTGATGGCGTCCATACTTGCATTATAAATCCATGTTTGAATGGATATTTGTAGATGGCTACTTCAAATATTTAAAGTCCAATTGTATTACATAGGATGTTTGTTGATCTAATAAGCTAGCTATTGTTATTCAAGTATCACCTAAACCTCATTTTGGAACTAAAAGATAAAAGTTGTATTTAAAAAAAAATGAATCATCATGTTGAACAGAAAATATTAATATTCTTTGAGTTGCTCAATTAAAAATATTCAAATGAGTATGCTGATCCATATTCTTTATGAGTTGGTCAATTGAAAATATTTCTTAATTTCTTGTTATTATACCAAATTGGGATGCAAAGAGTATGTTTGTTGTTTTGAATAAGATAGTCAAAATCATATGCTTATGAGCACCTGATGACCATTGTGGTTATTAAATGTAATTCCTCTTGCATATAAGGCAAACTTATGAGATTACATTGAGTCTTACCTTGATCATCATCTAAGGCACCTTGCAAAGGAGGTCTTGAGCAACATAAACCTTAGGCACAATTTCTTGCTTCTACAATCAAATTTGAGCACCTAAGGAGTGGATTGGTGATGGACATCACTTTGAGTGCCTTAAAAGTGTTTGAAAGTTTGAATTGGTGAATGATAGCACCTAAAGGTCTGAGAACCAACTAGAATAAGGAATTGAAGAATGAGTTAACCACTTTGAGTGCCTTGAAGGAGAGATGTATGTATATGAAGATTGATTGAATCTTTGGAGTTTAGGCACACTTTCCTTGTCATCTAATCACACATTGACACCTAGGAAGAGTTGACATGAAACAATCCTTTGAGTGGACTCTTTGATGAGATCTCTCCCATTGCTTAAACTTGTTGAAATGTTAAAAGCTAAGTCATGGATTCTAGGCGCTCTTTGCCTTCAGAATGACCTTGAATTGGCGCCTAAGCATAACAAGAGAGTTTAAATCCATTCAATATGGTGCCTTGTAAGAGGAGAGCTTAAGAGCATGAGACTAGATGGCATTTAAGAGTCAAGATCATCAAAATCCAAAGAAATGGGCTAAGTAAGCTAAGGCGCCTTTGCTTGTCATTCAATACCTCCATGAGCGCCTAGATTGAAATTGCATCCAAGGACATCTACGAGTAGGTGCCTAGAGGGGAAAAGTCATCCTAAGACCTTCATAATTATTTAAAGCATAAAAAATGCCAAGTATAAAGCTTCATGATGTTGGGCACTCTTTCACCTCCATATAGATCTAGATTGGTGCCTTGGATAAAATATCACAAATCTATATCATTGAGTAAGTTCCAAGAGAGAAAGGCTTGCTTCAAGCATGTTTAATCATTCAAGGTCTTACAAATAATGAATAGAGCCTAAATTGATGCTAGGTGCCTCCTCTTGTCTCTACTATCTAGTTTTGGCGCCTAAGGAGAAATTGTATCTAGTGAACTCATTAATTGGTGCCTAGGAGGAAAAGACCTTAAACTTACATTATTGAGTCAGCACTTTAGAAATTGAGCCATTCCTAGTCAATTGGAGTCATAAAATATCAAATACAAAGTCAAATTGGATTTAGGCGCCCCTTCATGAAATTTTCCACCATCATGAGCGCCTAGATCTAGGAAGATCATCCAATTGCACCTAGGAATAAGATACAAGTCCAAGACCTCAAATTTGAGCACCTAGAAGTGTGATGGATTGAAGAAGCTACATTGGCGCCTAAGGGTAAGTTGTATCTAATGACATCACCTAATTGAGCACCTAGGAGGTATAAAGCTTAACATTGACATGAGGACAAGCGCTTAGTAAAGGAGAGTTTCTCAAACATTTAAACATGTGAATGAAGTCATAGAAATGCACTAAGTCATCTAGGCGCCATTTTCCCCTTGTGTACCCTTACATTTGCGCCTAAGAAGAAGTTGCTTCAATTCATTGGAGTGTTTGAATATTGAGGATTTCTTAGCAATGCTTTGCAACTTTACACTGCCTCCTTTTGAGAATTTTGGGGCAGTAGAAAACCTTTCACCACGGGCAAACACCTCAGAGATATAAAAAACTGAGAGAGGTTATTGTAGAGGCACTCTACATGATCACGTTGCCTCAGACGTAATATTTATAAGTGACACAGTTTTCAAGTACCATCTCATCAAAGATTGTTGCCTTTTTGCACTTTGGACTCTTCAGGGATATCGTCGGTACAATGTAGCTCGGACTGTTTCGACATGTTTGGGTGAAAAACAGGACCATGCCTAGCTTAAATGTACCCATCCGGACACATTGGAATAGTCAATTTGGTCACTTCAGGAGCAGGATGAAAGTTACACCCCTTTACAACTTTACACTGCCTCCTTCTGATGATTTTTGGGGTAGTAGAAAACCTTTCACCACGGGCAAACACCTCAGTGATATAAAAACTGAGAGAGGTTATTGTAGAGACACTCTACATGATCACGTTGCCTTAGACGGAATGTTTCTAAGTGACACGATTTTTGAGTAACATCTCGTCAAAGATTGCTGCCTTTTTGCACTTTGGACTCTTCAGGGATATCATCAGTACAATGTAGCTCGGACTGTTTCGACATGTTTGGGTGAAAAACAGGACCATGCCTAGCGTAAATGTACCCATCTGGAAGCGTTGGAATAGTCAGTTTGGTCACATCAGGAGTAGGACGAAATTTAGACCCCTTTGCAACTTTACACTACCTCCTTCTGACGATTTTTGGGGCAGCAAAAAACCTTTCACAATGGGAAAACACCTCAGAGATATAAAAAACTGAGAGAGGTTATTGTAGAGGCACTCTACGTGATCGCATTGCCTTAGACAAAATATTTCTACGTGACACGGTTTTTAAGTAACATCTCATCAAAGATTGCTACCTTTTTGCACTTTGGACTCTTTAGGGATATTGTCGGTACAATGGAGCTCAGACTGTTTCGACATGTTTGGGTGAAAAAAAGGACCATGCCTAGCATAAATGTACCCATCTAGATGCGTTGGAATAGTCAATTTGGTCGCATCAGGAGTAGGACGAAAGTTACACCCCTTTGCAACTTTACACTGCCTCCTTCTGACGATTTTTGGGGTAGCAGAAAACCTTTCACCACAGGCAAATGCCTCAGAGATATAAAAAACTGAGAGAGGTTATTGTAGAGGCACTCTATGTGATCATGTTTCCTTAAACAGAATGTTTCTAAGTGACACAGTTTTTGAGTAACATCTCGTCAAAGATTGCTGCCTTTTTGCACTTTGGACTCTTCAGGGATATCATCGGTACAATGTAGCTCAGACTGTTTCGACATGTTTGGGTGAAAAATAAGACCATGCCTAGCATAAATGTACCCATCTGGACGTGTTGGAACAATCAGTTTGGTCACATCAGGAGCAGGATGAAAGTTACACCCCTTTGTAACTTTACACTACCTCCTTTTGATGATTTTTGGGGCAGCAGAAAACCTTTCACCACGGGAAAATCCCTCAGAGATATAAAAAATTGAGAGAGGTTATTGTAGAGGCACTCTACATGATCACATTGCCTTAGATGGAATGTTTCTAAGTGACATGGTTCTTGAGTAACATCTCGTCAAAGATTGCTGTCTTTTTGCATTTTGGACTCTTCAGGGATATTGTCGGTACAATGTAGCTCGAACTGTTTCGACATGTTGAGGTAAAAAATAGAACAATGCCTAGCCTAAATGTACACATCCAGATGCGTTGGAACTATCAATTTGGTCGCATCAGGAGAAGGACACCAAAAATGCATAACATGATGATGTAAAAATGTGTATATGTGTAAAAATGTAGCAGGAAATTAAAAAAAAAAACTTACAAATTAATGTGCATACTTACAACTCAATGTAACACGACTTTACAAAATCAATGTGAATACTTACAAATTAATCTAATGAACCATCTGGGTCTGCTCTACTCTTTATTGTGTCAAGTATTGCTTCATGGTCAGACTCACGCACCTTCCACAAGATTTTGTTCAAAGGTCTACTCTGATACTTTATCAAATAAAAATTGGATGCCACGACAAGGTTCGAGTAATGAAGAATCTTTCGATGCCTGTCAAAGTCCTGAAACAACCAAACATTAACACTCTTATGTGGGTACCTTCTAAGCCATGTTCCAGTAATAACCACTGAGCCTGTAGGGTATTCGATGTTTTCTCCATCTGTAATAGGGGCCTCCAATTTCTTTTTGGCCTCAACACGACATAAGTAATAATTTGTTCCTTCTTCATTATCTTCATCTGTATTAACTACATATACATGCCCTACATTGATGTGTAGTAAATTAGATGAAATTAGTCAACATTACAAAAACACTATAAAGTAAGATGACATTACCTGGTTGAACTAGATGAAATTAGATGCATATACATGCCCTATATTACCTGGTTGAACTAAATCTGATATGTGGTCAAAGTCAACTGATGATTCCATCTGTGTTAGTTCCAGTGCTGTCGGGGGTCGATACGTGTCAAGTGGGCTAAGATAACTTAACTATCATTCGTCAACCCACTCCTTTGACTCGCACTCATCCCAGACTTGAATTGTACAGGAAGAACAAAAGCATGACATCTTTCGCATATGGATACTCCATAACCTGCAATTGAGCTTCTGAAAGAGTGCATCTCATTTGATCTTGTCAGTGTACAACAATCCTCATATGGTGCAATGTTAGTATCATCTATCAACCAAAAAAATCTATGAATTGAAGACTTACCTTCATTACCTGGACCCATGGAAGCATTACACCACTCGACAATCAATTTTGCATCTGTCAACTTTGCATTGTCTTTATACTTTAACTCTTCTCATGCTATGGCTCTTTTAATACATGCTCCTGCACCATCATGCTCCCCCTTTCCATGCCCAGCCTCACAAAAGTTCCACATATGCTGAATACCTATAAAATTATGCCTCCTACTCAACCAATAGAAATTCCACGAGTTCTTGAATTGTAACGCACAGGTATCTGACCATATGATATGTTGATTGAACAATATGCCCCTTCTAGCCAAATCATTGTAGAACACCTGAAAGCAACCTTGCACAAACTCCGTAGAATGTGTGCGATCATCACTAATATAGAAATTATACTCCCTTATGATCTTTCTGTCATCCTCTGTACTATCATTCGCATGAATGAATGTGATGTGCACAAATATAGAAATCTGTGTGGGTTTGTAATATTGTGATTGCACCTCACACTTTGGCTGTAGACTGTAGTTCTCTGTAAAGTCGACGACTGAAACAATGCTACCAATTGGAAATCTGTCCTTGCATAACTTGAATTGCAAGTCCAACCATCGAGCTCTATGGGCATGTCTTGCATACTCATACACTATGCTGTCACGAAATATAGTTATAAACTAATACACTAGAATTTTTTCAATAACCAATTCACACCTCTTTGCTTCTTTACCATCTTTTGTATTGTATGCCACTATTTTATACTTGCCAAACTCTACTAGTTCATTTCCAACCGCATGTGTTCTTTCCATATGTTCACATAGTGGCAAATGTTGCAAGCCACCGCAACGATGACATGTGCCATCCAAGCATAATTTCTTGTAGAATATTTGACCTTCCTCTCTTTCACATAAAATTCTTGATATGAAGTCTCTTGAAGATGTTGGTGGGGCACATATGGCACAACCCTGCAAAACATTGTTAGTATGCATATCTAAACATATAGACCTATAAACATCAAAATGGTTAGAAAATTCAATATGTAATCTACAACAACAAGTAGTGCATGTGTGATTTATCTTTACATAGAAAGGTTTTAGCTAGAAAGGTTTTAGCATTTCAAAATATCTTTGACAAATTTTAATTTGAGGATACTTCTCTAGAAATTTACCATAAAACTGTGTTTGAGTCTCATCCAAAAAATGCTTTGGATGTGGCTCACGGTTCTGACTACCGATTCTCCTTCTTATCACATCCCTTTGATTCAGAGATACCCTTGTGTAATTCTTCCAAAAGTCTTCAATTAGTGATCTCAATGCTTCAACAATTGGTTTATCTTTTCGTGGTAGTCTCCCCGAGAACGCCCATAATTCATTGGAATTAGTGTCCTTAATTCTTTGGCGTCTTCCAACGGCTCTTGATAAAGTTTTCCTATTAATTCTCAATTTTTGACTCGTCTTTCTAATGAGATGAGCTTTCCTCGTTTGACTACTTACTATAGTCGATGTAATCACACGCCATTTTGCATTACTATCTTTTGTGCGTGAGGTGTTACCCACACTCTCATACACACTCATTAGATTCTTGATAATAGATTTTGCACTTGAAGCCTTTGATGTTCTCAACCCAAGAATCTTCATGATGGACCTATACTTTATACTTCGCATCATTTCAATGAATAGTTGACATCTTACAGTCTCATTTAACTTTCAAAGAACAATCTCCAAATCTTATGAGCATATCTTCTACAAGTGCATTTTGGAATCTTACCTTCCATTGGCTGCAAAATATTCTCATCAATATCAATCAAATACTTTGGCTTTCTATGCAAAATTCTAGGTGGTCTTAAGTTAGGTAAATTCATCTCAACATTAGAAATTTCATCAATATTTAAATGAGATGGGCTAGATGGCATACCTTCGATCGAAGATGGAATAGATGACATACCTTGAGGTTGAGGTGGGAATGATGGCGTACCTCCTTCATCACATCTGAGTGATGATGTACTCTCAACTTGAGATGTGATAGATGGTGTCCCTACATGTTGACTTGCGGTAGAGGACGTGTCTCCAACTATGGTTTTCAAATCTCTCATAGCACGAAGTTTTTGCATTCGTTCTCTTTGTGCCACCAATACCATATCTCTTTGTGATGGTTGTGGTTCCTTTTCAATTAGCATGTCTTCATTTATCGTGTCCAATTTCCTCTTCTTACGAAGTTCCCTCATAGCCATTGCTTTCTTTGCATTCTTATCTTCTATCTCTTCCTGTGTTAGTTTAATTCTTGATCGTTTCCTTGGCATGACGAAGAATTTGTCTGTAGCATGATAAAGAGACCAATATTAGTTCGTAAGAAATAAATACAAGATAATAGTGGGATTGTATTTTTATTATGTTGTAAGGATTTATTCTTGTATAGTTTGACATCATGGTATGTTAAGGTCTGTTTATTACACATAATTATTAAAGAGCCCAAGTGTAGAAAATATACATGGCATCATGTGATATTATAGGCTGCTTTCTTGATTGGGAATATGTCTATTTTAAACATGTATGATAAAGAATGATAAAGTAATTCAAATAGAATTAAGGAAAATGTTAAGAACATGCATGTAAAGACTTGACATACCTAAAAAATGAAGATTCGAATGGAGAGAGTACCCAATTATGTAGTGTTTTTTCTTCTTGCATCAAACTCCTCAACAATTTGAGTTTTTCATCACTTGCTTCCTTTTCAATGTTAAATTGAATAACACTCAAATATAATTACTAACAACAATACTATTAACCAATCTATAATGTTAAATTACTAAAATTGAATCACAATTAACATTGCAACACTACAAAAATTGAAACTTGAATAGATATATATCAAATTTGGTGTGAAAACTATGTTATTTCCTACTTCTCAAGTTGGCAAAGCAGAAAAGATGGTGGAAAGATCATGCAAAGGTGGTAGAATGTGTAAAATGTGCATGTGAACTTCCCAACAGCATGAAAGCACTTCTTTTTTGTCAGAGCACATGCAGAATCAGTATGAAAACAGAGCATGTGGGCCTAGATCATGGGGGTCAACACTTTTTTACCATTTCTATAGCAGGACAAAATGCGAGCGCATTATAACGCGCTCGCATTTTGTCCTGCTATAGATTGATCCATAAATATTTTACCTATCTCACCTTTGATAGCATCTTTACAATATCTCACCTCTAGTTCCATTAGCTCATGTTCTATATCTCACCTCTAATGTCATCGGTGTAACAAGCCTCTCAGAGGAGCTTTTGAAACCTACACCAATCAACGGTGTTAGGCTGATCAGAGGCGTATCAAGGAAAAGTGAAAGGAGATCTCGCCGAAGGATTGAAGGTATTGGAGAGACAAGGGGTATCTTACATCGATCCATTGGAAGGAAACGGTGTATCAGTGACTCTAAAGTGAGTCCCACCGATAGCATTCATCACACCGAAGAAGAGAAGGATCATCGGTGCATCGGCCCAAGTGTATAAACGTCCACCGATGACAAAAGTTTCACCAAAGGCGATTGGTATCGGTGTATCGGCAAAGTTAATGCTAGTATGGCCGATAGTGATTATGTTGCCGATAGAGAAAATCAAGGTTGACGCTGGAGTGTTTCCATCAGTGCATCAGCCTGAGTTCGTAGGCATTCACCGATGAAAGGAGTCTGGGCGACAAGTATGGTTCGAAGGTATATCAGAGTGATCAGTGTGTATCGGCGGAGTGGTTCTCAAGCTCGCCGATGGTAAAGGTCATACCGACGGTTGGAGCATAGTGTTGAGCTGTTGGTGAGAGAAGTGAGATTGGCAAAAGAGTTTTCAAATGTGCCGACAATGTTCAATCTCACTGATAATGAAGAATGTGTGTGTAGTTTGGTATCATTTGGACCTTGAGGAAGTTATTTAAAGCTGGTTGAGCAATAATCTTTTACACTAATTGACGTACTGAACATAGGTCCAAACAATGAAGGGGTAAGCCCTCATAATCAAGTTCTTGATAGAAAATGCCCATCGAGGAAGAAAGATAGATCTTCTTTGGAAGCAAAAGTTCTAGTTTGTAACAAATCCTTATCCAAGCATAAATAGCAGGGGTTCTATCAAGCGATTGCCAATCCACTTCCACAAAGTCTCCTGAAGACTTCCTGATTGATTCCAAAACATTCACACCCCAAAACAGGAGAGGCAATCAATATAATCAAACCCATAAATCTTCATTTGACGACATAAACTCTCTTCAGGCTAGATTAAGAGTCCAGGATTTTAGCTCAAGTCTAAACCCATCAACATCTAAATAACCTGACTACAAAATCTTTGTTTGCCTATCTTTAGAACATAACATTGCTGCAAAATAACCCTAATCCCTCAACCCTCAACCCTAATCCATCATCCCTCAACTCTAATCCCTCATCCCTAAACCCTAAATGTTATCCCTATTCCTAAACCCTCAACAGGCTTGATACTATACCTTAAACCCTAATCTCTTATCCCTAAACCCTCCAACCCTATCCCTAATCCTTATACCCTTAACACTCTACTTTAACCCTAATCCCTCGACCCTCAACCCTATCCTGAAACCCTTAACCCTCGAACCTCAATGTCCTCAACCCTCAACATCAAACCCTAATCCCTCAACCCTTAACCCTGATCCCTCGACCCTCAACCCTATCCCTAAACCCTAAACCCTAAATCCTCAACCCTCAACCCTCAACGTCAAATCCTAATCCCTCAACCCTTCACTCTAATCCATCAACCCTAAACCCTCAACACTATACCTTAAACCCTAATCCCTCAACCCTCAACCCTAAACCTTATCCCTAAACCCTAATTCCTCAACCCTCAACCCTAATCCATTATCCCTGTTGGAACTAAAAATTCCAACTATTTTTTTTTGCAAACTATTGCAGGCTTTTTGTATGCAAAATCAATTTTAACACCCATAAATTCATCTTTGCACATCGACACGAGGGTTTTACTTTGAAGAGTTACATTTTGGAGCCTTCTCATTTCCATGCAAAATCACTTTGTGACTTTACTTACCCGTCATACGTGAGTACATATGTCTAATTTCTTATGTTGGAAAGATCCAGAACACCTTGAGTGGATAGTTGGGGCAAGTGTTACTGAAGATGGAAAGTATATTCTTTTATACATTACAGAAGGGTGTGATCCTGTGAATAGGCTCTATTATTGTGATCTTGATACCCTTCCTCAAGGTAATGAGAGTAATAAAGGCAAGGATGAGAGGCTTCCATTCCAGAAGCTTATTGATAATTTTGAAGCAGAATATATCCTTGTTGCAAATGATGATACTGTGTTCACTTTCCGGGCGAATAAAAATGCTCCAACATATAAATTGGTTTGAGTGGACTTGAGGCATCCAGAATCTTGGAGTGATGTTGTTCCAGAATCAGACAAGGATGTACTTGAATCAGCTGTGAATGTCAATGGCAATCAACTTTTAGTAAGTTACTTAAGTGATGTGAAGTATGTTCTCCAAGTATGAGACTTGCAATCTGGCAATTTGCTTCATAATTTGCCAATTGATATTGGGTTAGTTAAAGGAATCTTTGGAAGGCGTAAATATGATGAGATATTTATTGGTTTTACAAGCTTTCTTACACTTGGTATTATTTATCGATGCAATCTAAATACTGAAAAACCAAATATCGTAGTATTCAAAGAAACTATTGTTCCAGGCTTTGATCGTACCAATTTTGAGACTAACAGGTTTTCTTTCCTAGCAAGGATGGAACTCAAATACCAATGTTCATTGTATGCAAGAAAAACATCACCATTGATAGTTCACACCTGACACCACTATATGGCTGTGGGGAATTTAACATTAATATCACCCCATCCTTTAGTGTTCGTCGTGTTGTTGGTTGAAAACATTTAGGAGCAGTATCTGATGTTGCAAACATTCGTGGGGGTGGCGAATATGGAGAAGAATGGCATAAAGCAGGCTCACTTGTAAATAAACAAAATTGCTTTGATGACTTCATTTGTGCTACTAAATTCCTTATATCAGAGGGTTACACACAACCTAAAATGTTGTTTATTGAAGGAGGCCGTAATGGTGGTCTGCTTGTTGCAGCTTGCATAAATCAGAGGCTTGACCTATTTGGTTGTGCATTGGCTCATGTGGGAGTTATGGACATGTTATGCTTCCATAAATTTACTATTGAGCATGCATGGACTACAGATTATGGATGTTTAGATAAGGAAGCAGAATTTCATTGGCTGATTAAATATTCACCATTGCATAATGTAAAGAGGCCATGGGAAGAGCCTAGAGGACAAGGTGTTTGGTATCCTGCTACAATGTTATTGACAGATGATCATGATGATTGAGTTGTGCCTCTCCATTCTCTATAAGTACACAGTGTCCCACAAATGTGGAGTTGAGGTGGCAGGCAGAAGTAAGCTCCAGCATCTATGCAACACTTTTAATTGCTGATATTAACGGTGGTGGTAAATTAGACATGGTGGTTCCATCTTTTATACACTACTTGGAAGTGCTAGATGGTTCTGATGGAGACAAAATGCCAGGGTGGCCGGTGTTCCATCAGTCAACTTCCCATGCAAGCCCACTTCTCTATGACATTGATAAAGACGGGGCCAGAGAGATAGCCTTAGCAATGTATAATGGAGAAGTACTCTTTTTCAGGAGTTTAGGATACTTAATGAAAGAAAAATTGGAAGTTCCCCGTTTACGCGTTTGCAAAGATTGGTATGTTGGTCTTGAAAAAGATCATGTAGATCGTTCTCATCCTGATATACATGACGATCTTCTAATCCAGGAGGCAATTGATCAGGAAACTTTGTCCAGGAAACATGGAAGCATCCAAGAGACAAAGTCCAACCAGTCTGTATCTTCACATAAAGCTTCATTAAAATCATCAAAACCACAATCATTATCTGAGGTTCCTTAAAATGGAGGTCGCCCATCTGCTGTAGAAAACGATGCCCAAAATGTGGTTTCAACCAATCTTTCTGAGCATACATCCACCGATGTGGAGAATGGAACAAAATCAAATGTCAGTACAACTGACTATATTGGTGATGATGAGGCATCCATGCACAATTTACCAGGTATGGAAGAAATTACAAATTCTACAAATACAGCTCTCCATGTGGCAGCTAGTCAGAAGGATTATAAGCTTGCTGAGTTACTCCTTTCGTTGAAACCGTGCATCATATTAATGAAGAACGAAAAGCAAGAGACAACACTCCATAAAGCGACCGCAGCGGGATGTTTAGAAGTTGTGGAGTTTCTCCTCAATCTTAAGAGTGAAGTGCGCTGTAATTCTTCCAAATGCGCTCATCCTGGAGGTTTTTGATTTAGAAGAGTGTCGTTTAGATCTCGATGATCTTTGGAGAGTTGAAAATGATGATCATGAAACAGCCCTCCATTATGCCGCAAAAGGTGATTATGTAGAGATTGTGAGCGTTCTATTGGAGAAAGTGAAGGGTATTGAATTAATTTTGAATAAAGATGTTAGTCATTTGAAAGGTGCAATTGTCACGGCAGATAGAATTCTGACTGTTAGTGAGGGGTATGCTTGGGAAATAACAACAAGCGAAGGCGGATGGGGTCTTGATGAGCTTTTACAAAGCAGGAAATCTGATCAACTTTGATACCACTTGATTCATAATCTGAGCCAACTATGTCGCACTCCAGCACATCAACCATACAGATTTAATGAGATGCTCTCAAACTACGTCAATGTGCACCAAAACCACCTATGATGATTGTTAATCACCATGATACATACAAATCAAAAGCAAGACTCGATTCTACATAAAAACCATACTATGCGATTTTAATATATTAAAACTTGCTCTGAAAAAAGCACTCTTTTGATCCAGCTAATTAGTTCACTGTCACGTGAGTTCTTTGCAAAAAACAATTCTTGTTTTCTTCAATATTTCCACCCTAATAAGTGTAATAAAGCATAGAAAAATGAAACCTTTTCAATTATTGAGCTGAAAATTCCAAGGAATATCTTGCCTTAGACGTGTAGAATTTGTTTTACTGCTGACCTGTTGGAATTTTCAACAAAGGCAACATATTGCAAAAAGGGAAAAGCCGAAGCAAACCCTAACATGACATTATCAGAAAGAAATAAAGCATCGGTGAACATTTTAAAAGTTTCTCCAATGCTCCAAGTCCCTACGATAGGGCTAAAAGAAAAGTTTACAATGAAAAAATAGATTCGGGGAGATATTAAATATTGGGAGAGATTATTTAAGTCACATTGATCGTATATCTCTTGTAGATGAGTATACTGGAGCCCCGCCCCACAAGGTGAAAAAATTATTAAAGGGAGAATAGATATTTCAAAAGGTGCAAAGAAAACTGGTAATGTATAAAAGTGAATTTCACACCTTCATTAGAAGATTATTGCTTCAAAGCCAAAATATTTTCTGGAGGGTGATCGTTTTATGTACATAAAGTATTTATATTTTCACCTAATTGACAATTATTTTCACCAAAATGGAATTGTTATCAAACAAAGAGTGAAAATACATGTAAAGACATCAAATCAAGCCGGAGGAATATTTGGAGTAAGGTATTTTCACTGAATTTGTAAAACAGGGGTAATAATTATTTTGTCAAATAATAGTAAAAATATAAGAAATATGATTGGGAAATGAGATGAGGATCAAACTATTGGAAATACTTTATTATGCTAAGACATGAGATTAAATATTTTATCAAAGATGACAAAGATTAATTTAATTATTTAATTTGGCAAAAGTAACCATTTAAATATTTTACTTTGCTGGAGTGAATTGGATAGTCATGCCAAAGTTTTTTTTTTCCTGAAATTATTGGAGCCCTAAAAGGGGAAGGAAAAGAGAAATAATAATTATTATTTTCACAACATGAAGGTTATTGACAAACCCTAATCAAGGGTGATTATTTTCACAACAAATATGAAAATGTACACAAATGTGAAAATAAAAAATTGATGGCCAAAGAAGGAATAAAATAATTATTTTATTTTCTCCACGGTGATACAATATCAAAAAATTTATTTTCTGCCAAAGGCAATGAAATGACATACGGGACTTATATGTGAAGGGTTGCAACCCTAAAAAATGTGAGCAAATATACGGAAACAAGGAAATGATACCTCACGACACAGGTCCTAAGGTTCACAACAATACAAATCATATATTGTTTATATACTGTTTATCTAATGATTAATTTGTTTTCTTTGTAGGATTAGGGTTGTGTTGAATGCAATGAAGTGGTTCTCGACTGGCGGTTAAAGGATCTCAACTGGGAAGATTATATATTTTATTCTAGCCTCCGAGGATTTGTTGAGTGTTTCAAATCAAGTTATTTAATTTATGTAATGAATAATGTCAGTTCTCATGGTTAGGTTTAATCAGTTATCAACCGTCATGAATTTTGTAACGGGTCTGAGGCTTGTTGCATCTCTTTAAATAGAGATCCCAAGACCTGGAATAAAGGAGAATTAGGTTAGAAATAGAGATTTTTTACACAGAAAAATTGAAGCATTTTAGGATTAGAATCTGATGCAAATTTGATCCTTCTATGCAATTTCATTTTGAGAAAGGCTATGGTGCATGATATGTTCTGAGGTAGCAGTTGAGGATTTGAATTTGAAATACATTGTGACGGTATCATCTGTTTGTTGTTTTTAATTCAATCAATTTAATTATCTCCATGTCATTCATTTTCTGATTATTCAATTTGAATGTGTTAAGGATATGTTCAAATTGTCTGGTTACATTTGCTAATTTAGTATAGTTGATTTGATTGGTTTCTCAGAGAGAATTAAATCCTTTCTCATCAATTATAGTAATCTTAGAATGTTGAATGGATTACTAAGTACGATTAATTGATTAGGGTTATTAATTTGTCTCCAAAGTTGATCTAATTTATTATTTTGCAAAGTTAAATTGGTTCTTTCCGGAAAGATTAAAATCCTTTTAATATTTTGCATTTAATACAATTATGTCCTTTGGATTATTAAGAATGAATTAATAATTTCTTCCTTGCACGTTTGTACAAGTTGCAAATAGTTATATGTGCCAATCAGATCGAGTTATTACCTGATACAATTTATTTATTTCTGACATCCTGACTCCGTTGCCCAAACTGACAAAGCACCAGTCTAACTATTGATTCATTTTATGTTTAAAATCTTTACTCTGTTTTATTGCTATAGTTTAGATTCATTTCATGTTAGTTGTTATTTATTTCTATTAGAATTTAGATTAAATCATTTGCTTTCTTTAGAAATAGTTTACAATATCTCATCTGATTTACAAGTATGCCATTGTAATTGGATAAACTAGCAGCAAACCAACATTGATTTAATCATACAACCTGCTTTGATAATCAAAGGTTCACCCGCCTAGGTTGTAGCAGGACCTAAAGTGCAGGGAGAAGTTGATTGATAAGGTCAAACTCTAGTCATTGGCTCAAAAATGTTGTAGATTTGACCATAGGGCCTGGCATCCCCTTAGACTATACAACCTACATTTTTGAGATGCAACAATCCCTCAACTCTAATCCCTCATCCCTAAACCCTAAATGCTATCCCTATTCCTAAACCCTCAACAGGCTCGATATTATACCTTAAACCCTAATCCCTTATCCCTAAACCCTCCAACCCTATCCCTAATCCTTATACCCTCCACACTCTACTTTAACCCTAATCCCTCAACCCTCAACCCTACCCTAAACCCTTGACCCTCGAACCTCAACCCTCAACGTCAAACCCTAATCCCTCAACCCTTAACTCTGATCCCTCGACCCTCAACCCTATCCCTAAACCCTAAACCCTAAAGCCTCAACCCTCAACCCTCAACGTCAAATCCTAATACCTCAACCCTTCACTCTAATCCCTCAACCCTAAACCCTATCCCTAAACCCTTAACACTATACCTTAAACCCTAATCCCTCAACCCTCAACCCTAAACCTTATCCCTAAACCCTAATCCCTCAACCCTCAAACCTAATCCGTCATCCCTCAACTCTAATCCCTCATCCCTAAACCCTAAATGCTATCCCTATTCCTAAACCCTCAACGAGATCGATACTATACCTTAAACCCTAATTCCTTATCCCTAAACCCTCCAACCCTATCCCTAATCCTTATACCCTCGACACTCTACTTTAACCCTAATCCCTCGACCCTCAACCCTATCCTGAAACCCTTAACCCTTGAACCTTAATGTACTCAACCCTCAACGTCAAAACCTAATCCCTCAACCCTTAACTCTAATCCCTCGACCCTCAACCCTATCCCTAAACCCTAAACCCTAAAGCCTCAACCCTCAACGTCA
Organism: Cunninghamia lanceolata; assembly: GCA_027924645.1. Classification (NCBI taxonomy): domain Eukaryota; kingdom Viridiplantae; phylum Streptophyta; class Pinopsida; order Cupressales; family Cupressaceae; genus Cunninghamia; species Cunninghamia lanceolata. The sequence goes on from BSBN01001490.1 coordinate 255,961, forward strand.
AATCCTAATCCCTCAACCCTTCACTCTAATCCCTCAACCCTAAACCCTCAACACTATACCTTAAACCCTAATCCCTCGACCCTCAACCCTAAACCTTATCTCTTAACCCTAATCCCTCAACCCTCAACCCTAATCCATCATCCCTCAACTCTAATCCCTCATCCCTAAACCCTAAATGCTATCCCTATTCCTAAACCCTCAACGGGCTCGATACTATACCTTAAACCCTAATCCCTTATCCCTAAACCCTCCAACCCTATCCCTAATCCTTATACCCTCGACACTCTACTTTAACCCTAATCCCTCGACCCTCAACCCTATCTTGAAACCCTTAACCCTCAAACTTTAATGTACTCAACCCTCAATGTCAAACCCTAATCCCTCAACCCTTAACTCTGATCCCTCGACCCTCAACCCTATCCCTAAACCCTAAACCCTAAAGCCTCAACTCTCAATCCTCAACATCAAATCCTAATCCCTCAACCCTTCACTCTAATCCATCAACCCTAAACCCTATCTCTAAAACCTCAACACTATACCTTAAACACTAATCCCCCAACCCTCAACCCTAAACCTTATCCCTAAACCCTAATCCCTCAACCCTCAACCCTAATCTGTCATCCCTCAACTCTAATCCCTCATCTCTAAACCCTAAATGCTATCCCTATTCCTAGACCCTCAACGGGCTCGATACTATACCTTAAACCCTAATCCCTTATCCCTAAACCCTCCAACCCTATCCCTAATCCTTATACCCTCGACACTCTAATTTAACCCTAATCCCTTGACCCTCAACCCTATCCCTCGACCCTTAACCCTCGAACCTCAATGTACTCAACCCTCAACATCAAACCCTAATCCCTCAACCCTTAACTCTGATCCCTCGACCCTTAACCCTTAAAACTTGAACCCTAAATCCTATCCCTACACGCTCGACACTCAACACTATATCTTAAACCCTAATCCCTTAACCCTCATCCCTAAATCCTCAACACTAAATCCTTAAACCTTCAACCCTAAACCTTATCCCTAATTCCTTTACCCTCGACACTCTTATTTGACCCTAATCCCTTGACCATTAACCCTATCCCTCAACTTCAACCCTCAACCCTCAACTCTCAACATTAAACCCTAATTCATAAACCCTAAACCCTAATCCCTCAAACCTAAACCTTATCCCTAAACCATCAACCCTCAACACTATACCTTAAACCCTAATCCCTATCCCTCAACCCTTAACCCTTAAAACTTAAACCCTATCCATACACCCTCAACACTTGACACTATATCTTAAGCCTTAAACCCTCATCCCTAAAGCCTCAACCCTCAATCCTTAAACCTTAAACCCTAAACCCTATCCCTAATCCCTCTACCATCAACACTCTAACCCTAACCTTGACATTAAACGCTAATCCGTCAACCCTAAACCCTAATCCATCAACCCTAAACCCTATCCCTAAACCCTCAACACTGTACCTTAAACCCTAATCCATCAACCCTAAAACTAATCCCTCAACCCTCAACCCTAAACACTATCAATAAACCCTCAACCCTCGACACTATATCTTAAACCCTAATCCCTCAACCCTCAACCCTAATCCCTTAACCCTCAACCCTAATCCCTCATCCCTAACCCTAAACGCTATCCCTATTCCTAAACCCTCAACCCTTGACACTATACCTTAAACCCTAATCCCTTATCCCTAAACCCTAAACCCTATCCCTCAACCCTTAACCCTTAAAAATTAAACCCTAAAACTTATCCATAAACCCTCGACGCTCAACACTATATTTTAAACCCCAATCCCTTAACCCTCAGCCCTAAAGCCTCAACCCTCAATCATTAAACCTTCAACCCTAAACCCTATCCCTAATCCCTCTACCCTCAACACTCTACTTTAACCCTAATCCCTTGACCATCAACTCTGTCCCTAAACCCTCAACCCTCAACCCTTAACTCTCAACATTAAACCCTAATCCATCAACGCTAAACCCTAATCCCTCAACCCTAAACCCTCAACCCTCAACACTATACCTTAAACCATAATCCCTCAACCCTAAACCCTAATACCTCAACCCTAAACCCTAAACCCTATCCCTAAACCCAACAAAACTACTTTACCTTATGTTAGGTTGTTAAACCCATCAGTTTTGACACTCTTCTCTTAAAGATATTTGAGTTGCAAGAATATGTCAAGAAAATGGCTATGAACTTTTTTAATGTTAGTAATGTTATATGGCATGTTTTTCTAGCCCATCTGGGGTTCATTATGCCAATAGGTGTACACACTATGAGAAATGCTTTGCATATGGTACATCCACAGTGAGTAATTAACAGTTGAAATCAGAAGGATGATCATTATGAGAAAAGATTTGCATTGGGGTACATCTATGTTTCTTGTTGTCCACCCCGCACTTAGGGGAGGTATATTGTTATGAAATAGGCAAATAATCTCCCATTGTTTACTGGCTCTATCCACAAGAACTACTAAACGATACCTTGAACCCTAATCCCTTAGCCCTAAACTTTCAACCCTAAACCCTATCCCTAATCCCTCTACCCTCAACACTCTACCTTAACCCTAATCCCTCGAACCTTAACCCTAAATGCTATCCCTAAAGCCTCAACCCTAAACCCTAATCCCTCAAGGTCCTAAACTCTAATCCCTTATCCCTAAACTCTAAATCCTATCCCTAAATGCTCAACCCTCAACCTTAAACCTTAATCACTCAATCCTTATCCACCCCTCTCCTCCCCTATCTAGCTCACTCCCATATCTACCCTCCTCTACCCTTGACACTATACATACATACATATAAGCATAGATAGATACATACATACATATAGGCATACATAGATACATACATACATATAGGCATACATACATACATACATACATACATACAAGATTAATAGCCTTGAACATAAAAAAATTTAAGGGGAACATAATGCGAGCGCATTATAACGCGCTCGCGTTATTTCAAACATGACAAATAACACAAACTTTTGTGGAAAAGGAAAAATGCAAAGCAAAAACTAACGTGAGCGCATTATAACACGCTCACGTTATGTTTTGCTTTGGGAATCCCAAGCCTTGGGATTGGGATTTGATTTGGATTTCCAACCCAAAGGCTTGGAGTGCCTTTTCAACATCCACAGACGTGTTTTTCCATATTCTTCAAGATTTCACATAATTTCATTCGTGCTAACCCTCATATTTGCACGTGTTTCAAGGTCGAACAAATCAAACACCTGGGTAATGTTAGGCTTTCTCTTAGCTATTTGACGATATGATTTTTTTCACATTTTAACAATGTTAAGCCTTTCATCTTTAATTTCTTTGGTTTGTGTGTCCGTTTTTTGGCAAAAACCATTGTTTGGTCTTTTTTTCATTGTAAATTAACTATTCATTGAAATTTCAAAAAAATTACATATTTAGAAACTAGACTCTATTCTACAAATATTAAAAAAAGAAAAAAATGATTTTCAATTAGTTTTCAAAATTTATAGAGGTAGCACGACCAAAATTCTATTTTTTAGGATGTGCCGACTTTGAAAATTAGTAAAAAATCAAATATTCATCAAAAAATTATCAGAAAAATCAAGCATAGACTACATGCTATTAGCTAATTTCTCACTGAAGTGATTTTAAAAATACCAAAAAAAAGTTGACCTTTTGAGGGAGCCACAAAACATGCTATGTTATGTTTTTTGACAGAAACAACACCAATTTCTATGGCTCCCTCTTTTGAACCCCTTAATCTATGCCATTTTCAAAAAAAATATTAGTTTAGAAAGTAGACTCGGAGCACTACGAACATTGTTTTGGTTGCATCTCCAAATTTTGAGTGTAACTATGCTCAATTTCTCATCCAAGGCTAGTATTTCCTGATTTCAGAAAAAAAAGTGGCCACATAAGACCCCTTTTTGGCCCCCCATCTTTTTGCACTTACCCGGACATGATAGTGAAAGACTACAACACTAAAGAATACTATAGACTAACAATCCATTTAGGACACCATGATGGTGGAGTGGAGAAAGTGGCTAAATACATGAATAGTTTGAGAGAATCAATACAAGAAGATTTGAGTATGTTGAACATCCAAATAATAGAAGAAGCATATCAGATGGCCTTAATCACAAAAAAGAAACTAAGAAAAAGATCAGAGAATGATCTAGAACTAACATAGAGGTACACAAGGAAGTTTTTAGGAAGACTAGTCTCACCATAGTGACATGAGGCCATATGTGGAGGACCCTAATGTTAGTAGTGTTGGAATAATTTGTCATTGACGTCAAAGGCACGAAGTCATAAGTAATGTCATTAATATCAAGGTAAAGCATGGCCCATTACATTGAGGAGTTAACCATTATACATCCCTGTTGGATAGAAAAGCTAACTGGAGTATATCTGTTATATTTTTACCATTGAAGAGCTTACAGAATGGGAGGGTGACAAATAGATATATGCATGTTTAAATTAAAGATTTGAACATTAAGAAATTAGAGAATGGGCGTCACAAAGAAAAATATTTAAAGTTAATTTGAAATCCTCCTAAAAGTGGCCAACCTCATAATATGGGCTGACCTCATACTACATGGGCCAACTCCCAAAATAAATCAAATACATGCCAACTTATTGATACATACATGGCCAACCTCACATTAGTTAAATTGCAAAATAAAAGAGAATCAGTGTATATAAAAAAGGAGTGTTGTTTTGAAAAGAAACAACATACGCAATTTCAAAGAACTTTATATGTGGTGTGATCTACTATTTATTGCAACAATTATATTCTAAAAGTGCAACGATTTAATATTATGTGCACTGATTTGTTAAGGCAGCAATTTCATTAGTGAATGGGTGCGAGTTGTTTCAAAGGGACAACAAGGTGACAAAAGCACATGACTATTCATCAAAGACACATCTATTGAAGAGGTATAAGAGGTAATTGGTAGAAGTATTTGAAAGCAAGCAATCAATGAATATTTTTTGAATATAGAGAAGGAAGAGTAGAATTATGAAGTGTCAGTCAGATTTATATTGAGAAGAAATTGAGGATATATTTGTGAAATAGAGAAAAGATATAAAAGAAGATATAGTTGTGTTTGAGAGCAAGATATATATGTGTGTATTAAGTTGATAAGTTTCAAATTTGTGAAGGAAGAGTGATTGGATCAGTTTTGTGGAAGGAATAATTTAGATTAGCCAAGAAAGGATAAATAGGTTGGACCCTCTTGCTAAGTTGGAGCTCAGTGTAACTTGTAAAAGGTTGAAGCTTGTGATTCTGTCATTGGAGATTGAAGTCTCCTGTGAGTTGTAGCTCACTAATCGTATGTAAAGTAGGTTGGAGCCTTCAAGAAGGAAGAAGAAGATCAATATAATATATAAGCAATATTTTTCCATGGTTTTCTCCCGAAAGGGTTTCCACGTAACATCGTGTGTTGTTTGTGTGTTCTAAATTGCTAGATCTTACTTGAGTATTTTATTGTGGTTAATTAAAGTAGAGAAAAGAAAAAAAGTTTTATTATATACCGATTCACCCCCCTCTTAGTATAACTAAGTGCTCATCAATTGGTATCAGAGCGGGTTCCTTCAGAGATAGGATAACAACTAGAAGGTAGATCTAAGAAGAGCACTCATGGCCAAACAAGAAAGTTACAGTTTCTCATCATACATGGAACCATTGTTCGATGGAACTAATTATGCAATTTTGAGCATAAGAATGAAGACATATCTTAGTGCCTTAGGGTATGACGTTTGGCAAATTGTGGAAGACGGATATGTTATACCTACTACTAGTCTTACGGAGAAAGATGCTAAAAGAGAAAGTGAGAAAAATTCAAAATCTATGAACGCCATATTATGTGGATTGTCTGAGACCTAATTCATAAAGGTGATGCATTGCAAAACTGTAAAGGAAATATGGAATAAGCTAAAAAGCATTTATGAAGGGGATGACAAAGTGAAAAAGGCTAAGCTTCAAAATCACAAGGAAAGATTTGAAAGTCTCAAAATGAGTGAAGAGAGCATATCTGAATACTTTCTTTGATTTGACGAAATTGTTAACACCATGGTGGGACTTGGTGAACGGTTAAGGAAGCAACTATTGTACGTAAAATATTGAGATCTTTACCAATGAGGTTTGATTCTAAATCTCCGCAATCAAAGAAATGAAAGACTTGGAAAATTGACTAAGGATGATTTGCGTGACATTCTAACTTCCTATGAAATGAGGATTGAAGATAAACCGTCTAAAAGAGAGGCAACTTTCCAAGTAACACAAAGAGGAAAGAACAAAATCTATGAATACAATGATGAACCTAGCTAAGTGGATGAAGAAGAAGCTCAATTCATGAGGAGGATGCAGAGAGGCACATGTAAGTATCTAGGTAAGTCTTCTTTAATTTGTTATAGTTGTGGAAAATTTGGAGATTTTTCTTCTAGGTGTCTGCAAGGAAGGATGGAGAACAATGGCTATGATAGTATGAACAGAGGAAGAGGTTATCAACCACCAAGGGCACATTACAATCAAAATCAATTTGAGAGGTGGAATAACAACTACAATCAAAATCAATTCGAGAGAAGGAATAACTTTCAAAGACAAAAGAAGAGCCTTTACTGAAATGAATATGATGATGGATGGAATAAAGTGATGAAGAATTTTATGGTGATCAAGAAAAAATAATGTTCATGGAAATAGAGATTCAAGACAATAGTCAAAAGGAAGATAAAAAGGACCTTGAATATGATGATGAAGAAGTAGACCTTTTGGAAGAAATTCACCTTGCGTATGAAGAGGTTCATTCCCTCAAAAGAATAAATTCAGATTTGAGATCAAAAGTTCAAGAAGAGATAGACTCCAAGGCTAAGGTTTCACAAGCCCTTGAAGAACCTAAAAAAATGATTAAGGATATGAAGGTACAATATGAGGAAGCAAAGAAAATTGAGGAAGAAATTGAGAGAACAATCCAAGACCTGAAAGTTCAATGTGAAGAAGCAAAGAGGATTGAAGAAGTAATGAAAATCAGATAAAAGAAAAGGAAGAAAATTGTGAGAAATTGGAAGTCGAGATTTTGTCTCTAAGAAAGGAGTTTGAAAAGACCATAACACAATTGAATCAAGAATTGAAGAATGTGAAAAGTTTAGAAATCTTGGAGGAAATTATAAATGCTCAAAAGCCCACATGTGATAAGAGTGGGATCAAATATGAAGAAGGACAAAGTTCAAAAAGGGATGCACTGATTAATAAAGAAAAGGAGGATCCAAAAACATATTGACAAGCTGTACAAGGATCCAACAAAAATGAAGGAAATAAAAGAGAGGAAAATCCATGGAAAACCATGAATAACACATTTAGACAACCTCTTCCCATGAAGGCATGTAAGTACAAATAGGTTCTATCATTCTTTCCTTGGCTATTGTTTCTTTTGTGATCAATTTGGGCATAAAGCAATAGATTGTAGGTTAAATGCTATAAATAATTATAGGCATAGAACTATGAACTATAGTGCATATGCTAGAACTAACCCTATAGGAAACAAGATGGGAAGATTTAGGATGAAAAATAGAAGTGTTAACTCATTTTCTCCGCTCTTGAATCCAAGCATTATATGCCACAAATGCAACAACTTGGGACATCCGGCAAGACTATGCAGAAGCAACTTTGTGGAACCTTCTAAGTTGAACAAGGAGGTAGAATAGAAGGATGGAGAAGGTCCTAAGACATGGAAGAAGAAATAAAAGTCAATGATAGTTCAAACCACTCTACATGCCAGAAATGAAAGTGATCAATGGTACATTGATAGTGGGTGTTCAAGACATATGACCAGTGATAAGAGTAAGTTCATCACCTTAAAGAGGGTTAAGGGTGGGATGGTGAAGTTTAGAGATAATGCATCAGCAAGAATCTCTGAAAGGGGATCTCTTAGTTTGGACAATGGAAGGACAAGAACTAAAAATGTGTTGTATGTAGAAGGACTCAAGCATAATCTATTAAGTGTGAGCCAATTGTGTGACCAAGGGGGCACACCCTTACATTCAATGCTAACATCTATGAGGTTAGCATGGAAGGGAGAAGAGTTGTAGAAGCCAATCATGCAGAAAATAACTTGTATATTCTAAGTGACATTCAAGGAGAAAAATGTTGCATGGGAAGAGAAGATGAGAGATTTGGTTATGGCATAGAAGATTGGGACATCTAAATTTTGACAATCTTGTCAAGGTTAGTTGAAGAGAAGCAATGAGAGATATGCAAGTAATATCAAAACCTGCAAATATCATTTGTAGAGAATGCCAACTTGGTAAACAGACAAGAGTAAGTTTTTAGTCAAAGAAACATTTTGCATCATAACTATTAGAGCTCATTCACATAGATTTGTGTGGACCCACCAGAACCAAGGGATTTCAAGGGGAAAAATATTTCATGTTATTGATTAACGATTTCTCTAGAATGACATGGGTCACAACTTTGAAAGAGAAATCTGAATCTTTGGATAAGCTTAAGGCATTCAAGGCCTTGGTGGAAAATGAAATGGGTATGAGGATTGAATGCCTTAGATTAGATAGAGGAGGAGAATTATCATCAAATGAATTCATAGATTTCTGTGAAATACATGGGATACGAAGACAATATTCAACAACACAAACTCCACAACAAAACATAGTGGTTGAAAGAATGAATAGAACTATTCAGTCGATGGCCAAAAGCATGTTGAATGAATGAAGAGTTCCTGATATGTTTTGGAAAGAAGCAGTACATACTGTAGTCTATATTATTAATCAGGCTCAAATAAGAGAAAATCATGACAAAACACCATATGAGCTATGGAAGGGAAGGCCTACATCTGTAAGGTATTTCAAAGTATTTGGAAGTCCGTGTTATATAAGGAGAGATGAAGAGGACTTGGGGAAGTTTGACACCCGAGCAGATGAAGAAATATTATTCGGCTACTCATCAAGGAGTAAAGCCTACAAATGCTATAATAAGAGATTACATTAGATGGTTGAAAGCACAAATGTAAAAGTAACTAAGGAGAAGATCTATCAAGATGAACCATATGAGGATATCTATCCTAATGAATACATGTACATGGAAGATGTAGTGAAAAGTGAAGATGAAATAGTTGAGCAAAGGAACATCAAGGCACCAACTATGACACCATCCAAGTTTGTGTAGAAGAACCACCCAGAGGATTTGATAATTGGAGATGATAGAGTCATAACTACAAGAAGAATGATGAATTCTTAGGAAGATAAAAATATTGCTTTACTATCCAAGAGTGAACCTAAGAATCTCAAAGAAGCAAGTGAAGATAAAAGTTGGATAGAAGCCATAGATGAAGAGATAAACCAAATTGAGAAAAATGATACTTGGGAACTTGTCCCAAGACCCAAGGATAAAAATGTAATCGGTACTAAGTGGGTGCTTAGAAACAAGTTGAATGAAGATGGTCAGGTGGTAAGAAACAAAGCAAGACTGGTATGTAAAGGATATGTGCAGGTTGAAGGTATTGATTTTGAAGAAATCTTTGTCCTAGTTTCTAGGATGGAAGCCATAAGGATGTTCTTGGCTTATGCTAGCTTTAAGAAATTCAAAGTGTATCAAATGGATGTTAAGTCTGCCTTTTTAAATGGAGACCTAGAAGAAGAAGTTTACATTGAACAACCGGAGGGGTTTCTACTATCAAAGAACAAGGACTATGTTTGAAAGTTAAAGAAGGCACTTTATGGATTGAAACAAGCCCCCATAGCATGGTATGCAAGGCTTGATAGATATCTTCAGCAACAAGGGTTTAAGAAGGGAGTGGCAGATAATAATTTATACATCAAGACTATATATGATGATCAGTTAATAGTAGTGGTTTATGTAGATGCTATCATTTTTGGAGGAAGTAATGATAACATGTGAGGGATTTGCTATAGAGATGCATTAGGAATTTGAAATGTCTATGCTTGGAGAACTATCCTTCTTTCTTGGTTTGCAAATATCACAATCAGAGAAGGGAATCTTCATTTCACAAGCCAAGTATGCAAAGGAGATGTTGAAGAAGTTCAGGATGGAGGATTGTAATCCTGTGAGTACCCCCATGATAACATGATGCAATTTGAGTAAGGATGATGAGTCACCTAAAGAAAACCAAACACTTTATACGTCAATGATTGGAAGTCTTTTGTACTTAACAATGTCAAGACGGGATATCACCCAAGTGGTTAGAATGGTAGCCAGATTTCAGGCTGCACCTAGGGAAACACATGTTCAGGCAGTGAAACAAATACTAAAATATTTAAAGGGAACATTGGATTTTGGTTTGTGGTATCCTAGTGGTAAGAATTTTACATTGGCAACATATACAAATGTAGATTGGGCTGGTATTGTTGATGATAAGAAGAGTACAAGTGGAGGAGCTTTCTATCTTGGTGAAAATCTAGTATCATGGATGAGCAAGAAGCAAACATCAATTTCCTTATCAACCATAGAAGCAAAATATATAGCAACAGTAGCATGTTGTACTCAAGTATTATGGATGAGGAAAAATTGAAAGACATCAAAGTGGAGTATGATCATCCTATTACTATATTTTATGATAATACAAGTGCAATAAGTATTTTGAAGAATCCAGTGATGTACTCAAGGACTAAACATATTCCCACCAAATATCACTTTTTGAGAGAGCAGGTGGCAGAAGAGCAAGTTAAGTTGGAGTATATTATGACAAAGGAGAAGATTGTAGACATTTACCAAGCCACTTCCAAAGGACACATTTGAGTATTTAAGGGAAAAGTTGGGAGTAGTCCCATACTCATCCATTCATTAAAGGGAAGTATAGATTCAGGGGGAGCTACCCACAACGTTATCTTGTAGCTCCATGGAAAAAAAAAGTTTAGAGATAGTTGGAAGACCCTTTTCCATTGATGTCAAAGGGGGAGAGTTAGAGAAAGGGGGAACCCGAGATAGGGGGAGCAGTACATACAGGGGGAGCAATGCAGAAAAGAAGAGTTATATTCAGAATTGGGTTGACGTCATTGACAAAGGGGGAGATTGTTGGAATAAGTTGTCATTGATGTCAAAGGCATGAAGTCATAAGTAATGCCATTAATATCAAGGTAAAGCATGCTCTTTTACATTGAGGAGTTAACCATTATACATCCTCATTGGAGAGCAAAGCAAAATTGAGTATATCCATTATATTTTTACCATTGAAGAGATTGTAGAATGGGAGGCCGACAAATAGATATATGCATGTTTAAATTAAAGATTTAAACATTAAGAAATTAGAGAATGGGTGCCACAAAGAAAAATATTTAAAGTTAATTTGAAATTCTCCTATAAGTGGTCAACCTCATAATATGGGTCAACCTCATACTACATGGGCCGACTCCCAAAAGGAATCAAATACATGCCAACTTATTGATACATGCATGGACGACCTCACATTAGTTAAAATGCAAAACAAAAGAGAATTGGTGTATATAAATAAGGAACACCATTTTGAAAAGAGACAACATATTCTATTTCAAAGAACTTTATATGTAGTTCGATATGCTATTTAGGGCATAAATTATATTCTAAAAGTGCAGTGATTTAATATTATGTGCAACGATTTGTTAAGGCAACAATTTCATTAGTGAAAGGGTGTGAGTTATTTCAAAGGGACAAAAAGGTGACAAAAGGACATGAATATTCATCAGAGACACATCTATTGAAGAGGTATAAGAGGTAATTGGTAGAAGTGTTTGAAATCAAGCAATCAATGAATATTTTATGAATATAGAGAAGAAGGAAGAGCAAAATTATGAAGTGTGAATCAGATTTATATTGAGAAGAAATTGAGGATATATTTGTGCAATAGACAAAAGATGTAAAAGAAGATATAGTTGTGTTTGAGAGCAAGATATATATGTGTGTATTAAGTTGATAAGTTTTAGATTTGTGAAGGAAGAGTGATTGGATCAGTTTTGTGGAAGGAATCATTCAGATCAACCAAGAAAGGATAAATAGGTTGGAGCCTATTGTATAGAGGTTGGAGCCTCTTGCTGAGTTGGATCTTCGTGTAACTTGTAAAAGGTTCAAGCCTATGATTATGTGATTGGAGATTGAAGTCTCCTATGAGTTGTAGCTCACTGATTGTATGTAAAGTAGGTTAGAGCCTACAAGAAGGAAGAAGAAGAGCAATATAATATATAAGCAATATTTTGTTGTGGTTTTCTCCTGAAAGGGTTTCCACGTAAAATCGTGTGTTGTCTTTGTGTTCTAAATTGTTATATCTTACTTGAGTATTTTATTGTGGTTAATTAAAGTAGAGAAAATAATTTTTTTTCTTATATACTGATTCACTCCCCCTCTCAGTATAATTAAGTGCTCATCAAATAGCCCATACCACAAGGAAGGAGGAGATAGTAGTTCCCACTGCAACTATAAGGAAGGAAGTAATTTATACCATAAGGATAGAGATGACATAAATTCTTACCACAATGACATAATTGGTGGATATCAGAGAGGTAGGTGAAGATATGGTGGAGGTGATGGGAGTCCCTTTGGGAGAACATGTTGTAGATGTGGAGAAGAAAGACACCAAGCATTTGAATGCAACCAAAGCCAAGAAAGCCCTAGCAGGAGGCCACAAAGGAAAGTGAGGGTTGTACACATTGATGAAGAGACTGAGAGGTCATGAAGCTCTGAGGATGAACTAGAGATAGGAGAGTTACTTGCTAGAAGAAGAGCTCTATTAAAACGTGATTATGAAGAATAACCAATATAGAGGAAGAATTTGTTTAGAACAATATGCAAATTAGGTAGTGTTGTAAAGTTGTTATAGATAGTGGTAGTACAAAAAATTTGGTGTTTGAAGGGATGGTTGAACCGCTTAAGTTGGAAAGACTAGAACATCCTAAACCATATAGAATTGCTTGGATACAAAAAGAGCATAGAGTGTTAGTGAAGGAACAATGTTGGGTCAAATTCAAGATAGGTACATATCATGATGAAATTTTATGTGATATAATGCTAATGGATGTGTGTAATTTGTTGTTGGGAAGAACATGGCAATTTGATAGAAGTGATATGTATGATGGGAGAGAAAACACTTATAAATTAATAATTAATGGTAAAAGACACTAGTTTATTCCACTAAAAGAAAAGGAATGACAAATCTGTAGCAACACCAAAATTTGTTTAGTAGATGGGAGGAAGTTCGTAGAGGGATTGAGGCATGAAAACATGTGTTTTGTATCGATTCCTAAAGTGTCTGACACTAAAAACACAAGGGCCAACACAAGAGAAGAGGAGATACAATAGGAAGTGGTTTCAAAATTGCTAAAAGAATACAAGGACATTGGATCATACAACATACCAAATAGATTATTGATGAGGCTTTACTTTGTTCTGTTTCTCTTGTTTAAGTTCATACTTTTCAAAGACATTCCCAAACTTTCCTAGACATTATCTATGGTTATGACTATCTTTAAGACCTTAAAGCATTAAGAATAATATATGATATGTTGAAGAATGATTATGTGTGGATTAATGATTGTTTATAAGATGTGGTAGTAATTTTTGTTAATTATGGTAGTTTGTGATGTGTAAATATTATATGGTGAAACTAACCTCCATGTAGCAAGTACATGATTACCTATGATGGAGACCATCTGTCAACCCACAACAAAGGAGGTGTCTTATCTACAACTGAGAATATAGTAGCCTGCAGCCAAAGAAGAATGATCATGAACTAAGTGGGCATGGTTTAACCATAACTACTCCCACTCCTCAATGGTTTTGTATTCAACAGTTGACATAGTCATAATAATTAAGAGGAGCTCAGATCATGGTTTATTTTATGTTTTCATTTATGACTAACTTCATGGTGGATAAGAAGAATCATAGTAGGACTGTGATATTTGATTATCTTTGTAGTAGTTAGTTTCCTACTTCTATTCTGATTAGAATAATAATAAAGTCTTCTTCCTATGTTTGTTGGGAGAATGGGCGAGTATAGGATAGTTATTTAGAAGCTCAATCCAGATAGGAGACTCGAATCCTGTCTATATATGTTAGATTCTATATATGACAGAAAAAAGGTTAGAAGAGATTGTATTGTCAAGTTTTGTTATTGTATTGCATGTTCATAATTCAATAAGAGAATATAAATTTGGATTTAGTCAATGAGTAGTTGATACAAGAAGTAATCTAATTTAGATTTTTGAGATTATAGCCACTCAAGCAAGGACCACTTGAGGTAACTATAGTTCTCTTGTTAGTTTATATTGTTAGTTTGCATAGTTAGTTTACATCATTAGTTCATTGAGTTATTATGGTTTATTGAATTAAAGAATGTTCAAGGTGATCACTAACTTAGCACATAGACTGTTTCTCTATTGTGCTTTACATAGACCATTTTTCTACTGAATGAAGCATTTATAATCCTTAACAACATTACCTACTTGTAGCAACTGTTGTACTTTGAAAAGTAGAATTTGTTTCCTTCTTCATAGTTTGTTTCTATGCATAACTTTTAGGTTTAACTCAGGAATTCTTGACTGTACATACAATACATGCACCATCCAAGAAGAATACAATTCCTTGGTTTGACATATTTAAATGTAACACATTACAACCATTAGGTTGCTTGATAAAGGATCTGAAGATTCATTGAGTTGTGTGCATGCCCTTTCTACATCAATTTATTGGTTAATAATGGAGTTGGACATTTTTGGCACCGTTGCCGGGGATGGTGCTAAGGTTTAGAGTTTTTGTGTGCTTTTGATTAATGCTTGTATTTGTTTTCATAGGATATAGGATTTATTTTTCAAGTGATTATGATTACTTAGAAATTCAATCCATTTCTAAACTATCTACTAACCTGGTGTAGGAACAGAGCTATTAGATCATGCATCATTGCATGCAGCAATAGAGAGATCAGTTAGGGAGATTTCTTCCATCTAGTACAATAGAAGAAGGAGAAGACCACTTTGAACTACCCCTTAGACCAGAGGATGTTGCAAATTTGGAAGACATTGCCACTTGGCATCAAGACACAATGGCAGAAGAAGCAATAGAGAATCTAGTTGAACCAATTACATTTTTATTTCCCATCACAGACCGAGCAAGAGTTGATACCCTAAAGAATACACCTCCTTCAACTTTGCCAAATTTTCACGGGTTAATCACTGAGGACCCATGATGTAGAGGCATCCACACTATAACCTTCGCATATAGCATGAATGTCTGCAGACCAACCTCATCATCATCATCTTCGCCATCATCATCATATTCTGCTTTACTCTGTCAGCAACATCATCATGTTTCCTAACACCACCAACATCATCATCATATTTCGGATGATCACACTTATCCTCCTGCCGACTACTGTTCACCTCCTCCGCCAGTCGCCTATCATCATCATGATATTCAGCGGGCGCACACATCCTCCGGTTGCACTGTTCATCAGGCGCCGAACTCCATCGGCATCATGATATGCAACACTTCCTTCGTCAGCAGGATAACCGATATCCGGTTGCTTCAAATATCCTGATGACGATCACCTTCAGCACCTTCCCTTCGATGCTCCGCTAGCCGACGACACAAGCAACAGCATCATGATATAATTTATCCGGCTCTCTCGAAACCTCCTGATGATGTTAATACAACTTCCTGCCACGGACTTCCGCCGACACCTTAGCACTTAACGACAGCAGGAGAAACTCGCATAAGGGGATATCTCAATATCCTGATGACGATGACGTCATATCCTGATGACGATGACATCACCCAATATCCTGATGACCTCTTCAATACTTAGCCAAAAAAACACAAACTTGCATTCCCGCATCTACTCGCGATACGCGGATGTTTGGCACTCCCGATATGATGATCCTGATGCCGATACATGCACTTAGTCTATGCCCGACCTAAAACATCCTGATGCACTCGCAACATGAAAACTCCAACAGTTTCATGACCCGATCTTCTACCTGATGCCGATGCACTCCTCCTCGGCTCCTCCAGATGATGATCACCCCGACGAACTCACACTTCATGTACTCGAAAACATCATGCTCTCCTTCACTTATCCGGTTGACGATATCCGAACTGTCTGCAGGATATTTGCAGAAATATCCTGATGATGCCGTCTTGGCGAACTTCTTCACTTAGCGAAATCTTACTTCGCCGATCCTCTAGGGATGACCCGATCCAACCTCAGGGTGATCTTCCAACTAAATCAGCTCGAACTTATCAGTTTGACCTAGCACATGCCCATGCTAGGGTCTTCAACATCTTTCAGTCGCGATCCTGCACACCTGCATGCAAATAAACAAACTACAACCTAACCTACTGTACATTACCATTCCACCGATCAGATGAGTCAACCGGTGGAATGGATCAGTAAATCCATGAAACCACTCAAACCAGCAGATCGATTACACCAAGGAGATCAAACAGAAAACGAAACAGGATCTTTATTGATTCAAAGATGCAATACAATATGATGTTCCTCACACAGAACACTCAACCTCCTCTGCTTAATGCACTACTAAACTGCCGATCGATGATCTACAATCAACCGATCCTCATGCTTATAAAGATTTGCCTACGAGTACTACTGACTCGACTCCAAGCGGCTGGGAACTCTCCAAGCGGCTGGGAGATCCCACCGATCATACATCATGACAGCTGTTATAACCAACTAACTAAAAATAGCAAAAGCCTGGTCAGCATGATCTTATCCTAATCAGCATGACCTTATTACATGCAATTGGTCTTAACAGACCTTCTTGGAAACACAAACAAGACCTAAAACTACTAACTGCCTTATCAAGACCAGCCGTCAGGTAGGTGCTCCTGCACCATACTCCCCAACAGAAAAGAACTCATGTCCCATGAGTTTAGCATGTGGAAGTCCTCCACCTTTACACTTTGCCTGTGCAATGTTCTGCCCTGTTCCAGCTTTGTCTGCTGTTGTCTCTTGGCTTCTCCAAGTCTTCTGCACTGTAACTTGCTTTCGTGCAAGTGAATCCGCATGCCTGTTGATGTAGGCCTGTTTCTCACATACCTTGTGTTTGTCAGGTTGTCTGACCAGAACCTCTTTCTGAACTACCTCTTGAACTGCTGAAATGTTCAACTCTATCTTCCTGTCAATCTTTATAGGACAAGCAATAGTCCCAACTATGACAACATCCTTGTCATTCTTCTCAACTGGTTGCTGTTTGCACCCCTGTTTCTGAACCTGCTGCTGACCTCTGTCAGTCACAACTGAGACTGTCGTCAACTTGTTGTCTGTAACAACTCCTGTCGCTGCAGTGTCCTGAACTGCCTTTATGCCTGCTCCTTTAGGCATCTGCACATACTCCTTCTTTCCCATTAAAATGATTTGAGCTGCCTTCTGTACTGCAGCTTTTGCCTGCAATGGCATCAACTTAATAGTCTTCCCATCCTTCTTGATGGTATAGGTATTAGCATACCCATCATACAGTACCCTTCTGTCAAATTGCCATGGTCTACCCAACAGTAGGTGACAACATTCCATAGGCAATATGTCACACAAAATTCTATCCTGATATGGTCCAATCTGGAAATCCACATATGCCTGTTCAGAGACAAAAAGTGATTGACTATCACTCACCCAAGATGCCTTGTAAGGGTGTGGATGTGGAATCCTTTCCAGCTTCAGTTTATCCACCATTTCCTGAGATACCATGTTGTCTGTTGAACCAGTATCAATGACAACTTTACATACCTTACCTTTACTCTTACATGTGGTTTTGAAAAGAGCTCTTCTTTGCATCATATCCTTTGATGCCTGCAAACTAATTCTCCTTAACATCAGTGATTCTCCACTCTCTGGATATCCATAATTCTCAGGACCTTTGTTTGAACTCTGTGCACTTTCTTCTACTTTCTCTTCTTGTACAAGTTGTACTCTCTTGTCACTAGTTCTATCATTTCTGGATGATGAACCTTTGTTTTCTGGACATTTGAAAGATGGATGACCAAACTCTCCACAGGTGTAACATTTTCCTGAAAATGTAGTAGAACCTCTACCACCTCCAAATATTCCTCTATTACCTTTCCATCCACCTCTGAAATCAGACTGTCCCTGTCCTTTACCAGTGTCTTCTTGACCCTCATTTGTTTGCTTTTGTGCAGGGGCTGTTCCTCTTCCCCTATTGTTTCCTCTTCCTCTCATGGACTTATCATGTCCTCTATTCATCTTCTCTTCAATCCTGATTGCCATTTGATAACAATCTTCCACATTCTTAGGGTTAGCTAACACTAACTCATCCTGTATGTTAAACCTCAAACCAGCCAAGTACCTAGCCACCTTTTCTACCTCATTCTCATGATGACCAGATCTCATACTTAACAGATAAAATTCCTCAGTATATGCTTTCACATCCCTGTCTTTCTGCTTTAAAAATTGCAGCTTCTTAAACATCTGGATTTCATAATCCCTTGGCAAGAATTTACCCTTGATCCTTGCTACCATCTTATCCCATGAAGTGATCTTAGACTTCCCTTGTTTCCTTCTCTCAGATTGTATATAATCCCACCATACCAAAGCATGACCTCCTAACTTGGTCTTTGCAATCTTTACCTTCTGATCCTCAGCAACATCTTCACATTCAAAATGATTATCCAGTGCAGCTATCCAATCCAACAACTCATCTTCATTCAAGCTTCCAGTATACTTGGTAACATCAACCTTTACCTTAGGTTTTTCACTCTGCACTGCCTTTAACAGTTTGACAAATTTCTGGTCTTCAGCATCCAGATCTTCAGCTACCTCTTCATACTCTTCAACCGTATTTTCATCTTCTTCAGACTCACTGTCTTCCATTTCCCTCTTTTTGTTCTTTTCCAGGGCTGTCAGCCTGGCTTGAAGTGCTTCAGCAAGCTCCTTCATCTTCCTCATCTCTCTAGCATGTTTCTCTTTCATCTCCTGCAATTCCCTTGCAGTACCATTACCTTTAGGAGGCATTTTGTTAACCTCTCAATCTACACACAACACACAATTCAACTCTACTTCTGCCCTTTCGGTGACAGAATCAACACACAACAGCCCAGACCTTTTGCTGAGCTCTGATACCACTATGATGCAGAGGCATCCACACTATAACCTTCGCATATAGCATGAATGTCTGCAGACCAACCTCATCATCATCATCTTCGCCATCATCATCATATTCTGCTTTACTCTGTCAGCAACATCATCATGTTTCCTAACACCACCAACAGCATCATCATATTTCGGATGATCACACTTATCCTCCTGCCGACTACTGTTCACCTCCTCCGCCAGTCGCCTATCATCATCATGATATTCAGCGGGCGCACACATCCTCCGGTTGCACTGTTCATCGGGCGCCGAACTCCATCAGCATCATGATATGCAACACTTCCTTCGTCAGCAGGATAACCGATATCCGGTTGCTTCAAATATCCTGATGACGATCACCTTCAGCACCTTCCCTTCGATGCTCCGCTAGCCGACGACACAAGCAACAGCATCATGATATAATTTATCCGGCTCTCTCGAAACCTCCTGATGATGTTAATACAACTTCCTGCCACGGACTTCTGCCGACACCTTAGCACTTAACGACAGCAGGAGAAACTCGCATAAGGGGATATCTCAATATCCTGATGACGATGACGTCATATCCTGATGACAATGACGTCACCCAATATCCTGATGACCTCTTCAATACTTAGCCAAAAAAACACAAACTTGCATTCCCGCATCTACTCGCGATACGCGGATGTTTGGCACTCCCGATATGATGATCCTGATGCTGATACATGCACTTAGTCTATGCCCGACCTAAAACATCCTGATGCACTCGCAACATGAAAACTCCAACAGTTTCATGACCCGATCTTCTACCTGATGCCGATGCACTCCTCCTCGGCTCCTCCAGATGATGATCACCCCGACGAACTCACACTTCATGTACTTGAAAACATCATGCTCTCCTTCACTTATCCGGTTGACGATATCCGAACTGTCTGCAGGATATTTGCAGAAATATCCTGATGATGCCGTCTTGGCGAACTTCTTCACTTAGCGAAATCTTACTTCGTCGATCCTCCAGGGATGACCCGATCCAACCTCAGGGTGATCTTCCAACTAAATCAGCTCGAACTTATCAGTTTGACCTAGCACATGCCCATGCTAGGGTCTTCAACATCTTTCAGTCGCGATCCTGCACACCTGCATGCAAATAAACAAACTACAACCTAACCTACTGTACATTACCATTCCACCGATCAGATGAGTCAACCGGTGGAATGGATCAGTAAATCCATGAAACCACTCAAACCAGCAGATCGATTACACCAAGGAGATCAAACAGAAAACGAAACAGGATCTTTATTGATTCAAAGATGCAATACAATATGATGTTCCTCACACAGAACACTCAACCTCCTCTGCTTAATGCACTACTAAACTGCCGATCGATGATCTACAATCAACCGATCCTCATGCTTATAAAGATTTGCCTACGAGTACTACTGACTCGACTCCAAGCGGCTGGGAACTCTCCAAGCGGCTGGGAGATCCCACCGATCATACATCATGACAGCTGTTATAACCAACTAACTAAAAATAGCAAAAGCCTGGTCAGCATGATCTTATCCTGATCAGCATGACCTTATTACATGCAATTGGTCTTAACAGACCTTCTTGGAAACACAAACAAGACCTAAAACTACTAACTGCCTTATCAAGACCAGCCGTCAGGTAGGTGCTCCTGCACCAACCCAGATATATTCCTTTTTGAATTTGATGTATTTTGTAGAAGCTACGACTACACTACAAATGCATATAGACTCAAACTCTTTTTGGCCACCCTCAAAGATGCAACATTGTGATGGTTCATGGGGCTGGGTCAAAATTCAGTAGCAAATCGGGGTACCATGAAGGAGAAATTTTTACAAAAGTACCATGATTATTGTCATGGAAGGGATATGAAGGGAGATGACATCTTCAGTATGTCACAAAAGGAAGATGAACCTCTTGAAGACTACATCAAAAGGTTTCAGTTTTGCCTCAAGAAGTCACGGCAAAATCAACTTTTTCTAGAGTGACTCAAATTGGTATTATTAAGAGGCGTAAGTGAAGAATGTATGGAACAGGGGATATCTCTCAACTTGGATTTGATGAAATTTGTCAAATCTGTAGGAACTATTCATGTTCCATCTTGAAAAAAATTAGAGGCTCGAGAACTTTGTCTTCTACAAAAGAATCCACTTGAGTCTCTAGGGTAGAACTTAGCAATCTCCTATCGGTTATGAAGGAAGACATCATAAGCCATCTAGAAACTCAACTAGACACCCTACACATAAAGAAGAAGCAAGAGGTAGCAAAGGCAGCTTTGGTCAAATATTGTCCACATTGTTGACAAAAGAAGACCAACTGTAAGTGCAAACATATTGCTAGCATTTCTGAGGAAAGAGGTGAGAAGGCAGATTTCTAAGCCCTAGAGGATGAAGAAATCCATGTCTTTTATATTACACAACGTAAGCCTTGGCAGCAGAGACAAGGCATACCTCAAGACCCCTTGTCCAATAATGTTTCATTTTCAGGAGCTGCTTCAAATATCCCTAATTGGCACAATACAACTTGGTATAACATGCCACAACAATCCTAGGCAACTATGCCACCTGGTTGGAACCAATAGTAGGGGATATGGCCACAACAACCATTCTAAGCCCCAAATTATAATCCACAATGTCATTCCAATCAAAAACTCATGCCCACAATAGTGGCATGGAAATCAACCATGGCAAAACTCAAATGTAAATTATCCGTAGCCACAACAAGTCCTACCTCAACAACCTGCCATTATGCCAAATGTAGCTTCACCCACTCCTATTCCACCCAGAGCCACTCAATTGCCCACTCAACTTGCACCAAATCCTAACAACAAGCCTGTTCAACAGGCTTATTCTAATGAAACCATCCAATACCCAACTTATACAGTTGAGGTTAGTGATGTTCACCTACGTTTAGGCAAAATGCTTGCTGGACCTCCATCTCCACTTATCATGGAACTTGTTGATGAAGAACCAACCTCCGACACTAACAACCATTCAAATAACCAGCATATCCCTCCTGAACAAATCTCACCACAAAAATAAACCATCACAAGGAACCCTCCATTTCTAAAAAGATTAAACATATAGAAATCACCACCTCAACCTAAACCTAAATTTGATTTCCTTGGGCAATTAAAAAATGCCTGTTTAAAAATTTCCTTAATCCAAGATATCAAGGATGTACCTATATATATTAAAACTATAAGGGAGTTATGCCTTAAGAAACTAGGAAGGAAAAGCAAAGATCCCTAGATAGTGCATCTTATAGGACAACTTCTTGATATTATGTTAGCGAACTTGGTTGTCCCAAAATATGCAGATCCTGGCAGCGCTGTAGTTGATGTGCACATTAATGGTACCCTTATAAAAATACTCTGATTGACTTGGGTGCAACTATAAATGTGATGACAAAAGAAATAATAAAAAATCTTCAGTTGATTAACTTAAGGCCTACACCAACAATTTTACAATTAGCAGATGGGTCAATTGTCAAACCTGAAGGAATCATTGAAGATCTAGTAATCACATTGGACTCATGAGAATACCTTGCAGACATCATGGCCCTGCAACCCAAGACCAACTTAGGTGAGTACCCACTCATTTTAGGATGACCTTGGTTGGCAACAATGGATGCCTTCATTGGATGCAATTCTTGTAATATGATAGTTTTCAATGGAAATATAACTAAGAAATTGGTCCTTTATCCCCCAACACATCATTTTACTGATATGGAACAACCTATTTGGCCAAACCTAGAGGATGCTGACCAATATTCTCTCCAGACACTATGACCATTGAACGAGGCCCATTGTTAAATATTCAGGATGAGGATAAAGTGCTTTCCCAAGACCCATGTTTAGTATGCTTGACTTTCCTACTACATAATATTTTGCTCATAGTAAATATGCAAGCCTATGCTTCCACTACCCGTATGTTCCATCATTTTCTACCACATAGCTATAGCCTCAATTTATCAGGGCTAGATGTTGCTTCTGTTATGACATCTACAACACTAGTTGACATTACACCAGGGAGAACACTTAATATCAACAATCAATTGACAATAGCGCAATAGTTTGAACTGATAAACATGTTGCAAACTCACAAAACAACATTTTCCTTCGACTACTATGACATGAAAGACATAGATCCTAATCTCTGCATGCATAGAATATACATCAATGAAGGATGTAGGCCAATTAGGCAACCTCAACAGAGAATGAACCCTACTATATGAGACATAGTGAAGAATGAGTTATAGAAACTACAGGTTGCAGGATTCATATATCCTATATGAAATAGCCAATGGGTATCCCCATTAGACATAGTACCCAAGAAAGGAGGTAAGTGGTGGGTTTGTGTAGATTATAGAGAATTGAATACAACCACTAGGAAAGATCACTTTCCTCTTCCTTTCATTGATTAGGTCTTGGATTCTTTGGCTGGGAAGAAGTATTTTTCTTTCCTAGATGGATTCAATGGCAATAATCAAATCAAAATAGCCCTAGAGGACGAGGATAAAACTACATTCACATGCCCACGGGGAACCTATGCCTATGTAGTCCTTCCATTTGGACTCTGTAATGCACCTGCAACATTTCAAAGGGTTGTTTTGAATATTTTTTCTGATTTTGCTCATGACTCCATGGAGGTATATATGGATGATGTCACCACTTATGGAGATTCTTATGAAGAAGCATTGAGAAACCTTGAAAAAGTCCTCTAGAGATGTCAAGATCATAACCTGTCTCTTAGTCATGAAAAACATTTCATGATGATGGAAGGAGTAGTACTTGGCCATTTTGTGTCCAAGAAAGGCATTCAAGTGGATCCAAACAAAATTGAAGTCATTTCAACATTACCTATTCCACAAAAATAGAAGGATGTCAGAATCTTTCTTGGCCATGTAGGATACTATAGGAGATTTATTAAAAATTTTAGTAAAATAATAGCACCTCTACTTGTACTACTCTCTAAGGATGTTGAATTTGATTGGACACCTACTTGTCAAACAACCTTTGAAAGTCTTAAAGATTCCTTGACAAAGACATCTGTACTCAGAGGACCTAATTGGAAAGTTCCTTTTCATATTCATACAGATGCCTCTAACTTTGTTGTAGGTGTTGTGCTTGAACAAAAGGAGGGGAATTTGGAATATGCTATTTACTACATTAATAAGATTCTAGAAGGTGTTGAACTTAACTATACTATTATAGAGAAAGAAATGTTAGCTATTATCTATGCAATCAATAAGTTTAGACACTATATCACTGGGTATCTTGTTTTTGGTCATATCGACCATGCACCAATAAGGAGTCTAACGAACAAACTAGTGGTTAGTGGCATACTGGTTAGATGGTTGTTGTTACATGAATTTGATATCACTATTGTGGACAAACCTGGGAAGGCCAATGTAGTTTCTGATTTCCTCTCTAGGCTCCCTACTTATAATCAAGATCCAATTATTGATGACTCATTTCTTGATGAACACTTGATTGCATTAATTGTACAAAATCCTTGGTATGCCTATTTAGCTAATTAATTGGTTGCAAGAAAGATGCCTCCACACCTTTCACCAAGAGAAGGTGTCATCTGGTTGAACACAACCTTCCCTATTCATGTATAGTTGGATACCTCTTTTACACATGACCTGATCATGTCATGCGCAAATGTTTCAGAGAAGATGAAGTATATGACATTCTTAAGGCATGTCATGATGAACCTTGTGGGGGGCATTTTGCAACCAAGAAGACAACACTCAAGATCTTAACTAATGGATATTATTGGCCAACACGACACAAAGATATAGTTCAATATACAGGAGATGTGATCACTATCAAAGGATGGGAATACCTATAAAAAGTGATGAGATGCCCCTATAGCCACAATTGGTAATTACACCCTTTGATAAATGGGACATTGATTTTATTGGGCCCATTGATCCTCCTTCTAACAATAAAGAGTACATACTAGTATGTACTAAATACTTAACCAAATGGGTGGAGGTTAAAGCCTTCAAGGTTGCAAGAGATAGTAAGGTGGCCACATTCTTGTATGAGGAAATATTTACAAGATATGGAGTGCCAAGGGAAATAGTTACAAATTAGGGACCAAAATTCACATCAGCCCAGATTGCTAGTCTGATTTAAGAATATGAAATCAGACATAAGAAATCCACTCCCTATCATCCACAATCAAATGGCCAAGTTGAGGTCACAAATAGGGAAATTGAGGCAATCTTAACAAAGAAAATAGCATTACATAGAAAAGATTGGGCAGCTAGACTCTCAGTGGTAGTCAGGGCATACAGAACTACATGGAAAACCATAACAGGGTATACACCCTATGAAAGTTAGTCTATGGCAAAAAGGTTGTCCTCCCTATTGAATTTGAATACAAAACATTGAGAACTTTCATACAGCTAGGGATGGATTTATCTACAACTCAACAAGAGAGGTTACAACATCTTAACACTTTAGAAGAATTGAGAATGGAAGCAGTTCACCACACAGAAATTATCCAAAAATAAAGAGTCAAATGGCATGACTAGTACATCAAAACTAAAGAGTTTCAGACATGGGACCGGGCCTGACTTTATGACTCTAGGTATAAGGACTACAAGTGCAAATTGTAGACCATATGATTGGGCCCTTATGAAATCAGAGAAGTTTTTCCCAATGGTGTAGTCCAACTTACCACAATTGATCCAGTCAGATTTTGACTCATGATCAATGAACACTGTTTGAAACTTTATAAGAAGCCATTGGATAAAGAAAACTCTCTAGTAGTTGATAGGACATGTTGATGCACAAGTTCCACAACAAAATCTACTAGATGCAACATGCATTACATTCACCATTGCTCCTAAAGATACAACAGTAGATGAAGCCACCTAGGATGTTAAGATAGTTGAATTACAGAGTAGTGCTTCAAAGGTATATCTTTCATGTATATTGTAACAAGATGAAGGATGAGCCTATGAGCCCATTGTAGTCAACATATTGCTGGCATATGAAGATTGTAACTATTTATGATATTGAACCAATCAATTTCCCTGCATGGTTGGATAGTCCTATTCTTGGACCCTCCATCTGTGACTGCACCAGTTGGGCACTCCATTTTAGCTCCATTATTTCCATTCAATGATGCTCTATGATGTGTCATAACATGCATTATAAGTTGGTCAACAAGTCAATTCAGTAATGTAACTCCCCTCTTATGTGGTTCTACATGTATCATAGAATCATCATAAAAGTTTTTAACCATACTAAAATGTTATTAGATACTCTTACAACTTACACATGATACATTACATTACACATGGCAAACAATGCCACCACAAAGTGGGATGCCCTTTTCCATGAGGGCTTACAAATAATTAATAAATAATAAATAAATCAACTATTAGCATTGCAAGGTGTATGACACACCTATCCAAAATTCTTCCACTTGTCATATACCTTGCAAGAGCAAAAGGGAAACACCATCAAACCATGGATTAACAACTAGAGGATGAGAGGTCTATCAACTCACCACACCACCTAAAATTCTCCATGCTTATAGGCTTTGTATAATCATTTGCAACATTCACCAAAGTGTCAACCTTTTCAAGCATCACCCTCCCATCCTCCACATGTCACTAATAAAATGATATTACATATCTATGTGCTTAATCTTTTTTTTATCATATGGCACTTTGACTGTCACTTATAATTTGAATTGCTTCATGATTTAACCCAACATATGAACATAATACCTAAAGTTATATGACCTCTTTACAAGCATGAGTAGCTACCACATACTCATCCTCTGTCATGGATAAAGTGACCATAGCATGTAAATTTTTAATCCAATTGATTGACCACAAAATATGTTAGCAACATAACCACTAGTAGATCTCTTGTTGTCAATATCTCCTACCCAATTCAAGTCCACAAGATCTTGACTCCCAACTAAGTGTTGTAGGCCCATTGAGGCATTGCTTCTCTAATAACACATAGAGTACTTTGAAGTACCCCACAAATATTTGAAGACTTTCTTCACTACTGCCTAGTGGTAGGATTAGCCATGAAACAACTCAAGACTCCCATTGGTTGGGAAATGTCTAGTCTAGTGTAGATCATATCATATGTAAGACTACTAACAACACTAGTGTAGGGAACATGAGACATAACCTCCATCTCAATAGGTGTAGATGAACTTTGCTCAATTGATAGCTTTGTTTCCACCAAAATATGAACACATTAGTTCACAATTTACCATGTTAAAATGATGAAATACAAAATCAACATACTTACTTTGTCCCAACCAAAGCTTTATGTTAACCTTCTCTCTTTTGATCTCCATATCTAAGATGAACTTAACAATCCCAAGTTCTTCATATCAAATTGTAATGAGAGCTAAGAATTCAGATCCCTAGTCACCCCCTTATTTTTACTAGATATCAATATATCATCCACATAGAAAGTGATAACAAGGAAATGATGACCATCTTGCTTAAAATACACAATGATCTGATTTGGATCTCACAGATCTCAACATCAAGACATAAGAATCAAATTTTTAGTACCATATTCTGGGTGATTGTTTGAGACTGTACAAAGGCATTTTTAATTTTCAAACCAATGATTCCTTACCTAAATAACAACATAGTGCTCAGGCTATGCCATGTAAATTTCCTCCTCCAAGTCACCATGTAAGAAAGTTGTCTTCACATCCATCTACTAAATATTAGCTTCAAAATTTGCAACAATAAATAATAAGAACCAAATGTATGCTATCTTAGCAACTAGAGCATGATCTCATCAAAGTCAATCCCTTCAACCTAGGGATATCCTTTCACAAAGAGTCTTTCTCTATACTTCTCAATATTTCCATATGAACCAAACTTCTTCTTGAAGACCCGTTTACAACCACAGGGCTCCTTCCTTTCGACAACCAAACCAAGTCCCAAGTGTCATTATTTTCAATGTAGCCATTTATCATCCATGGCTAATCTCCAAGATTCACTATCATCCATCTTCATTGCCTCAAGTATATAGTTTGAGGTTCATTAGTCTTAGTAATCAAAACAAAAATAGATTTGAAATTAGATGGGTTATACCTCTTTGGTTGCCTCCTTTGTTGAGTGGACCTCCTCAAAAGTTGAGGTGGATGTTCTTCCTACTTAGAGTTGTATGAACTCTCAATACTTGCCTCTTCATATAGTCCATCCTTAACCTCTATTTTAACCTCAAGTGTAACCATCTCATTATTTGGGAGTAACTACACTATAGACTTCACACTTCCATCTAGTTTCTCAACTAGAAGATAAGGATTGATCTCTCTTAAAATCACATTTTGACTATACAATACTTTCTTAGTTACAAGATCCTAAATTGTGTACCCTTTCACACTACCATCATAGCCAATGAAAGATACATTTCATAGCCTCATAATCTAATTTCAACTA
Organism: Cunninghamia lanceolata; assembly: GCA_027924645.1. NCBI lineage: Eukaryota > Viridiplantae > Streptophyta > Pinopsida > Cupressales > Cupressaceae > Cunninghamia > Cunninghamia lanceolata. Next base: position 284,510 of record BSBN01001490.1, read on the forward strand.
CTTTTTCTTAGGCACATGAACATATGCTCACAACGAAAACTTGAAGATGTTGAGGTGAGGGTTTCTTGCCCCTCCAAACCTCCACATGGGTTTTATCACTAAGTGTTGATGTAGGAGACTTGTTAACTAGGTAAGATGGAATTTTTTTAAATTTGGTAATATGATGTCATGCAATATCATTCTCTTTACATAATTTGTTGAACTCTGCTGAACATAATTCTCCACCATTATCAATTCTCAATGTCTCAAAATCTTCTACTTGCCTAGTTCTTCATGAAAGCCTTAAACTTCCTAAACTAACTAAAGACCTTAGATTTGTGCCTGAGAAATAAACCTAAGTCCTCTTGGGCATCAATATAACTAACATAATACATGGATTTTGATAATGAAGGAACATTTACTCAACCAAAAACATCACTATAATTAAGATTTAAAATCCCATCAAACTTATGAGAGATTGAATGAAATTGAACACAATTATGTTTTTCATAAATATAATGCTCACAAAAATCAAATTCAAGAGAATAATTAATAAACCCCTCTACAAGATTTTTTATTTTTTAAGGTTCTTAAACCTTTCTCACCATTGTGGCCCCTGTGCTAGTGTCACAACATAATCTTCTTGACAGGTAAGTTATTCTTTGAGGTAAGAGCATGCTTAGGTACCCAAAATACACAACCACTAGACTAGATACAATACACTCTCTTAGCTACAAGTTTTGATGCCAAAAGAACTATTGCATAGAATGCATGTGCAAGCTTCAAGTCAAAAGCGAGTGCTAATTTGAACTTCTTTTGTAAGCATCATAGCTTCTTGAGTCATCTTATACCCTTCCTTTCCAAAGACCACTTGCATACCCACATGATTCATCTTATTGATAGATAATAGGTTTTATGCCAAAATTGAGATGTGTAGAATTGTTGAGATTCCTTTGATTCTCCCTTCCTATAATTTGATCTTAGCTCTTCCAAGGCCAACAATAATGAGGTAAGAGTTATCGTTGAGATATAACTCCCCACCATCAAAACTCTCATATTCTAAAAACCACTCTTGATGGGGAGTCAAGTGGAAATATGCTCCAAAGTTGATCATCCATGCATTCTTTCATGCAAGTGTAGCCAAGGTTGCAAGAAATGCACCAGGTCAACATCATCTTGAGAAGTCTTGGAATCTGAATCATCATTAGATCCACCCTTGTCCTATTTTTTCTTCTTCTTCTCCTTGAAATCTTTTCTAATGTGGCTAGTCTTGCCACAATTCCAGCATTTTAATTTGGACCTCCCCAAGGACTTAGATCTACCTTTGGATTTCTAATCCTTCTTCTTGTTCTTGCCTTTCTCTTTTTCTCTCAACCTTCCACAAACAACTAGTGCACCTTTAGTAGCTTTTGTATTTTTTTGTCTCAAATCCTTTGAAAGAAGAACATTTGCCACATCTTCAAGTGTCAACTTAGTGGTAATGCTATTAATGGTCATGACTAGATTGCCCCATGGATTCAACAAAGAACATACTAGAGTAATGCTTTGATCTTCATCATCCTTCTAGACACCAATGGATTTCAACTAGGGCACAACAATATTGAAGGCATTCAAGTGTTGAGAAATAGAGTCAGCATCACCAATCTTCAAGGCATAGAGCTTCCATAGAAAAAGCTTGTTCACCAGGGATTTAGTCTAATACAAGTTTCCCAACTTCTTTCACAGGGTTTCTAGGCTGGTTTCTCCCAAAACATTTAGGAGCATTGAATCTTCCAAACATAGTCTAATAAGGCTCCTCATCTTTCTATCCAACACCATCCATTCATTTGTTGACATAACCATAAGTTTGTTTTCAACACCACAACCCAGATCTCGATCTATGAGTATGCCATCCATTTAAAGCTTCCATAGCTCAAAGTTTATGCTATTAAACCTTTCCATCTCCAACTATGACATGCTTACCATCTTCTTTGAAACCAAGATCTCTTTTGTGCATGACTTTGACTCAAACCAAGATTACTTTAAAAAATGTTTCTTGTCACCTAGGAAACAAAGTTGATTAGGCTTTCAACCAAATTAAGGAAGTAAGATAGTAGAAATTTCATACACCAGTCTAAGAAGAGAGAAATACATAGAAAATTATGATCAAACAGTTTAGAAGAGAAAATTTAACACAAAAACATTCACCACTTAATAGAGTGTTTATCATGAGAAAATTATTTTAGGAAAAAACCTAGCTTCCAAAATTTAAACCAATTGTATTTTTATCAACACCTATATGATTAGAATACAAATCCATGCTCAAGCCTTCATATGAGATTACACTAGCATACAAATTTGGATATATTCTAGCATCATAATGATACTTGCAATACAAACTATGAAACCTTCATTTCAAGCACCAAATAAATAGGAGATCAAACCACAAACCAAGGGTGATTTATCAAATCCATGGGTGAAATCCATGACCCAATGATGACACCCAAAGTCAAGGTCCAAATTCCAATGCCTTTTCCAAAGGAGTCAACATGTTATTTTTAATAGATGCTCTTACATTGTCATAAGCTTTCATAACCAACTCCCCAAGTTGGGCGCTCCATTTTCTCCATTCATAGATGTTTTGTGATGTGTCATAACATGCATTGTAAGTTGGTCAACAAGTCAATATAACTTCCCTCTTGTATGCTCTTATGTGTGTCATAGAATTGTCATAAGATCTCCTACACATCTTGGAATGTTATAAGATGTTCATAACAATCTCTATGACATTAGATGCTCTTACAACTTCTTGCACATGCCATACATTAAATTACATGCAACAAATAGTGCCATCTCAAAATGGGACATCCTTTTCCATGAGGGACTACGAATAATAAATAAATCAAATGTTAGAATTGCAAGGTGTATGACACCTGCGTCAATTATTATCTAGCTCTTGACAAGATGTCATGGTGATGAAAATACCACTATCTATGAGTCCATAGCTCATGAATCCACAACTAGTTATGAATGTACTACTTAGTTGGGGTGTGTTGGTACTGTAAGTACCCATTTTTACACTTCCATATATGGGTCAACATTTCAGGTTTGATGATGACGATGCCACCTAAAGTGGCATTATAACACAAAATAATAGATAGTGTTGACATTTAGAGGCCTTCCCTCAGTCTTGTTTAGCTCATTTGTATGTGTACCCTTACCCTAGCTTGCTTGTTTGCCAAATTAACCTTTATCTGTGACTAAAAATTTCCCATTTTGGCTATTTTAGTAAAACTATAGTTGTTAACTAGGTGGCAATTGCAAAACTACCATGTGTTAGTGTAGTTTTTTATTTTCCTAGTTGGTTGATTATGTTCCTATTCCTAGGTTTTTCCTACACTTCTAATTAAGCTTGCTTAGGACTAAATAAGTGAGTACTAGTGTGAGTGGGTGCAAGGTGTCAGTATCTTCCATGGGAGTTACACTTGATTATTTTAGGCTATTGTGGTGGACTCTTCCCATTGGTTGTACTTGTCACCTCTCCCCTCTCTCATAATCTATATATACTCACCTCCTAGATAGTATTGGGTACATTGTATTAGGCAACTTTTTGCTTTTGCATTCTCCTAATGTTATTTTTCTTTATGAGCATTTGTATTCATCTCTTGGAGACTAACTCTATGTTGTTATTTTGATCTTGTATCATTTACATTCATAGTTTACTATCTATTCATTGCACTAATTTTTTGGGTTATTCATCTTTGCAGATTCTAACATGGTATCAGAGCTATTCTAGTGCATAATAGATTTTAGTTTCTTATTTGAGAAATTTGGGGGGGACAGGTAATAAGTTTGCATGCAAATTTTTTGAAAACCTAGTATGTTCTTCTCTTGCATCTTCGGATGATTTGGAGAATCAGAAAAGTTTGAAATAGTTTTTTTAACCTTTGAAGTTTTATACTTGTATCTTTTGAAATCTAGGTGTTTGCTACATTCTAGTAATCCTGGGAGATTTTTTAACATTTACATAGCATCCAAAAGGCTCAAGAAAGTCATATTTGGCTTTCATTTCACCAAAATCAGAGTTCAGAAGGTTAGTTTGCAAAACGGGGATTTGGAGCTCATATCTGAAAGTCAACTTTCATTCGAGGCATTTTTAGGCCAGAAGGACCCTGTCATTAGGTCCAGAAGGCTGAAAAGATGAATTTTGACATAAAATTCACCCAATTTTGGTGTGGGGAGTCTCTAAGGCAAAATTGTTTTGTCGGAAGGCCATTTTAGCCCCCTAACATGCAAATTGGAGCAAATTTTTATGTAAAAATTAAAAAATTAAAAAAAATTGTTTATGCGCTAGGCGCTTAGTGCCATAGCGATATTTGTAAAGTGATTTAATGCACAAATTTAAGAGCACTTTTAGTGCATCTTATAAGGGCTTTGAACCCCATTAAACAAGGTTGTGGATCCCTTCATACAAGCCACACACCCAATATTGGAGTTTTTCTATACATAGGCCTTTTTTGATGCAATTTTTTTTAATTTGGGGTAGAATTTTGTGCTCTACATCATGGTAATCACATTGTAATCGCACTAATTTTTTTGATGCAATGTAAGAGTTTGAAAACCTTATATTTGCATTTTAATCACACTAATTATAAAGTGCCAACATTGTAATTTGGGAGGGGGGTCATTTCAGAAACTAGTGAAAAGGGGGTGTACTTGTGTTCTCTTTTCTTTTCAGTACTTCATTTTTGCAATTTTGCATCATGGATCAAACAACAGTACCCATCTTAACTCATTACAACTTCTTAAGTGGAAATCACACATGATAATCTACTTAAGGAAAGCTAGTTTGCATAGGACAACAATGGGACTGGAAACTGAACATGTACAAGATACATAAAATCCTAAGTGGTTTAACAAATGCAATTTGCCCTTGTCTATTTTTCCTGATTTACTCTTTCATATTGAATCTTTGAATTCACCAAATGAAATTTGGACAAAGATAGAAACACTATTTGGAAAGATTCAACGAGGGGTCATATGTTAGAAAATGAACTAATCAGTCTAAGTCCAAGAAATTTCAACACAATCCAATATTTCTTCACCAAATTGAAATCACTAAGGTTGCAATTAAAATAGTGCAAAATTGAAAAGAAAGATGAACAACCGATTCTTAGTATTCTCTCTAAGCTAAGTTTTGAATATTCAATGTTTGTTTCTACCTTCTATTCTACTAAGGGTGCACTTGGGACTCAATACACCATGCCATCTTTAGATGATTTTGTTGTCTCTCTCACACAAGAGCAAGATAAGCTAATTTAGATGGGCACTCTAAAATCCTCTAATTCACATGCCCTGGTTGCTAACCAAGGCACAAAAGAACAAAAAGGACAAAGTAGTAATAATAAGGATAAGAAATAAAAGAATAGCAAGGAGAAGAAGGATCAGAAACAAGCTGCTCCAAAAGTAGCTAATGAGACCCAATCTTCTAATGGTGACAAGCCTAAGAAAGAGAAGGTCAAATGTGCCTATTGTAAAAGAGCTGGTCATGATGAACACAAATGTATGATGAACACAAATGTTTGAAGAAACAAATTGATCACTTAAATCATATTCTTGAAAAGAATAATATTAGTGTTCCTGAATCTGCAAAACAAAATTCAAATGAGGGGTTTAACAAGGTGAAAGATAACAACATGGGGAAAGGGAAGGGTAAATCCCTTGTAGCAGTTGCTTCACAACAATCCACTTGGGTTCTTGATTCAGGTGCTTCACACCACATGGCTTCATCTAAGGATGAACTTGCATCTTTAGAGTCATGTACTATGCCTTTTATTTTGATGGGTGATGACACTCTTTTTGAGTTGTGTGGGAGAGGGTTTGTTGATGTTGGGGATGGCACATTCCATGATGTTCTTTGTGTGCCCTCATTATCAACTAATTTCCTATCAGTTTATCAGATCACTCACATAGGTTTAGGCAAGTGGGTTGAGTTCACCCTTGATTTAGTGGTGATTCGTGAGTTGCACAATAGTTCTACAATTGCAGTTGGGAGAGCAGATCATCAGTCATGCCTTTATTTATTTTCTCACTTTGTTCCTGATCCTCCTTCATCTATTTTTCTCACTCATTATGATGATGTGAGTAGATTATGGTATGAGCAGTTTGGCCATCTTAACTTCTGCTACTTGCAACAACTCAATCAATAGAGCATGGTCATAGGGTTGCCTTCAATTTAGTCCTCGAGTGGTGTTTGCCAAGCCTGTATTCTTGGTAAGCATATGACAAATGTAAGGAATGGAGAGCTTCACAGATACCGGAGTTAGTTCACAGTGACTTGGCTGGTCCATTTCCTCTTCCATCCTTCAACAAGGCCAAATTTTTTCTAACTTTCATTGATGATTTTTCTCAATATACTTGGGTGTACTTTCTCAAATAAAAATATGAGGTATTTGATCATTTTCAAGACTTCAATACTTTTGTAGAGAAACAATCTAGGAAATCCATCAAAGTTTTGCGCACTTATAATGGCGGTGATTATGTCAACCATCATTTTGAGTAGTTTTGTACTTCTGAGGGGATTGATCTGTAACATTCAGTTCCATACACTCAACATAATGGTGTGGCAGAATGGACGAATAGGTCCTTGAAGGAAATGGAAAAGTGCATGATTCAATCCAGATCTCTTGCACCACAGTATTGGGTAGAGGCCATTAACTATGCTTGTTGTGTTCATAACCATGTTCCTCATCGAGCCTTGAAGGGAATCATCCCTTTGAAGCTTCGAGTGGTTGGAAACCATCAATTAAGCACTTTCAAATTTTTGGTTCTCCTGCATGGGCCCACATTCCTGAAGAGAAATGAAAGGCCATGGATCTGTAAAGCAGGGCTTGCATATTTGTGGGCTATCTTGATGGTGTGAAGGGTTATATGTTGCTCCACCCTACTACACATGAACTGTTCATCGAGAGGAGTGTTCATTTTGAGGATGGCTCTTCGAGCTCAACTCTTATCACTTCTCCACCTCCTACTTTGACATTAGTCACTTGGGCCACACGATAGATCTTTTGATGAGTCAGATTCACTTGAGCAGATTCCTAATGATGATGAGTCCTCTTCCTCTACCTCTGATATTGAGAGTGATTTTGAGGATTCACCTCCTTGCCCTCCTAGTCATCATTCAAAGGGTGATGATTCTCCTCTAGATTCTTTGACTTTCAGTCCACTTTGGGCTAGACAAACATTGTAGTGTGCAGGTGATTGGGTTGGGGATCCATCAGACACTAGGTGGACTTGTTCACAATTCCAAGATGCTCCACGTGTCTTCATTGCTACTGCCTCTAATCCACAATACTTTCAAGAGGTTTCTAGTATTCTTGAGTGGGATACAACTATGCGGGAGGAGTATAGTTCCTTGATGAGGAACCACACATGGGATCTTGTCCCTCTTCCTAAGGGAAGAAAACTTATTCAATGTAAGTGGATGTATCAGACAAAATTTGTTGCAGATGGGTCAGTTGATAAGCATAAGACTTACTTGGTCGCTAAAAGATTCTCCCAGGTTCCTCGGATTGACTACTATGAGACTTTTACGGTAGTTGCTAGAATGAACTCCATTCAACTTGTCCTTGCCATTGCTACAACTCATCGTTGGGAAGTTCACCAGATGGATGTCAAGAGTGTCTTCCTTCATGGTGACCTTTAGGAGGAGGTAGATACATGGAGCAACCACAAGGCTTCATTTAGGATTATTCACTTGTGTGTCATCTTTGAAAGTCTCTCTATGGCCTCAAATAGGTCCCTCAGGCCTGGTATGCCAAGATGGACTCCTTCCTTCTAATAGTTGGGTTCACTCGATGCCATTTTGATCCCTATGTCTACATTTTACAGCAGGATGATTCACTCCTATTTCTAGTTCTAAATGTTGATGACTTATTGATCATAGGGAGTTCTTCATTTGCCATTGGGGCAGTCAAAAACTCCCTTCATGACAAGTTTTTGATGACTGACTTGGTCTTGTTACATTACTTTCTCGAGATTGAGATCTTCTAGTTTGCTTCCAAAATCACCATCACATAGTCCAAGTATGCTCTAGATTTACTCTCAAGGTTTCACATGGCTGACTGTAAGCATGCTCTAACTCTCTTTCTTTATGGAGTCAAACTTGAGATTCATTGTTCTTCACCTTTGGTTGATGGCACTTTGTACCGACGACTTGTTGGGAGTCTCATTTATTTGACTCATACGAGACCCAACATTTCATATGTTGTAGGCATTATCTCTTGATTCATGTAAGAGCCCCATGAGCTGCACTGGAAATCAGCCAAGTAGATACTTGACTACATTCAAGGTACTCACAGTTTTGGGATTCACTATGCAGTGGGCATTGATCTTGACTTGGTGGGCTACATAAATTTAGATTGGGTAGGTAGTTCTCAGGATCGCCAGTCTACTTTAGGTTATAAATTTGCACTTGGTGGTTCAGGTCATATTTGTTGGTTGAGCAAGAAGTAGTCTGCTATTGCTCTATCTTCTACTGAGGCTAAGTATTAGGGGTTGTGAATGCCACCATTGAGGCCATTTAGATTCAGAATCTTCTCATTGAGTTAGGTATCCAAATTAGACGACCATCTATCATGTTTTGTGACAACTAGAGTGCTATTCAAATCCCATGAAATTTGATCCATCATCAGCAGACCATACACATTGAGGTCCACATGCACTACATTTGGGAGCTCATTCATGGTCATGTCATCGACCTTCGCTACTGTTTGACTTTCAAGCAAGTTGTTGATATCTTCACCAAACCTTTCATAGAAAGCAAGTATCTTCCTCTGTGAGCTTTGCTAGGGGTGCAAGAGGCTTCATCTTCTGAGGGGCTTCTTAGTCCTCTCACTCAAAGTCTTGACTCTCTCTACTCTGGGGAGTCTCTTCTCTCTTTATTTGGAGGGGTTATTCTCTCTTTTCTGGGGGGATTCTTCTCTTTGGGGGGGTTTTTATGTACATGGGTACCTCATCAGGCTTCACTTGTCAGGACCCATCTTTTCACCCACCTAAGTTGTGCTTAAGGGGGGTGTTAGTGTAGGTTTTTATTTTCCTAGTTGGTTATTTAATTTCCTATTCCTAGGTTTTTCCTACACTTCTAATTAAGCTTTCTTAGGACTAAATAAGTGAGTGTTGGTGTGAGTGGGTTCAAGGTGTTAGCATCTTCCATGGGAGTTACACTTGTCTATTTTAGGCTATTGTGGTGGACTCTTCCCATTGGTCATATTTTCCACCTCTTCCATCTCTTATATTCAATATATACTCACCTCCTAGCTAGTCTTGGGTACATTGTATTATGCAACTTTTTGCTTTTGCATTCTCCTAATGCTATTTTTCTTTATGAGCATTTGCATTTCTCTCTTGGAGACTAAATCTATGTTGTTATTCTGATATTGTATCATTTACATTCATAGTTTACTATCTATTCATTGCAATAGTTTTTTGGTTCATCTTTGTAGATTCTAACACCACGATGATCATGCAATCATCGCATAACCGCATCAATGGTCTTAAGAGTTCCTTGACGAATCCATAATTACTTGGTGGTTTTGTAGTCATTGGAGCAATTTTGAAACCACCTCTTTGTGGAAACTGATGATTTTATCCAATTACGTGGAAAAAGTGAATTTTGAGCATTTCACCTCCCTATCTCTTCATTTATCCATCCTTTGTCTTTCTCTTTAATCCTCACACCTTTAGAAGTTCCCATCATGTTTACATATATGCTCTTGAATCTCATATAGAGAGAGGCTTATGTGATAAGAAGACTTCGATGGTTTTGTCAAATTATGTGGAAAAAGTGAATTTTGAGCATTTCACCTCCCCTTCTCTTCATTTACCCCATACTTTGGATTTCTCTTTGATCCTCACACCTTTAGAAGTTCCCATTGTGTTTATATATGTGTTCTTGAACCTCATTTAGAGAGAGGCTTATGTGATAAGAAGACTTCCCACTAGGAAGGCTCCAAAACTCCCTAGCCTAGGCATAACAGAGCTATATACTTTATGCCTTAGGTGCAACCACTTCTTTATATTCTTTTAGTTTGCTTGCTCCCATACTAGGGGAGAGGGCTCCCTAGTGGGTCGAGCTCCTATACATGGTATAGGAGTTGACCAAAGTGGGGCCAGTAGTTATTTTTTATTCCTTCAATTAATATTCAAAATATTTCTTAAAAGAGCACAAATAGGCACCAATCAATGTACACATCATATTTGTTTATTCATTAGTGTTTTATTATTCATATTAGGTGGCATACACAAATGATGCACAAGGATTTGCAAAACATAAATGCAACTGACATGGTTTGTACACATACACAGGCGAATCCAACATAAGACTGATTGATAATATATAGAGTTTATATTAAAAACCACACAGTACTTTCTTCCAAGAGGACAAGAAATGATCAACCACTACAAAGTAACTTTTTAGCTTACCAAAAATAGTTTTAAACATTTAACATTAAAAAGTGTCCCATCAAATATCAAGCTACATCCCATAATAGTTTCATATTTTCCAAAGTTGGAGTCCCAAGTAAAAACAACAAATGGCCAAGTGTCACATTGAACAAGTCCATCCACTCCATAAATCCTCTTGAAGTGTACTCCATCAACTCAAATATAACCAACTACTAGTCCCTTCAATTCAATACCTAGAAAAAAACAACACACTAGGAGGTGTAAGGCTCACCAAACAAGCCATCAAAACAAGAGGACATAAATTTAATACTCTAGACCAAACAAGATTTCAACCAAATCAATCAACTCTAAAATTTAATGAGACACAATCAAAGGTTTAAGGCTCCCAATCAAGCTGTCAAGAAAACATGCCATAATTTAAACACTTCAGACCAAATAAACATTCGACCAAATCAATCACCTCTCAAATTTAATACCAAATTCAAATTTATAGACATCCATCAAATCATTCAAATGAATCAATCCATAGAAAACTATTTGAACCAATCAAATGAGAGTGCATAGATCACCGACATTTCCTTCCTCATATTTCTACATAAATCCCATTTTTTCTAGTTCAATTTTCGAACATCCCATACAGAAAAGTCCTATAGGGTTCGAATTGCACACTGGTATCAACAATATTATAAATTCACAATAAATGCCTATCCTTATGAATGTTAAATGTATGTTTTTTTTGCTTCCCATGTATGTTGTTTTGGTTTAAATTGTATGTTGTTTTGGTTTAAATTGTATGATGTTTTAGTTTAAAATGTATGATGTTTTGGTTTAAACTGTACTATTGTTCTGGTTTTAAATGTTTTAGCTTAAAATGTATGTTTTTTTAATGTGAGAGTGTGGGAAATAAAGGTGGCACTATGCTCACAAAATATTAAGGAGGAGATCTATGAAGCATTAACCATAATAATTGTTATATACACATAAGTTCTTTACATCTTCAAAATATGCCATTATAGAACTATTGCATATTGTAAGCTTATGACAAGATTGAGTCTTAAGATAACTCCATTTTAGTGGCATGAAAGGTGAACTGTTTGTTACTAGGGCCCAGAATGCATGTATTCTAATTTTATTCAATCAAGGAGGATATCTATGTTGTTTTACATTGTATATTGCTCTGGCTAACATGTATCTACAATAGACTATTCCACCATCTTCAAACATAGACTATTCCACCAACAATAGAAAATATCTTCAAACTTAGACTATCCCACCAACAATAGAAAACATAGAAATGTTTGTAGTTCATTTTATACTTTAAACATGTAATAATAATAAAGCAGATAGAATGAAGCTAGACATTACTAGAAAACATAGAAATAATAATAACAAAGCAGATAGAATAAAGTCACACATTACTAGAAAACAAGTTGTTGATAGAGCAAACCCTTAAATGGGAAAAACTTCGAGATGAGTGAGTAAAAAACCATTCATGTACAACACTTGTAATCATCATGTACAACCCTAGATGTTGCCCTTGTATGATGTAATACCATCTAAAAAATGAACCACTAAAGGTTTCAACTGAGTCTTCCTACTCTCAATCATCTACCTCTCAGCCTCCTATCCTTTGTTTAGCTTATCTAAAGGATAAATTAGATGTTTGATTAGCTAACACTAATTACTCCTACAACTATCCTCTGACTGGAAGCTGAACAGTTGAAATAGAAACAACCATCTATATAATCACCAAGGCACTGCCATCAACCAAGAACAAAACAACCACATAGCATATGGTATTAAGAAACCATTGATCAATGTAGAAATCATACAGTAGACAATACAACAAGCAAACTTACAGTAGACAATACAAAAATATCAACCAAGCAAAAATATTAAACAAGCAACTACACAGTAGACAATACAAGACATATTTACACTACAGCTCAGTGACATAACATAATAGCCAAAATACTATTCACTGACTAGTTTTAGAGTAGACATATTTACAATACAAGACATTCACAATACTGTTCAATGACATATTTACAATACAAGACATTCACACTATAGTTCAATGACATAAACCTACAACTGAATTATTGTTCACTGACTAATCATAGACTAGACGCTACAATACATATTCACACTACACTTCAATGACATAACATAACATAATAGTTTTAGAGTACACAACTTCTTTTAGTCTATATCTATTCACTTTCAGATGTTGTCATAGCTTAGCCTTTTTGAACATCTACCTACTTAGCATGATGATCTATTTGCATAAAAGTCAAATCAAATTGTAAAACTTTGAACATCTAAAAGCCAAATTGCAAACATCAAATTACCAATCTTTCAACATCAAAATGTAAAAATGTAAAATCAAACATAGAACATCACAAATCTTCCAGAGCATCATTGTGAACTCTCCAACTGAACTTACAAACTCAAGTTACAAACTGTAATTACAAAGATGAAGAAAATGGTATGACAAATGTTGTATTGTTTGCGAAATATATTATTAATATTATTAAGTTGATTGTTTCTCTTCATTCTTATCTTACTTTAGAGAGTTTACATTGTCAACCTCACTACATGCACGTCTAAGTAAACATAATTGATCTACCTGTCACATACAAGCCCAAGTAGAACCTGATAGTTAGGTTGCGCTACCCTACATGCCTCTCTCCTAATCAACACAAGTTGGTGGAATGTCCAATTCAATGCTTTAGGTTCTTTATTTCTTTAACTTTGTATTGAAAAGATTGAAAAGATTCTAAATTTCAAAATTGGTGTTCAAAGGTGTTTGTTCCAATGTGTAGATGAAGAACAAAACTCAAATGCGGACCTGCCATGGCACGAAGAGATTAAAGACAACCATGCCTCTAGAAAAAAGAGGAGTTAGATTCCCACTGGATGAAGACACTCAAGTTGCTAATGAGAGCAGTCCACAACCGACTGAGCCAGTTATTCAAGTCAATGCGGCTGCTAAAAAGCAAGAAGGTTTCAGTTCAATGGGAGTGGATGAAAGAGGATATGGAATCATCGCTCAAAGATGTGGAGGATAATGGCATGTCAAAAAGGAGTGAAAAAATAAGCAGGGAATCCCTACCACAACTGGTTAGGCAATTTAACATCAACATAAAAGAAAGGTCCTCCCACAGTCTTGACAGCAACTGAAGAGACTTTAATAGTGGAATGGTCTAAAGAGATGGCTATAGTGTGCCATGGGATAGAGATTATTAATCTCAAAGCAGAAGTCGCACAAATTTTCCAAACACGACCAAACCCATTTAAGCATGGGCTGCTCGACAAGTCATGGTGGACTAGATTTAAAAGGCGCCATCCTGAATTGACATTGAGGACAATAGAAGGCATTGATAGAGAGAAAGCTCTAAACCTCATGCCTATAGTTGTTTCTGCATTCTACGAGACATTGTCAAAAGCGTATGAAGCCAACCCATATGGACCACATAGAATTTGGAATTGTGATGAAATTGGAATCCAAGCAGGGAGAAATGGAGCCATGTGGGTGTTAGCCAAAAGAGGTAGCAGAAGTATTTCATACATCATTTTGAAGTGCAAGGAATGGATAACAATTTTATTTTGCATTAATGTTGTTGGATAGAGCATACCGGGGTTCTATCTCTTCAAAGGTAAAAAGTAGCTTAAAATTTACATTGTTGGCTACGAATTGGGTGCTTGCATGGATTTCTAGCCCCACGCTTGGATGACTAAAGAGCTATTTATGAACTGGCTTCATCATTTTGCACGATCAGTTCTAGGTGGTGGATCGCCAACAAATAGGCACTTGATGGCCATGGAAGCCATGTAGTTGTGACAACCATCCAAGAATCTAGGTCTTTGGGTATTGATTTGCTGACACTACCAGTGTGCACCTAACACAAATTATAGCCATTGGATGTGAGTATATTTTCAACATTTAAATCATACTTCAAATCAGAAAGAGCAGTGTGGCTAGCAAGGTTTCCAAACATAGAAATAAAAAGAGTAGAATTGGGTAGCAAGTTGTTTCATAAAGCTCTCACTATTTCAAAGATCACAACTTGATTTAAAATAATAGGTATATGGCCCCTCAATCTAGATGAGCTCTAATGGAGGACATGCACCCCAATGACACTTTTCAGTTCAACATGCATGATGATGCTTTTGTAGTGAAAAAAATCCTTAGTCTTTCCAGGGTTGATGTTTCACAAGTGGAAGTTTCCAACACTTTGCTATTAGGCCTTGTAGATGCTTATTTACATCCTACAACAACAGACATAGTGGTAGAGGAAACTATGTAGGATTCAACAAAAAGCACATTTCATGATTCACCTGAACTTGTAGTGGGGGGTCAATTGCTTGTTGACATGGCTGAAAGTCAACAAGAACAAAGCCTAAATGGACTGAGCCTTCCATCTCAGCCAAGCCAACCATCATGGTTGGTGGAGGGATCCATGAATTTGGGCATTAATTTGCATCCCCAACAAGAAGACAACATTTTTCCTTCCCTTCTCCACAACCCACGTTGAATGTACCTCAAATGGTACATTACTATGCTAAGTGTGGAGAAGCCGATGGTGGAGATATTGCAGATTTGAGCCAAGATATTGAGGCAATTTGCAATGAAGCTGAACATACCATTCATAGAGAATCCAATCAATCATTGGGTTCCTAATGAGATTCACGCATCAACAAATTTCTTAAACTACCCATTCACATTGTGAAGGAAAGACCCGGGACTACAGAGGATAGTGGAATTCAATTGAGCTGACAATCCCAAATAAATTGAGATAAAACTCTGAAAGAAACAACAAATTAAGGATAGAAAGGTAACTTGTGTTGTTGCAAGGGAGTTGAAGGATCAATCTAGATTAGATAGAGATGTTGCAGATAAGCAAGAGAACAACAAAAAGTTTTACAAAGGCAGGAAAAGGAGTAGAAAAGGGAGTAAGAGAGGATTCAAAGGTAGCAAGATATCAAGGAAAGAGAATTTGAAGTTACAAGGAGGAATCTAGAGAGACAAAGACATTTAAGCAACCCCATAAACCCTTTTCCAGAAAACCATGCATTGTTTAGGGAGATGATGAACATTCATGTCCCTATCTATCCTACAACTCTAACCACATCCTATGTGAGCAGCACTCCACTTCCAACTGTAACCCCATCCCATGTGAGTAGCACTCCACTTCCAACTCTAACCTCATCCCATGTGAGAAACACTCCATTTCCAAGCCTAACCCCATCCCATGTGAGCAGTACTCAATTTCCAACTCTAACCCCATCCCATTTGAGCAGCACTCCAACTCCACCACCAAGGGAGGAGAACATGGGTGGGATTAATTTGTCAAGTAGCCAGGAAACAAAAAGCTCTGTCACATCGAGTCCACTTGCTTTTCCACAATGGTTTGAATGAGATTGGGAGCAACCAATGATTGTACACAAACAAGTTTGAAATTGTAGCCTAGGGAGGCATTTTTTTATATTTTGTGCTACCACAATTTCTATTTTGGTGTATATTAATGAAAGGGGATTTCATATCTATGTTTGTCATATGTCAATGATATGCATTTTGTAGATATCCAATGGTCAACACAAAACTTTTTTGAGTACAATCATATGATGAGGGCATGATAGTGGTGTAACCTAACTTTTGAGGTTGACATGGGCTTCACATTATTTACTATTTGCAATGGAATTTCTTCATTTCAGTCATACAAATTTATACTCAAACATGCATGCAATTAGGTGGACACCCTAAATACTTCATTTGGAGGGGTGAAGTGTTTTTTTGCCACGTGGATGACAAGTCACCTTGGTGAGAGTGAAATTCTAGGTCTTTTTAAAGGTTGATCGACGATCGGTCATAAGGACCCCCGATCGTGCGGTACTTTATATCATGGATAGTGCTTAGCATGCCATGTGGCATGTGACCACATCACCACATTGATTTCTCACTCTCGCATTAAACTCCACACTTCTGGCTCATTCCATTTTCTGCTGCCACATTAACTATTTTACAGTCTGCATTTTCCTAGTCTTTGTGCCACCTCATTTCGGAGCAATGGAGTCTTCAATGCTCTAGTGCATTCCATTGATGAATCACTGACACCCCACTACCGATGCTTGTATTCACGTATGGTCATTGCAAACTACACCAAAATATGGTCACTTGGGCTTTGGAGATGGCTCTTCTTTGGAGATAGCTTGTATAAAGTTCAACATTGTTTGGAAAATTGATAATGCTAAAGCATTTTTAGTGTTAAGCGATGTTGCAGTTATCCACAAATTAGTCTGATATGTAGATTGCAACATAGCTGAACCCAAAATGCTACCACCTCATACTAGCTTAGGTTTCTTCATGTTTAACTTCAGGTATTTGAATGGTTTGTTCACATAGCCATGTTCTCTAGTAGAATGTAGTCCTAGTTGATAGGTTCCTTCATGCATATAGATCTAGTTTTTGAAGCCATCTATTTCACAACTTATTCACGCTAACATATAGTTTTCTTTGACCCTATATTATAGTTTAGATGGGGAGCCTTGATAATGCTGAAGCATTTTATGGTTGAGTTATGTTGCAGTTATCCACAAATCAATTTGATATGTAGATTGCAACATACCTCAACCTAAAATGCCTTTGGCTAACCAAGTCTCCCCAATGCTACCACCTCATAGTAGCTTAGGTTGGAGATGGATGAAGAGTATTTGAATGGTTTGTTCATCTATCTATGTTCTCTAGTAGAATGTAGTCCTAGTTGATAGGTTCCTTCATGCATTTAGATATGGTTTTTGAAGCCATCTATTTCACAACTTATTCATGGGTATAGGAGTTGACCAAAGTGGGGCCAACACTTATTTTTTATTATTTCAATCACTAGTAGAATTTGACAAATAAATGACTACGTGACTAAAACTCTACTAATTTTTTGCAACACACCTATAAATGACTAAATAAATGACTAATTTGATAATCGGGTAAAAAACACAACTAAATAATTAGTCACACAAATAAAAATGACTAAATAATTAGTCACACAAATAAAAATTAGATAATATGATAGTAAAGTGGGTAATTAAAAAAAATATTTCCAATTGGAAAGAGAGGGAAATTTTTTCGATGAAAAATAATTCAAACAAAAGAAACCCCTGTATCATCGTGTGACAAAGAAGAGTTTTTTAAATATGGTGAGGTATAGTTACGCTCTGAAAAGGGTTCTAATGGAGGCAGTGATGGATCTGATGCGAAGAATACTGCCTATGCAATCACAAAACATGCTTAATACCTTGTTGGCTCTCCTTCCTGAGCACTCCGCCGAGTTGCTCTTGTGTGTTGATCAACCCCTCTAGGCAACCCCCCATTTTCTCCTTTTATTTGTCCTCTCATTTTGCCTCATCTGCCCAATGCAGTTTTGGCTAAATTTAATGATTTCTTTTGTATTTGTTTATTACAAATTTGTTACGATCTGGCTTAATACCTATTTTAATTTCTGCCATCCCTATTGTAGTTTAGTCCCCTAAATAGTCATTATATTGTTGAAGTATTGGTTATCAATACTAGTTTTGGTGTGTTCTGAAGAGTATTCAATATGCTCTGTTGTTAAAATGGGGTTTGATTTTTCTTAATTGGAGTTATCTTAGGTGGTTCAGCTTGGTTTAAAATGCCCAAGTGATGAGATTGTAGATCAATCTAGGGTTTTTAGCTTTTTTCTGTGATATGGAAGTCACCCTTTCAGATGTTTCTCTCCCTGATGATCATCTAACTAAAATGTCCTTTTAACATGATGATTTTCCTCTCATGGGAAAATTCATGGGAAGAAGACTAGATGACATAAAACTCCATGGATGGATATGGAATCTACGAGGATGGATACATAGTTAAATTCTTCCTTTTAAGGATTTCTTTCTTCTTCAAGTCTGCCAAGGATAGAGAGTTTTCTCAAACAAGGGTCGTGATATTTTTGGCAAATGTGGGTTGTTTTTATGTCCTCAGGCAACTATTTTTAGACCTAGATAATCTCTTTTTCAAAGGTTCCCTTTTGGATTTGACTTCTACAACCTCCCTCTAGTTTGTAGAGTAGTGAAGACAGTTCAGTTGCTTGCAAAGATCTATACCTCTAGATCAATGCTAGTCACAAGTTGCATAGTGCATCATAACAATTGCCTTACACCCTATGCAATTGCTAGTAGCTAGATGACACAACCAATTTTAATCATCAATATCAACACTATAAAATTATATGCTTCTGTGCACCATGCAAATGATACTCATGCTTCCTAGCACTCAAAAGCACTCATTGTCACATGTTTACTTGCATTTAGCACATCTAACAAACTAAACAGAAAATAAAGGGCACTTGATAGCTCAAGGATTCCCTTCAAATTTAACTCCAAAACCCAACATACAATTCAGCAAAATTACCCCTCAGATTTCTATTATCCAATTAATTTACCCTCAAAATTATCAAGCCTAACAATTCAGCAATATGACCTCTCAAATTTCAACTCTAAAATCTATCAATTTACTGTGCAAGATAACAATTCTTTGGGTTCTCAAGTCTTTATCTTTTACTTCCTTTCACTCAAAATCATATGGTCATTGGCTTCTCAAGTCTTTATCTTTCTACTTTATCAAATACTTGCATTATCATGTCATAAGATCTCTAACA
The DNA here is from genome assembly GCA_027924645.1 of Cunninghamia lanceolata. Lineage (NCBI taxonomy): Eukaryota > Viridiplantae > Streptophyta > Pinopsida > Cupressales > Cupressaceae > Cunninghamia > Cunninghamia lanceolata. The sequence goes on from BSBN01001490.1 coordinate 303,607, forward strand.
CAATACCTTGGAAGCCTCAATGCATCTTGTATAAAGCCAAATAGTTAAAAAAAAACAACGAAGTAAGAAACATACTCAGCAAAAGTGATGACAAATTGGCACATTATCTTCTCATTTTTTTTTATAGTTGAGAATATTCGAAATGTTTTCAAATGTCAAATTCTTTGATACATCAAATGACTCCTCCAAATTATTACTTTATTTAAAATAGAAAGTTCATAGTTTATAATACTAAGAAATCATCAATATTTTTGCCATTTCTATGATCTAAAAGAAAATAACAAGCACTCAAGAAAGAATCAAAAATAACAAAGTCAATTAATATGGCAGCCTAAAATAAGCCTCAAACAATACAAGGAAACAAGGATTACAACCTAGTTTGAAGTCTTTCCCAAAATTTTGAATCAAGAGTAAACCACTAATGATAAGAAACAATAATAGGAAACATGGTTTACAACCTGGTCCCCATAAATTGTTGACACAAAGAAACCTAAAGAGAAAAGAAACTAAAAGATGACATTTTTAAATAATCAAAGCTTTATAATTATTTAATTATGATTAAGTATGTGTGCATGCTAAGCCTTCTCTGTACAATGCATAGTATTGGCATGCCCAATGTGTTGATGATTACCACCACCATGAGGATGCTCAACATGATTCATTGCCACACCACGAACCTTGGGCCAACCGTTTCTTTTGACCCTATATTTATGATATGCATTGCCAGCTTTGAGCATTGGCTTTTTTGTCCTTCCACTGCCAATAACCTGACCAATCATGGCTCTACAACTACTTGGCACAATCTTCTTAGCTCCAGATGGAAGCTTTACCATGTAAATTGAAACCAATTTCCAAGACTCGTCAAACAAGGCTATTAAAAATTTGCAAAATCAAAAATTACACAAATCTGAACATTAAGAGAGAACTTAGATAATTGTTCCAAAATTATTTCCACTACCTTTGGAATAATTGCATCTATCAGCTCACTGTAACCTTGGAAAAAAAATTAGGCATAGAAATATGCCATAAGTCTCCACAAGGTGTACACCTAGAACTCAAAATAGTTTGAAAATAATTTGGAAAAAGCCACCATCCATAGGACATCACAACAGATGCATCACATCTTTGTTGCTAGCCAAAAAGCAAGATGATAGACAAAAATGATAATGAGTCAAGGGGAACATCAAGAAGCAGTACATTCAAATTAAATTTCAACCAGCTGCTAAACGAGCACAACCCACTTTGACTTGTCATAAGTTCAAAATATTAGAACAAGTACATTTTGTCTATAAAGGTGACAACAACCCAACAATGGATCAAACGTTTTAGATTGAAATGCAATAGAAATGCATTGCAAATGGCAACAATCAAATTTGAAATTACTCAGCTCATAAAAGAATAGTGGAGAAAAGGCAGAAAAAGTGTTCTTTGATTTGATCGGGCCAATGAGAAATATTGTCTCAAAAATTCAACTATATCACCATGACTTGTTCCCTACCGCAGTACCGCAAATTGTTTCTTTGACCATTGTGAGATCGCAGTATACTAAACATCACTTGAAGCCTTTCACTGCACTACCACACTCCTTCATTGTAACTGTCACGGGGACGCGGTATTCAACACTTACATAACTTAAACTCCTTATACCGCCATACCACAAGCCTAACTTGAGGCCGTTGTGGGGGCACGGTGTACTATTTTCCTTTGCTCCTTACCTCCATACCGTAAGCCTCACTTGAGGCTACCGCGGGGGCGTGATGTACTATTTTTGTCTGCTCCTTCTTACAGCATTACCACCGGTTATTCTCTTGACTGTCACGGGACCACGGTGAAGTATCATATGCCACTTAAATTTATACCGCCAGCCCGCCACTTCGTTTTGAGACCGCTGCGGGGCTGCAGTAATCGATCTCTGCATACCATGATGCCACAAGTGCAATCTCTTCATGCTGCAGGATAGCGATAATTGCTCCGTTGTTATCCTTGGTCCTCGCACACCCGCCAAGACCTTTTGAGTGACCTGTGGGATTGCGGTGAGAGACAAAAACACATCAATGGTAAAAAATACAAATATCTTTCACATGGACTTGGTATGGGGTGACTCTTGGAATAATTTGAAAAGAAATATGGATCCATAAGATGGATTTATGGAAGGAAATTTGCATGAAACCAAGTGGGATTATGAGAATTTTGAATGGTCCTAATGAATGACTACAAATCTTTCTATTCATGTCTTAGTTGGGCCATGTACAGGCCTGTTATGGGTTCCATAGGGTTTCTAGAAGTCTATCTATATAGACCTTACAAATGTCTCATAAACCCTTAGAAAACTTCATAGACCCTTAAAAAACTTTTGCATACCTTTAATGACTTGATAGAGTTCCTAATCATCATGCATAATTTCTCATGGTTTATGCAAGGTCCTCCACTAGTAGGACCTAGTCCTACTTTAGGACCTCTTAATGGTGAGTGGACATCACCTTCACAACCACCAATTCCTTATCTAGTTGTTGCTCCAGGTAAATAATCTCCTTGTTGATGGTGAACTTTTAGTTGTATTTTACCTATTATGAAACCATACAAACTTAAGTTTGTCATGCTATTCAAAGGTAAAATTTTAAATCCTAAATGAAACATTATGGATTGATCTGTAACTTATATAATTATTGAAAGATTGGAGTTAAATATAAGGCCTTAGTTGCTTTTGGTCTTTGTCTTTTGGTTGAATCAGTATCCAACAAAAGTAGTGCATGCTTGCTGAAGCAATGAAGTATTTTTTGAAAATTTAGGCTGTTTCTTTTGGGTTGAGTTCTTTTATAGAGTTTGTAGCCCAGGGCCTAGGCTAAAAGCTTGAGTTTGGGAAAATCAAATCAAAATCTTATGGATTCGATTATTGGGTTGGGGGTTGTATATATGTAGTTGAATCTAAGTCTTAGTGACAGTTTTTAATGTTTGTAGTTGGAACTCTATGAGGTATCAGTCCCTGAATGTTCTTTTATCAAATGTATGTATAGATGTGTATCACCTATAGAACATTGTAGGAAAATCACTATAGAAGATGAATTGACTCCACATGCTTCTTAACTAACCCTTTTTCATTCCATGAACCCTGTGTAATAGGTCCAATTGGACGTAGCAAAGCTGGTGGAATGAAGGGTGTACCTTATTTGCCTATTTATTCAAGCAGAAATGTTGCAAGTTCCACTTCGGACCACCAAAGCCTTCACAAAAACTTCTACATGAAATTCAATAATGAAGAATTTATGCACAAATTCTCTTTTGAATGATGCACAAAGCCTCCACCGCAACACTGCACTATTGCTAGGCTTTGCAGTGATGCAGGTGATTCCTGCATCACCGCAAGGCCCAGCAATAAACTGTGCGGTGTTGTGGTAGAGGCTTTGTGCGTCATTCAAAAGAGAATTTGTACATAAATTCTTCATTATTGAATTTTGTGCAGAAATTTTTGTGAAGGCTTTGGTGATCCGAAGTGGAACTTGGAACTACAATATCTGATAAAAATCTACTTCCAAATATGCTTTTGATGGATGTTCATATCCTCATCCAAAGCTCCAATTCACACACAGGCAGGAAGGACACTTTCAAAGGTTGAGAAGTTGGGCTTTACACCCACTGGTTGCATTTTCTTAAAATTTTCTAAGGACTTTTCAGAAAAAAAGCCATTTTAAACATATCCTTTAATCACGGCATTCCATGATATCACATTTCTTTGAGGCATTTTTTGAAACAGTTCGCTTGCCTTGTCTATGCTTCCACATTTTCATGTATGTCTAACAGGGCACTTGTAACTACAACATATGACAAAAAAATCCATGTTGTTATGCTTTGATGGATGTCCCTTTGTTATTACTGGATATCTAATGTAGTGCACATTATTATAGTGCAAGCCTATTTTTTAGATTGTTTAATTTAGCATCACCAATATTCTCCACAAGAACATTGTCCCTATTTAAAATGATGGAAATGGTTCACATCTCTCAGAACAATTTCTCTTGCAACAATCTTGGAGATGAATTTAGATGCAGTGTGAAAATCAGAACATACTTGAAGGTTCTTAACAACTCTAATGGTTGTACCAAGGGCCATGTTTAACAAACCAAATGCAATTACTAACTTTTCACTATGGTGGTAGATAAATGATTCTTTTTTCTTCTATTCCACAACATTAAGTAAAAGTCTTGAATCTGGAAACACCCTACTGCCTTCATTTGCCAAGCCAATTTCTCCAATTTTGCATAGCTCTCCCATGTTTGTGGATGTGATATGTCTCCTACACAAAAAAGCATGTGCCATTTTATGCAGGTATCTTTTTAATTCCTCTATCTTTCATCAATCTCCTTACTATTTGAACCTCACCAAACCTGCTCGCTTCTGCACAAATGTTTTAGAGAAGAACATAAGTTGAAGCATTTTTAGGATCCAACTTATAAAAAAGCAGTGTTGCTGGAATACTCAGCCTACATTCAAATTATGAATTCTGGGAAATTATATATAGTAAATAGATTGATGACTGTTTGGATAGTGAAATTAGCTTTCTTAGAAATTAATTGAAATATCTTGTCTTCAAATATCTAGAAGGATTATTTTAATTAAAGAGGATTTTGTGGTTATTTTTGTAACAATGATTAACAATGATTTTACAGTGCAGCTAGCTTGCTATTTTCATTCAAGATACAAGTCATCATTGTCAAGCACATACCAAGAAGATGGTACTCTACTTCAAACCCTCAACCTCACTTAGTTTAGTCTGCTTACATGGGGATATTAAGGAAGTTGCTAAACAATTAATATATATCATTTGTTGTTTGTGAAGGAGAATCTTGTGAGATCCAATATGGTAGTGGATCAATATCTGGTTTATTAAGTAAAGATGATGTCACGGTTGGGAAACTTGTGAAACATTAGGTTAGTAATTTTTGGATGTTAGTGCTTCCTAGTTGGATATCAAAGATCTTTTCTCATCAACTTAATTTAGAATTTATGTATAAATGGATTCTTTCATGGTGCAGGTCTTTACTGAGACAACACATGAACCGGGGTTGACATTTTTGTTGTCTAAGTCTGATGGCATTCTTGGGCTTGGTTTCTAGGAAGTTTCTGTTGATAATGTTGTTCCAGTCTGGTTAGTGTTGATAGCCTTCATTCTATAATGTCAATTTCATTCTATAGTATGAGCGTATCACCTTTCTTAAACTTTAAACAAGGTTCTAAAATCAAGGGTTCAATATGCATATTTCAGGCCTATCTTGAACACTCTGTTTAAGGCATTTGTTGACAAGACTACAATTTTTTAATTGATTTATCTTTCTATTGTGTTTGGACTTACTTTTATAAAATTGCAATATACAATGCACTTTTATTTTTTCTGAATTGAGACTAATAGTAATTTTGTTGGTTGTATTGAGGCACAACTTCATTCATGGTGGAAAAGGAAACACCTTGTTGCTCATATCAGATGACACGTTGCATATAAAGGAGGAAAGATTCTAGGGTTATTGTTGGATGCATTGAAGGAAAGAGCTTCATATATGGGACACGATCAACACTCTCCTTATTGGATTCTACATGTTACAACTTGCTCCAAGAGGATTGCCCATGTTGCAGAAGTTTTAAGAGATGAAAGGGGCATGTGCTTGCATTGAAGGGCTCCAAGCATGTGTTTCCACACTAGTAACAGTCTGGCATATGACATAGAGTGCATACCTAGGTAACAGTAGTAGTGATGAACTATTTTCAAGGAATTTGGAAAAGATACATTGATGTCAAAGGTAGTCAAGGCATTCAATAGAGGGGCAGTGTTCTACGTTGATGGGAGGCAGAGTACAAGTGAAAGCATTCCAGGATAATGAGCTAGGTAGTGGCAGTCATGAGGCATTGTTATTTTATAAAGGGAAAATGCATGACAGTAGGTTGACAAGTGATTGGACAATGCATTTCAAGAAGCTACAAGTTTGATTAGGACAATGCATAGCCTAGTCATAAGGCAATGTTGAATAACAGTCCATGAAAATTGAGGCATCCTACCAAAGATGACAGTCATCAAAGGCATAATCATCAGAGATAAGGACAATTTATTGCTACATGTAACAATTCACAATGGTAGCATATGAACTAGAACAAGTTGGGTGCATGAGACAGGATCTCTACAGAGATGACATTGTGATCTTGAACTAGGACAGTGAGCTTCATGGGACAATCATGGATTTGTAAAGAAGACATCTATGAATGTCTTTGTGCTTCTATGCTCAGTGATACTTAGAAAATTAGTTTCTTGCTCACTCTTTGAGCTATGTATTGTAACCATGAAGGTTTTTTTAGCAAAGAGAAAGCATTGTAACTTATTTTTAGATTTGTATGCTGTTTGTAAGCATTTTTTATCAATAAAACAAGTTGTTTCATTGTGCAAGCTTCAAAATATACTACTAAATATACTAATGACTAAATGTAAGCTTCAAAATGACTATATATACTACTAATTGATGTCAAATAATAATTAAATTGACTAAATATACTACCAATTGACAGAAATTAGTGAACAATGAATACATATGACTAAATATATGACCAATGTTAAATCAGTGAATAAAAATGACTAAATATACTACCAAATTGATCAAAATGATGATTAAAATTAATGACTAAATACACTACCAATGGACATAAATTAGTGAATAAAAATGACTAAAGAAGTGACCAGTTAACAACAATCAATGACTAAATTAATGACTAAATATATTAGTGAATAAAAAATGACTAAATAAGTGACCAGATTACAACAATCAATGACTAAATATACTACCAAATCGATCAATCAAAACAACCAATAAATGAATAAAAATGGTTTAGTCATCAATTTGGTCGCGTTATAAATGATTGACAATAAACTACTAATGGCCACGTGACCATGTTTGGTCATTTATAAGTAGTTTTTAGTAGTTTTTTCAGTCATATATTGTTGTTTCTGTACTAGTGAATCAATATTCAAAATATTTTTAAAAAGAGCAAAAATATGCACCAATCAATGTACAGATCATATTTGTTTATTCATTAATATTTTTTTATTCATATTAGGTGGTAGTGAGAAAAGATTTACAATGATTTTAAAACATAAATTCAACTAACATGGTTTATACACATACACAGCTGAATACATCATGGTTTTCTAGGACAATTAAGTTTGTAAAATAACTAAGTAGAAATGCATATGAGATAGGAAATGTATAACGAAAGGACAATGAATCTTGTTTTAAGATATTGGAAATGTATAGGACAATCAATTTATTTAATTCTTTGACTAATGTGGCACTTTAAATGGACTTTGAAAATTAGGGTGACATAGTATGGGGGCCTCTCTCATATCTCTAATGTCAAATGGAACAAATGGAGAGGTATATCATGAGAGGTTGATTGATTTGGTTGAATGCTTGTGTGGTTTGAACTCTTAAATTTCTGTCCTCTTTTTTGAGTGCTTGTTAAAAAATTAGATTTGGTAATAAGTTTAATAGTTGATTGATTTATGTCCTCTTGTTTTGACTACTTGTTTGGTGAATCTTACACCTCCAAGTGTGGATGTTTCATATGTCAATCTATGTAAGTATGTAATGTTTATATGTTTATATATATATGATAGTGGTGTATCTAGTTGTAAATAAAAGGTTCTTTTAGTTTTCTGTGTGGTTGTAATCATGAAGGTTCTGTATTTAAATAAGGTTCTTGTTTATCCATGGGTATTAATTTTTTTTTTACTATTTGCAATGGGATTTCTTCCTATTGGCAAGAGACACAGCTCTGATGAATGCTGAATGTTGTCATTGATGGCAATAAGGCAAAGGGATTCTACCGGCATGGTAAAGGGACTTTACTCCAGAAGAATAAATGACTAAGTATGGGTAGTATACATTATACAAAGTAAGTGACAGTGTTTGAGATGGTATGCCTCTGCAATTAAAGACATTTGTATGCAGTTCAGGTATATTGTTCATAACTACTTAGTGATCATATGATCCAGTATTCAAGTCCTGACTTCCTCCGGAAGTCATATGGTGAAATATCTAAGTCTGGATGAACATAGTTAAGTCAGGAACAGTGCACAGTACTAGAGAAAAAGGGTCCGCATTCCTCTTCTATGGCATATTATGTCTTGCAGTTCTGAGGCAACAAAGATACATACCATGACTACCTAAATCCAGAGTTGTAGCTTCTGAAGCTCAACAGGTCATATTCTACAAGTTCTCTAGTATCGGCTTCCAGTTTAATAGTATTCCACTATGACAGAGTGACAGTTCGAAGATCCACATTTTGCTATAAAGAACTATGATGTCCTGCAGTTCTGAAGGTATGCTAAGAGATCAATGATGAATGTTGGATATGATTTTTAGAGTCCCATATGGTCCGCAGTGGAATTTATGATGTGACAGTTGAATTGGTCAAGTGTGTTCTTAAGGAACAAGCTGACAAGCATGTTAGATCTATATGTGGAGAAGATATATTGTTTGAACAATCAATCTAAGTGGTTGAATGATTGGTGTTGACCCATATGAAGACTATTGTATGTTTATTTGAGTCCTCATTGCTATTTGTGCACAAGATCAAGCTGACAAGGTATATCATTTGTATACACATTTCATGTTTAGCTTGTTGACCTAATTGTGAGATAAATCTTGTTTTATATACTTGATGAATTTTGGTGTTGAAGCAATAGTGATGTGTGGATATTGCGTGAATTAGATGTGTGTGCGATCTAAGGCAATTTTGTGATCATAAAAGATAATAAACTTGCAGAAGGGCAGAGCATATGTAAAATAGAGCAGAAAAGCATAGCAGACATTATGAAGACATTTGAGTCTGTATACTAAGCTGTAAATGGAATTGCACCTTAGCATTTTGTAGATGCATTTATAGCAGTCATCTCTTGGCAGTGAGCCAATCTTTCTTCTATCTTCCTGGCAGTGAGCCTTTTTGCAGTGAGCACTTCTTGGACAGTGAGTCCTTGGACAACTTGAGTCCTTGAGTAGTGAACCCTAAAGTAGTGAGCCTTCATGTAATTCAGTATTATTATCATAATATATTGTGAGCTAACACTCACCATGGTTTTTCCCTTTTTGGGTTTTCCACGTAAAAATCTTGGTGTCTATGTGTTATGACTTTATGGTTGCCGTTCTTATGTTTATTATGCTTTCATGTTATTAAATTGTACTTAGTGTGGGCTAGGTATTGTTTCCTTCATTGCTAGTTTGTTATATATGTTTCCGCTAACCCATGTTTTGAGTGAATGCTAGATTTGTGTGTGTTCTAGTGCAGGTAACACTGAAGGCGTATTCCAAAGTTCTTGTCGTTAGGATTAGCGGTGCCGCACGGTGGTGTCGGTTGAGTTCCTAGACTCGGAAGGCTGGCCCTATGACAGTTGGCGATAGGCCAGCAACCTTTGCTACCTCATATAGTGATCACTAGATACTTTGGACGTTGTCCAACAGCCACAAAGTACTTGAAGGGTTGGCAAGAACGAGTAGATCTTGCGAGACTGCACCTGTTGAAGGCAAGCAAGCGCATGAAGAAGTATGCTGATCAATCTTGACAACCCACAGATTTTGAAGTCAGACAAAAGGTGATGTTCAACACTTCCATCTATTGATGTTTGTGGTCGTAAATGGAAGGTTGTTTTGGTTTTATGTGTCTACACACACATATATATGTAAATGTGTGTGTGTATAGATATAGGAGATCAGACTCATCCACTAGTAAACCAATAGGAATTATATGTTTAGATCATGTTAATTTATTCAAAATAAAGAACATTTGTTGTTGTGAAATGTAATGCATGGAGTATGAAGATTGTGACTAGAGGGTGTAGATTGCTAAAGCAAGGGCATGAACAAGAGAAAGACTAATTGCTACATGGAGTTGTGATAGAAGAAACATTTGTGTATGAAAATATGCTACATGAATGTCTTAAAAGGAGATTTAGAATTATGAATATGTATGAAAAGAGGACATAAAGCTTATTCCAATTAAAATTGGTGAATGGGCTCGATTGTATTATTAGGATATTGATTACGAGATATTGCAGGTTGAATTATGAAGTAAACATAAAGACTAATTGCTACATGAAATTGAGATAGAAGGATCATTTGTGTATGAAAATATGCTACATGAATGTCTTAAAAGGAGATTTACAATTATGAATATGTATGAAAAGAAGACATAAAGCTTATTCCAATTAAAAATGGTGAATGGGCCCGATTGTATTATTAGGATTTTGATTAGGAGATATTGCAGATTGAATTATGAAGTAAACATAAAGACTAATTGTTACATGGTGTTGAGATAGAAGAAACATTTGTGTATGAAAATATGGTACATGAATGTCTTAAAAGGAGATTCAGAATAATGAATATGTATGAAAAGAGGACATAAAAATTATTCCAATTAAAAATGGTGAATGGACCTGATTGTATTATCAGGATATTGATTAGGAGATATTGCAGATTGAATTATGAAGTAAACATGATTTTACAAGGTATTCAATACGATATTAAATTAAAGAGTAAATGTAGTTCTAATAAATTTTTTTGCAACCAATAAAACATTTGTCAATCCATTTCTACAATTACAAACTGTAAACTAAAACTTGTAACTTAAATTATAGTCACAGTGATGCTCGAATAGAATATTGTAATTTCCACAACCAATAAATGTGTTACAAAACACATAAGACGACCATTAAGTAGTGTTGATAAACACTACTAAAAAATAAGTTAAAGTGTTCCAACAAACACCCTTGAACACCATTTTTTTATATTTGGAATCTTTTGAATCTCTACAGTACAAAGTTAAAGAAACAAAGAGCCTTAAGCATTGAACTACACATTCCACCACAAAACAATCATATTTAAATATAGATTCCTCATTATTACAACCACACAGAAAACGAAAACAACTTTCCATTAACGACTACATACAACAATAGAAGGAAGAAATCCCATTGCAAACAATAAAAAAAATTAATAGCCATGGATAAACAAAAACCCCATTTAAATACGTAACCCTCATGATTACAACCACACATAAAATGAAAACAACTTTCCATTAACGACCACATACAATAATAGATAGAAGAAATTCTATTGCAAACAATTTTTTTTTTTAATAGCCATTGATAAACAAGAACCCCATTTAAATACAGAACCCTCATGATTACAACCACACAGAAAATGAAAACAACTTTCCATTAACGACCATAGATAGAAATAGATGGAAGAAATCACATTGTAAACAATAAAAAAAGTTTTAATAGCCATAGATAAACAAGAACTCCATTGTAATACAAAACCCTCATGATTACAACCAGACAAAAAACCAAAAGAACCTTCCATTTACGATTATAAACAACAATAGATGGAAGAAATTCCATTGCAGATAATAAAAAATATTTTAATACCCATGGATAAACAAGAACCCCATTTTAATACCGAACCCTCATGATTACAACCAAACAAAAAGCCAAAAGAACCTTCCATTTACGATTACAGACAGCAATAGATGGAAGAAATCTCGTTGCAAACAATAAAAAATATTTTAATACCCATGGATAAACAAGAACCTCATTTTAATATTGAATCCTCATGATTACAACCAAACAAAAAAGCAAAAGAACCTTCCCTTTACGATTACAGACAACAATAGATGGAAGAAATCTCATTGCAAACAATTAAAAATATTTTAATACCCATGGATAAACAAGAACCCCATTTTAATACCAAACCCTCATGATTACAACCAAGCAGAAAAGCAAAAGAACCTTCCCTTTATGATTACAAACAACAATAGATGGAAGAAATCCCATTGCAAACAATAAAAAAATATTTTAATACCCATGGATAAATGAGAACCTCATTTAAATACCGAACCCCCATGATTACAACCAAACAAAAAACCAAAAGAACCTTCCATTTACAACTAGAGACAACAATAGATGGAAGAAATCCCATTGCAAACATCAAATTTTTAATACACATGCATAAACAAGAACCCATTTAAATACAGAACCCCCATGATTACAACCATAGAGAAAACCCAAAGAAGCTCTCGTTTATGACTAGAGACATCAATAGATGGAAGAAATCCCATTGCAAACAGTAAAAATAACTCCATTCGCATGCATGAACAAGAACCCTAGTTAAATACATAACCCCCATGATAACAACCACAGAGAAAACTACAAGCTTCTTTTTTACAACCAAAGACAACAAAAGATGGAAGAAATCCCATTGCAAACAGTTTTGTATTATTTCTATATGCTTTCTAAAGAAGAAACTCATTTAGATACAGATACACGAAAGACATTTGAAGACAAATAACCATTTAAAGACAAACATGAAACCCATTTGAAGACAACAAAAAAAAAATCTCAATTTTTCAAAGCTCACTGGATCATGGTCTTAGCAGGATGCAGAATCCATACCAGGGTCATGCGAGAAGCTGTCAACGAATAGCGCCAAAGGAGCAAGGAGTCGAACAATGTCGAACTTCATAGGAGCCATCTCCAAAGCCTAAATGACCATCTCCAAAGCAAAAATGAGCAACTCCAAAGCCTAAATGACCATGATTTGGTGCCATCTGCAACAATCATACGTGATAAGCAACATCGGTAATGCGGTGCCGACAATTCATCAATGGAAAGGACCAGCGCATTAAAGGCTCCATAGCTTCGAAATGACGTGGCACAAAGACCAGGGAACTACAGACTGCAAAATAGTTAATGTGGCAGCAGGAAATGGAATGAGCCAAAAGTTAGAGTTAAATGCGAGAGTGTGAGGAATAAAGGTGGTGTTGTGCTTGCATGCCACATGGCATACTAAGCACTATCCATGATGTAAAGTACCACGATCGGGGGTCCTTATGACCGGCCGTTGGTCAGCCTTTAAAAAGGCCTGGAATTTCGCTCCACCAAGGTGACTCGTCGTCCACGTGACAAAAAACTTCACCCCTCCAAATGAAATATTTAAGGTGTCCACGTCAGCGACGAGGTCGCCGGGGCAAATTTTTTTAATTTCGAATGACCTGACGCGCTAGGTGGAAAGGTCAAGTTAGGGGGACCCACTATGGGGCCCTCTCCCCTAGCAACATTATTTCTTTTGTCAATTTGATCTCTTCAATTGTAGCTTTGCACTTAGTAAATCCCAAATTATCCCAATTTGACCATACTTTGTTTTTCCTTAGATCACCTAGATACGTTGCATGATAATAGGATGCCATTACCTGAGGGCAACTATAGTCGGATTGGCTGTTTTTAAATATCATCCACTTCAACAGTCAAAGGTAATTTTTGGCCAATTAAAATAAGACAAATATTTACCCCTTTTATTGTGAATGAGGTGTAAAATTGCTATTGAATATTTGATCATTGAAGTGGATGATATTTAAGTAGAGCCAGTCAGATTTTCAATTTTGCTTCACAAAACTCACTCCTAGTTTTTGGCATTCAGCCAAAAGGTTGGGATTTTGATTTATTTTATTTTGTTTAGTTAGTTTCAGATTCATAGTTTAGTTTATTGATAGTTAGATATGATAGATTAATCTAGCAGTAGATTACTTAGTTTCATTTTCTTTTGTATTTCTTTTCTACAATATCAATGGTTTCTATACTTCTGCTGTCACACACAATAAAAATCAATCAAAGGGGACTCTGCACATCCCCTTGTCGTTGGAACCCTTTGAACATCGTTTTGAACCTTCTAAGGTCTCATACAAGTCACTAAAATGCTGCCCCATCATATTGAGAAACCTCTTTACACTAGTAGCTCATTGTCCAACACATTGAGAAACACGTCTGCAGCCTCCTATGGTTTGCTGTATTGCTGTCCTAAACAATTTTGCAGCTTCTTATGAGCTGCCTATGCACAGTTATTGCCTCATTTAATCAACTAAATAAACATTGCTCAAGCATAACAAACATTGAACCAAGACAAGATCACACATTGCAAACATCAAACCTGTTGAACAGTCAAACACATTGATATCACAAACATTACTATTCAATCGACCCGTTGAATGAACTTTCTCAATCAATCAGAGTCTTGTAGAGAGTTCATATTTTGAGATTTCTCCTATGCACCCTTTGAGTGTTGATCCTGAACCTCTTTTTTGAGATATCAAGTGAACGCCCAAGTACAATGTGCTCATTTCTGTGCATACAGGTATCCCTGTTTGCACAAGATTCTCTCGTCAATCAAGATGGGTGGGGGCCTCTAGAGCTACCTGATGAGCACTCTCAATGGGTGGTGCTCTGCCTGATGATCCTCTTCTGCCACCTCCTAGTACAGCAACTTGTGCTTATACTAGTAGATCATTAAAAAAAAAAAACTTCTATGTACTCTCTAAAGTTTAAATTTACTTATAATCATTCATATGATTATAGAAGAGTTTCCAATTAAAAAGTTATCCATAGGCTATTTCCAGAGGATACATTGAAAAAAACAAATTTAACTTAAAAGTTGATTTTTTAAAAACCAGTCTGCCTTTTTTTTTTGGCAATTAATGCTGACACATCCATGAGCAGTGCTTGCAGTTGGGAGGGAAATGCTGCATTTAAGTCTGCTTGGATGCATATTTTATTGCAATAGTCAATTCCAATGGAGTGCCCAATATGCAGGTGCCTAGCTGTTTTTAGCTTCCTTTTCCTCAGAGGATTTACTATTGCTGCACTGCAGTCCAACTAGTATTGGAGTGGTCTATATCTAGGATTCACTGTTTGGTCCAGACTTATGACAGTGACACGCCACTTGTAGGCTCATAAGTTTTTACTGGAAAATTTATTTCAAAATTTGTTTGTTGTGTATAATTTCTAGGTTTTTACCTTATAAGCCATTGTCCATTGGAAGTTAAAACGAATACATGCTACCAGTGGATCATAAACTGGAGCTTAGATTTCCTTGAAAGTAATGAAAGTAAAAGGTGATGCTGGCATTGTGGCAATGACGAGAAATTGTCTATACATTGCTACGTCATCGCATTAATTCTGCTAGTTTGCCTTCTCAAAGTAACAGAAGGCTACCCCACAAGTTAAGTAGGAGCAGGATTACAGGTGGGTTCTGCCCATAACATTAATTCGCTTAAATTTAGTACACAAGTTATTTGATAATCACAGTGGTATTCAGGTCCTCCTATTGGGATGTGGAATTTTGTTTATCTCAAAAACCTTCAACTGGAACAGTTGGTCAAACCAGTCACTATACAAGGACTTTTTAAGATTAAGCACATTACATTACATTAGTTTGTTTAGATGGGTAGTGGAAAATGTGCAATTTAGGGAAATTATTTCTGTGAATAGAGGCATAATTGTTTAACAATGTCAGACAAAAGGTTGCTGGGAATTGGTTTTGTGTTGTGTTTTATCTATGTACAAATAGAATCAACTGAAGGGGTATCTAGGAAGGGTTTTGCAGCAACCAAACTGCAGTCTTTGCAATGGAGAGGGCTTATCGATCCTTGCCCCATCGAACCCAAGAATGTGAGTTTTGAGCAAGGGCACGGAAACAATCTTAGATTGCAAATACATCATGTTTATAGTTCATGTTCCCCAATAAAGCGGCCTGCCAATGTGTCATTGGCTGAGGTGGCTCATAGGATTCTTGCAAGCGATGTTGCAAGGAAAAATGTTTATACTGTTGATTCAAGCGGGGATCTGGAGAGTTGGGTTGCATCAGGGGAGACCATTGGTACAGGGAACTACATTGTGAGAGTAGGATTTGGCACCCCTTCTTCTGGAATGTATGTGCTAATTGACACAGGCAGTGACATTACTTGGATCCAGTGTGATCCCTGCCCTCAATGTTACAAGCAGCAGGATGCTCTGTTCCAGCCCATGGGATCCACCTCCTACAGGACCTTGCCCTGCAACTCCCCCACATGTCAGCAGCTCCAGAGCTTTGCAAAGGTATGCTTGAATTCCTCTTGCAATTACAGAGTTTCCTATGGAGACAATTCCACAACAAAAGGGGCCTTTTCCCTTGATACTTTAACACTGAGATCTAGTGACACAAACCTTGTTTCAGTACCAGATTTTGCATTTGGATGTGGGCATGCCAATAAAGGGTTGTTTAGTGGGGCTGCAGGGTTGCTGGGTTTGGGTCAAAGCTCCATTGGGTTCCCATCTCAGACCTCCTCAGCCTTTGGGAAAGTATTTTCATATTGCCTTCCTAGTGTGTCTTCTTCTGTGCCTTCTGGATTTTTACACTTCGGAGAAGCAGCCATATTGGACTATAACGTGCAGTTTACCCCTTTTGTGGGTAGCAGATCCATCTCTTCTCGGTATTTTATAAATATGATAGATATTAGTGTTGGTGATGACCAACTTGCCATATCTGGGGCCATTATGGTTGATTCAGGCACAGTAATTTCTCGGTTGGAGCAATCTATATATGGTAGATTGAGGGAGGCCTTCAACCAAAACATGCCCAAATTGCAAACAGCTTCCTCAGTTTCTCCCTTTGATACCTGTTTCCAGGTTTCTTCTGTATATGAGATAAACATGCCTTTGATTACCTTGCATTTCCAAAACGGTGCAGATCTTCATTTGACTCCTGTGCATATACTTTATCCTGCTGATGAGGGAGTTATGTGCTTTGCATTTGCTCCCAGTTCCTCTGGGCACTCTGTGTTAGGCAATTTCCAACAGCAGACCTATAAATTTGTCTATGATATACCCAATGCAAGGCTGGGGATTTCTGCAATAGAATGCACTTGATAAATGGCTGGTGTTTTGTACGAAGGACAAGTGATGTTGTCAGGGAAACTCTGGGAAGTTGATTGCAATGAAGGAAGCTACTTGGTTCTTAGCAAACTTTTAGATGCCAACTATTTATAGCTTGTAAGAAATTAACTATATGTGTATATACGTGTATGTGGAGCTTAGACAGATTGACAAGGTTTGATTTATCACAAGCCTTATCAAAATGTCTAAGCACAAAGAGGTGCAAAATCTTAAAGTTCCTTGGTTCCCCAAGGGGGACTGATATGCCCATGAGGGGTGCTGGTTAGGCTGTGGCCTAAAATAATTACCACATCAGTCCCCAATTCATATAATTCTCTCACTGCAGAAAGCTTCTATTGCAGTATGTAGGTGATACTAGTCAAGAACCCTATGATATTTGTAACTGCTATGAAATGGGAGCTTGTAGCTAAGTTTACTGGTTTTAAAATGTTTCAATTCATTATTCCATTATTCCATTATTTAAAAGCCATAATTAAGATTGTAATCATCATATTTATCCCAGTATTTTTTAGTGATTGAATCTGTTTTTTCCACTGTATTTACTCCGATATATTATAGTGAAACAAAATCTTTCTAGGGATGTTCACAGATCAATCAAAAAGTTAATAGATAAGAATTAATCTTTGGTGGACTTACTTTCCAGGAACTAAGCAACTTCATTAATAAACCAATAACTACTCAGCAACTTATAGTCTTTTCAATAAATTGTTGGCAAAAAGATGTTTGATAGTGTATACAAATTCTAATTTTTACTAGAGGGACAGTTTCTCTCAGAAATAAACTGTTTCTATGCTGTTTCCCTACCGAAAATCGGCACATGCAAAGAGAAAAATATAGAAGAACATACAAAATGCAAGGAGAGCAAAACAAAGTAATGTGAACAAAAGAAGTGTTGCTTAGCATTTCATTTTTCTCATTTTGCTTTTGAACATATCGAGCTTAGGAGGATTCTGAGAGAAATCTTCGTCGCAAAATATGGAGTTATATTAAAAAGTCCTACAATACAAGAGGGGTTAAGGATGGCGCATATTTGATAGGCTTATGTAAAGAGGTCATAAACCAATATCTGATCTTGAAAGGAGGTTGAAAATATCTTGACGGGTCATTTCCATATTCCCTTAGGCTACTTGGTCTCATGGATGTTATTAAAATCTTTCATTTCATTTCATAAAAAAGGTGGGGAGTGAGCAATGTTTGGGTAAGTAACAATAGTCACTTTGAACAGGAAAATGATTGAATTGCAGAAGACAAAAACAGCAAGGCTGGTGGTCCCATAAGCTATTTTTAGCCTAGTGGACGTTATTGTAGTGTAAGACATATGATACAGCTTTCTTAAAATCAAATGCATGGGTTTTGTTTAATTCTTTGACAAAATTATTGAAGTAGTGTCGCTCATCACTATCACTATCAGTTAACATGTGTTTTTTTAATGAATAATAGAAAACAACACCTAATATTTACACCTCCATAAGTGGTTAGACTTTGACTTATCACTATTAATTGAGCTTACATCCACACATCTACAAAGGGACACCATAAAAATTGATGCATTAAGGATAAAAATTCTTAAATAAGAAATTAAGTAGAATATTAAGAATTTGAATAAAAAATATCTTGTGTTTTAAAAATATTTATAAGTACACATGGTGTGTCAAATTCTCTAGGAAGGGAGAGATCCACCATCATGGATGGTCGAGGACTATTTGTAGTGAAGTCAAGAGAGGAGTTGGAGGTGAATCTACACATCTAAGTAGGAATTTGATGGTGCACTCATAAATTCTTGTTGTCATCATAAGCATTCACTATATTTGTTTTAACAAATAGTGTTAACATTCATCAATCACATAAGAATACGTATACATATGGTTCAATGTGAATACATTTATTTAGGCCTCCTCTCAAACCTAAGGGATGAACTGAATGAGGGATTTATTGATCATTGTTAAGTCCTTTATTTTAGCACTTATATGGCAACCATTAGTATCTTCATGAGCATTGATCAACATCTCCTTTGCAACTTCATTTTCATACCATCCTTGCCTTAACCTTAGTAGCCACTATTAGGTTAGGTGTGTGTTGTAAACCTTGCAATTCTTGTAAATATTGTAACTCACACTTAGAATAGCTAAAGTTGGGCATAATCCTCTGGATAATTAAATTAGAATTATCTAATAATTTAATTCCTTGTTTTGTGGGAATTGAGATTTCTTGCATCACAAATTTGCTTATACTTGCAATTCAAGTTTGCTTTTAAAGCATGTTATTCTTGGGAGGTGGCTTTTGCTTTATCCTACCTTATTACATGAATTGGGCACTCAAGTTGCATTAGTGATTATTGGATGTTGGCTATAAATCCAATGTTGAGTTTAGAGAATGTATGACAAAATTGGAGCATGTAATTATTGCTTTGAAAAGTTGGTGGTTGTGTTGCTACCTAAAACCTCTACATGTTGAAGATATCCTAAATAATATATGATTGATTCTTATAGTGTTGTAATATTCTTAGTATGAATCTAATATGAATAGTGAGCTATTATTTGTTGGGATTTTCTTGTAAGGGTTTTCTAGGTTAAATTATGTGTTATTTGTTATTTCCTTGCTGTTCAATGTTTTTTATATTTTGTAACTTTATAGTAATTGTTCTATTAAATTAAGATGGATTGTGTTCATCCCTCCTTTCATTGGTATCAGAGCTTGATCAACTCTTGATCCTAATTTAGAGAGCAAAACCCTTGGTTTGAATCTTTGGTTTTTAATGGGAGTTGTCTACACAAATGAATCTTTTTTAGGTATAGAGAAATGGTTAGCACTTTTGGAAGAATGGAGATTGAAAAATTCAATCGAATGAATTTTGAGCTATGGAAACTTAAAATGGAAAACCTTGTAGTTGATTGTGAACATTGAGTTGTTATGACAGGTCAAAATCCCACAACAATGGTTGTTGAAGACAAGAAAAAATTAGATAGAAAGGCTAGATTGATCATCAAGTTGGGCATTTTGGATTAGTACTTTTGAATGTCTCTAGAAAGAATATTGCTGAAAACTTATGGAAAAATATTGTTTCTTCATATCAGATAGTCACAGTTAATAAGCTTTTTCTAAAAAAGATTATTTTTTTGAGAATATCAGATGGTGATTCAATTACAAAGGATTTGAATTCTTTCAACGTCCTGATAAGTTAGTTGGCATCTGTTGATGTCAAGATGGATGAAGAAGATCAATGCTTAACTTTATTATGTTCTTTGCTAGATTCGTGGGAATGTCTTGTTATGGTGATCAATAGCATCATATTTTCTCAAGTTTAATATGTAAAAAGAATCTAGTGGGACATGTGGGTTATGGGACCACAATGTAACCTAGGTTAGACTTAGGCAACAAACCTGGGTGTCAGTTTTGTTAACAACAAGCATAGTATCACCTCCTCATTCAACTAGAATTAACTTGACTCCACATAGTACGAGGAAAAACACATGCAATAATGATTCATCGTTATATTTCAAGTTATTTTATTGGTCGATTTATTAGGTCACATTTTAACTATAGATAGTCACAATTGATTTCCTAATCATAATGATAGATCATGGAGTGTGATCCAAAATATTGGTGAAAACAAAATAGACATTTTTTGTCTAGAAGCTTATCTCACAACTTGCATGGGCAATGAAAACCTCATGTTCATAAAAGGAAAATCTTCTACAATTCTTGTCACATAGATCTATGTAAGAACTCTTACTATGAATGCAAGGTCTTCAAACCTCTTCATTCTCTACACTTTTATAACCTTGTTTAAAGTGCAACCATTGCAGTTTGAGTGGCTAAGTTTGCAGTTTAAGTTTTTAACATAATCATCTCTCTTTGTTTATATGATTGCACACATTTTTCTTCAGTAGTACAAATGTTGGATTTAAGGCATACAACTGAGAGGGGGGGGGGGGTGAATCAGTTGTATAAAACTTCTTGTTCTTTCAAACACTTGATTCTTTGTTGTTAGTTAACAGCATATCAATTAATCATCCATGAAAGCATAATACATAAACACAAGAGCAGATAAACATCAACACATTGAACACCAAGATTTTGACGTGGAAAACCCGGTTAAGGGAAAAACCACGGGGTGATTAACCCAAGGATTATTCTCTGTTAGAAGAATAAGAAAAAGAATGGCACTTGCCAATTAGGGCTCACTGCCCGAGCACACTGCTCACAAGGAGGCCCACTGCCTACAAGGAGACACACTGTCTACAAAGTGATAAGAATCACAATCTTGAACTGGAGAATGACATCTCTACCATGTCCGGATCAGTTCCATTTAAGCCCAAAAACCTTTGCTCAGCCTTTCGCACTTCTCTTCGCTATGCCACACTCATCCACACAATCCACACTACGAAATGAACTCACAAACCGTTATTTATACAAGACATCGACTTAGGAACAAACATCTAAGTTGGCAAACAACCATAAGAGTATCCGCAAGATGAATAACACATCCGGTCGGCCACCACAAGAACATTCGCAGGATGAACAACTCATCCGGTCGGCTAAACAGAGCAAGAACTTCATCCGGAAGAATATCTTCAATTCCGGGCTCTACTATCAATGCGGACCAACAACACAACCTCAACATGATCCAAGAACCTTCACAAGCCTGCCTGAATGACCAGGTACGTCCGCATTTCCTTTACTTACTGAAATCTCTTATCCTCCTTATCTGGAACTTCAAGAACATTGTCTGTCGCCACTGTCATAATGCAGGAGGTACTTCCGGACCTCCAAATTATACACAACTCGAGATGGCACATCACAAGGACATCCCAAAGACTCCTTCCAATCCGCAGATTAGGATTATACAGTTCCGGACCTCACCGGACCTTTTTGTGATCCTCTGTCACCTCTGAATACTTGCCGGAACTGGTTCTACATCGACAGCCACAACTCCTTCAAATCTTCATGCGGACCTCTGAAATCTTAACTGAAGCATCTCAAGACTCATATCTACAAACCCTTTAATCCGCATCCTCCGGTTCGCATCCTATACAGTACATTTGCCTTCTTCTCATCACTGTTCTTTACTGTTCCTGACTGAGGCTAATTTTCTCAATATCCTCAGCACACTGCTCATTGAATCCTTCTTGTCAAAGCAATATGAGTATGTTGACATCAATGACAACACTGGTTTACCTCATACTTGCAACAATCTCCCCCTTTGTCATTGATGGCAACATATGATGTGAAAAACCATCAAGACAAGAAACTTCTCCTTTCTGTCACTTCTCCCCCTATCAGCAACATGTCTTCTCCTCATTTACTGCTCCCCTTTTGATCATCAGCTACTTGTTTTTCACATGTCTTCTCTCCCCCTTTGACATCAATGGCAAAGGGCTTCATACTTGCAATTTTAACACATCAGAATCATACCAGCTGCTCCCCCTTAGTAGCAGCTCCCCATCATCAATCCGGATCACAAGGTATGACTGTGATATCCACCAGACTGATGCACATCAGTGCATCCTAGTTCATCACCGGAGGGGCCATGACCCCTAACTTCTCCCGGAGATATTCAAAAGAGTCCTTGGGAAGAGGTTTAGTAAAGATATCTGCAATCTGATCTTTTGAGGGAACATACTCCAATCTGACTTCTTCCTTGTTCACTTGTTCTCTCAAAAAGTGAAACTTGATAGATATGTGCTTAGTCTTAGAATGCAATACCGGATTCTTAGAAATATTAATTGCACTTGAATTATCACAGAAAATTGTGATAGGCTCCTCATATTCAACTTTAATGTCTCTTAGCATCTGCTTCATCCATAAGATTTGAGTGCAACTACCTGCTGCTGCAATGTATTCTGCTTCAGTTGTAGACAGAGATATTGCATCTTGTTTCTTGCTTAGCCAAGAAACCAATCTCTTCCCCAAAAAGAATGCTCCACCACTAGTGCTCTTCCGGTCATCCACATCTCCTGCCCAATCTGCATCTGTGTAAGCATGAAGAGAGAAATCCGGATCTCTAGGGTACCATAGACCATACTCAACTGTTCCTTTCAGGTACCTAAAAATTCTTTTGATTGCCATAACATGAGATTCTCTAGGATCAGCCTGGAATCTTGCCACAAGACCAACAGCCTGCATTATATCTGGTCTAGTCTGAGTGAGATACAACAATCCACCAATCATTGATCTATACTTTGTCTGATCTGCCTTTGGGGAGTCATCATCTTTGCTCAACTTACATCCGGTTGCCATGGGAGTGTTCATTGGCTTTGCATCTTCCATACCAAATTTCCTCAACAATTCTTTCACATATTTGGTCTAAGAGATGAAGATTCCTTTATTTGTTTGAGTAATTTGCAGACCCAAGAAGAAATTCATTTCACCAAGCATGGATATTTCAAACTCACTTTTCATCTGATTTGCAAAAGTTTTGCACATACTATCTCTTCCTCCAAAAATGATATCATCCACAAACACTTCAACAATCAAAATGTTTTCATGAACAATTTTGAAATATAAGTTACTGTCAGCAGTACCTTTGTTGAATCCAATCTGCACAAGATGCTTATCCAACCTTTCATACCATGCTCTTGGGGCTTGCTTTAGTCCATACAATGCTTTCTTCAACTTGCAGACCATATCATCATTATCAGACAATTGAAATCCATCCGGTTGTTCAATGTAAACTTCTTCTTCCAGATCACCATTTAGGAAAGCAGACTTGACATCCATCTGATATACCTTGAAGTCTTTGAAGGCAGCAAATGCAAGAAATAATCTGACTGCTTCAATTCTTGCCACCGGAGCAAAGGTCTCTTCAAAATCAATTCCTTCTATTTGAGAGTAGCCTTTGCAGACCAATCTAGCTTTGTTTCTGATAACTTCACCAGCTTCATTCAGTTTGTTCCGGAAGACCCATTTGGTTCCAATCACATTCCTGTCTCTAGGTCTGGGAACAAGATCCCAAGTATGATTTTTCTCAATTTGCATTAATTCATCTTTCATTGCTTTAGTCCAGTTTTCATCATTGCAGGCTTCATTTACTGTTTTAGGTTCAATCTTTGAGATCAGACAACATTCATCCTGATTTTGAGCAACATTCCTTCTAGTTTGCACACCTTTGCTTCTGTCACCTATGATCTGATCTTGAGAGTGGTTTAGTGTTACATACCTAGGAATTTTGGGAGTATCCTGCACTGCTGCTTCTTGATCAGGCTCATTCAAACCTATCTCTTCTTCCTGATTTACCGGATCAGGCTGACTCTGTCTTACCGGAGAGGATTGAGTTCCTTGAATCTGAACACCGTCTTGGTCATCTTCATCAAATTCATAAAATCTTGAGGGCTTCTCAATTCCTTCATCAACTTTCACATTAGTGCTTTCTATCATCTTCCTCAGTCTCTTATTGTAACACCGGTATGCTTTGCTTTGAGTGGAGTAACCCAAGAAAATTCCTTCATCACTTCTAGCATCAAACTTTCCTAGATCTTCATCTCTTTTGATATAACACTTGCTACCAAATACTCTGAAATATTTCACAGTAGGAGTGATGCCAAACCAGAGTTCGTAGGGGGTCTTACCGGTATTGTTTCTGATTTGAACTCGATTTAGAGTGTAGACTGCAGTGCTGATAGCTTCTTTCCAGAACATCTGAGGAACATTTGCTTCCAACATCATTGTCCTGGCAGCTTCCTGGATGGTCCGGTTCTTTCTTTCAACTACTCCATTCTGCTGTGGAGTCCTAGGAGCAGACAATTGTCTCCTTATACCCTGCTTCTCACAAAAGTCAATGAACTCACCAGATGTAAATTCACCACCTCTATCAGACCTTAGACATTTAAGTTTCAATCCGGTTTGATTCTCTACCATAGCTTTGAAGATTTTGAACTTTTCAAGGGCTTCTGATTTCTCTTTTAGGAAGGTAACCCACATCATCTGGGAATGGTCATCAATTAACAACATGAAATATCTATCACCTTGCAGACTCTTGATTCTTGTCGGACCACAGAGATCAGTATGTACTAATTCCAACAATCCGGTAGAGGACTGATCTTTGCTTTTGAAAGAGACTCTGCTCTGTTTACCTAGCTGACATTCTTTGCACAAACTATTTGTAGGTTTCACCAATTTTGGAAGGTCTCTTACAGCCTGAATATTGCTTATCTTGATGATGTTATCAAAATTCACATGACACATTCTTCTATGCCATAACCAACTCTGATCAACTTAAGCAAACAGACAACTTTTGTTTGAACCAACCAGATGAAAGATATTACCTTTTGTTTGAGCACCGGATGCAATTTCAGTTCCGGAGCTTGTAAAGATTCTGCATTTTCTATTCTTGAACCGAAGATCATAGCCTTTGTCCACTAACTGACCAACACTGAGAAGATTGTGCTTCAATCCTTCAACATATAGTACATTACCTGTTTTGCTCTTTCCATCAAAGAAAATAGTTCCCCTACCTCTGATTCTACCAGCGGAATTGTCACCAAACTTTACCATTCCTCCTTCATACCTTTCCAAATCTAAGAACTTATTCTTGTCACCAGTCATATGGTGAGAACACCCACTATCAATAACCCAATCATCCTTTTCTTCCACTTGAGCAGCCAAAGCTCTTTCCACAACCTTGTGATTGACAGATTCAGAGGATATTGAATCTTCTTCCTTGATGGCAATAAACACCCATTCATTTCCGGATTTGCTTCCTAGTTCGGATTCATCATCTGTTACTCCTTCATTGTCATCTTCTTCATGAACATAATAGCAGTTCTTTTGAAACCTTTGTCTGTTAGTATTAGACCTTGCAGATCTTTCCGGACATCTTGAAGCAAAATGACCAATCTTATTGCAGTTGAAACACTTAAAGGGTAGTTTTCCTTCATACTTACCGGATCCTCTTGGCAGTCTCTTTGCAATGAGGGCTTCAAGTTGAGCTGTTTCTGCTTCTTCTTCTTCCATGTCTCTTCTTGCTTGATCATACCATGACATCTTCCTTGATGAGTTTTCTCCCGGATCAAATCTCTGTTTGCCTTTCACATAGGTACTGGCTTTGAAAGCAGATTCAGTCTTGGGAGGATCATCTCCAAACTCGGTCATTTCAAATGCAGCTAGTTTTCCAGCCAGTTGTTCTCTTGTGACAGTTGTGTGGGCTCTGAATTCATCAATTGCAGCAACCTTGATTTTGTAGGCAGCAGGAAGGGATCTAAGGATTTTGCAAACGATCTCATTTTCATCCAGAGTTCCACCAGCATTTCTAATTCCACACACTAGTTCATTCACTCTTGGCATAAAAGTAGTGATGTTTTCATCATCCCTCATCTTCAATCTTTCGAATTTCCCTTTCAGACTTTGCAACCTTGCACTTTTGACAAACTCATCTCCTTCATACAGAAGTTCCAGTTTAGTCAGGATCTCATATGCAGTTGGTAGGTCAATAACATTTGAGAGATATGAGTCATTCAATGCGCTTAGAAGAGCTTCCTTGGTCCGCAGATTATTTTCAGCTTCTGTGATTTCATTCAGAGTTATCGGACCACCTTGTGGAGGTACATATGGTTTTGAAACCATGGCCAAGTATGCTTTTCCCATACATTCCAGGTGACATTTCATGCGACCCTTCCAGAGAGTAAAATTGGTTCCATCGAACTTCGGACTATCCTTTTTGTATGATGACATCCTAGATCTCCTCAAGCGGTTAAGCTTCTTTCAGAGGAACTTGGCTCTGATACCAATTGTTGGATTTAAGGCATACAACTGAGAGGGGGGGGTGAATCAGTTGTATAAAGCTTCTTGTTCTTTCAAACACTTGATTCTTCGTTGTTAGTTAACAGCATATCAATTAATCATCCATGAAAGCATAATACATAAACACAAGAGTAGATAAACATCAACACATTGAACACCAAGATTTTGACGTGGAAAACCCGGTTAAGGGAAAAACCACGGGGTGATTAACCCAAGGATTATTCTCTGTTAGAAGAATAAGAAAAAGAATGGCACTTGCCAATTAGGGCTCACTGCCCGAGCACACTGCTCACAAGGAGGCCCACTGCCTACAAGGAGACACACTGTCTACAAAGTGATAAGAATCACAATCTTGAACTGGAGAATGACATCTCTACCATGTCCGGATCAGTTCCATTTAAGCCCAAAAACCTTTGCTCAGCCTTTCGCACTTCTCTTCGCTATGCCACACTCATCCACACAATCCACACTACGAAATGAACTCACAAACCGTTATTTATACAAGACATCGACTTAGGAACAAACATCTAAGTCGGCAAACAACCATAAGAGTATCCGCAAGATGAATAACACATCCGGTCGGCCACCACAAGAACATTCGCAGGATGAACAACTCATCCAGTCGGCTAAACAGAGCAAGAACTTCATCCGGAAGAATATCTTCAATTCCGGGCTCTACTATCAATGCGGACCAACAACACAACCTCAACATGATCCAAGAACCTTCACAAGCCTGCCTGAATGACTAGGTACGTCCGCATTTCCTTTACTTACTGAAATCTCTTATCCTCCTTATCCGGAACTTCAAGAACACTGTCTGTCGCCACTGTCATAATGCAGGAGGTACTTCCGGACCTCCAAATTATACACAACTCGAGATGGCACATCACAAGGACATCCCAAAGACTCCTTCCAATCCGCAGATTAGGATTATATAGTTCCGGACCTCACCGGACTTTTTTGTGATCCTCTGTCACCTCTGAATACTTGCCGGAACCGATTCTACACCGACAGCCACAACTCCTTCAGATCTTCATGCGGACCTCTGAAATCTTAACTGAAGCATCTCAAGACTCATATCTACAAACCCTTTAATCCGCATCCTCCGGTTCGCATCCTATACAGTACATTTGCCTTCTTCTCATCACTGTTCTTTACTGTACCTGACTGAGGCTAATTTTCTCAATATCCTCAGCACACTGCTCATTGAATCCTTCTTGTCAAAGCAATATGAGTATGTTGACATCAATGACAACACTGGTTTACCTCATACTTGCAACAACAAATTGGAGACAATTTTGTCACCAATGGAGCACTTAGATAGAACCTAGGTATACCTTGAGAATCCAACTCAAACCAATCATTGTAAGCTTCCACTAGTTTAGTCATAGTGTACACTATATACCATTCCTCTTTGTACATTGGGGAGCCTAATTCTTAGTAGTTTGTTTCTCCGTTTCCTACATTGTCCTTAAGCTTTTCATGGAAAGAAATAACCAAATGTCATGTAATCATGTATTCATTCTTGATGGTATACCACAACATTTCCCACTTTTTCTGATAGTGAGATTATCGGATCCTTCAAGTTATGCCATAATATTTCCACTTTTCTCTAAGTACAATATTCAATTTGTTTACAAGGTGTAGGTTAGCTAGTTAGAATAAATAATTTTGTTTCCCCATTTTACGCTCTTTGCTAAACATGACAACTCCTTACTACTCTTGCATAAAGTGCATGTCGAGGGTGATATATTGAGGATGTGCTATACACTGAAATGTGTCACAAATTATTTCAAAGCTTGCACATGCATACTAAATAGACATGATATATGGTATTGCTTAGTGCAAACATCAATGTGGTCTAATTGAGATTTATGTCAAGTATATGATAAAAACAAACACATTTTAATTAACCAGTGTTCACTAGATTTTCAAGAGAAAGCATCAATTAATCGTGAGGTTAAATATGATCATCAATCACCTTTTAACTTGGAGGGTTTTATACTTAAAATACATAAAGATAAATATGATTGACAATGCTAATGAAGTTTGATATAGTTTGATCTACTATAACCTGGAGTAACACTACTTAATCTCTAATTATCATTACACAAATTCCATACTTTGTTTCATATTATACATATATAAGGAATAAAAATGCATATCTAAATGTGGAGCAAGTCTTGACATTGACACATCCACACATAAAATTTATCGACATCTATTAACCCATCAACCATCACACTAATATTGAAAGTAGTATTGCTTTTAGTTCAATGGATTCATGCAAAAGACAAAATCTTATATTCTTTGTATTAATGAACAAAACTTTACCATTACAATAAAATTCCAAAACATTTCATATTAGATTTTACATATATACCATGTCATAAATGGTGTGTTAGCATAGCTTGGCTTTGTTTTCCATTTGAACAATAAGATGATGTTATCTTACATTGTAATACTTATGCCAATGTCATGATAGTCAACTTCAAGGAGACATGCAAAAATTTTCTTAGTGCACCTATTAACTGGTGGGATTAGCATGGCAATCACATGTTGCGGTTGAATACATCAAGTTGGGAAAATGAAAGGTGCTGAAATTCTAATTGGGTGGTTAGTAGTACAAGTAAAAAGAAAATTGTTTGGACTGGCTAAAATAACTCTTTATTTATATCCATATCACATCTGAACATCAATACCTAACCGGCTCCACAATTTGGAATACATAATTCTATTTGTTTTGGCAATTCAAATATTGATTTACTATATTGAAAATTTTAATAGATTATTTAAATTTTAATAGATATTAAATTTTGATTTACTAATTAATAATTCTTGTATAATATGATGTACTTGCAATCCAAGCTTTTGATAATGAATCTGCCCTTTTATTGTTTGGTTATTTGAGCTTCTTTAGTGAATACCAGAGTTTTTTTTTTTTTTGAAGGCTGTTTTTAAGGTGGGTTGTGTGGGGTTTCACCACCACATTGGTGTGGAAAAATTATGAGTATCTACATAAATAGAGGAGAGGACCCAATCCCTCAGCATGTTCCAATAGCTGTGATAGTATTTGTGTATTTAAGGCCCGATATTTTTAAAAGTTTAGCACTAGTAATTGTGACTTTAAGATTGTTAGTGTTGCCTATAAGTACTTATAATTGAATGAAATCTGCTCTTTAGATTTAAAAAGCAACCAATCATGTGATGCCACATCAGCGCACCAACAAAACATGATTTAATGCACACCTATTGGTCCACCCTTCTTTTGGGGAACTATTGGACATCTCAACAAAAAGCATGCTGATGTAACATCATATTTGATGATGTGGCCCTTAAACCTTAGTTATAAGTAGGGACCTTGCCAAATAAACTGCTGTAAAAATTTTGGAGTGATTCAAAATTATCACATATGATTTTGAGAGGTGTGAAGTTAAGGTGCTCAACTACTGGATCCTCTCCTCTAAATCAAAATCTTTAACTCATCAAAATAAAATAATGAAAAGTTTAAATGCTTTTAATATGAGCGATAAGAACAGTTGACAATGAGTTGATAATATTATAAATGTCGAACGTGCTATATTCTTCTCTTGGAAGAGACAGATTGTTGCATAGTGCGAACTAACATTTACTGGTTAGTTTGGTGCTTAATTGACTCCCTCACTGTCATACAAATAGTTAAGAATACATTTGACAATGCTTAATATGATTTGTTCTTGGGCAGTTAAAAATACATTTGATAGAACAAACCGAAAATGAATTTATAACTGTTTTGGAACAAATGCATGGATGGTATGAATAAGCAGATTAGGAAAGAAAAACTCAGGTTGCTTTTGGAGTAAAAGGAGGAGAGTTCAAACTCATATTGCAACTTTTAAGAGGCCACCATTAGGAATTAAGAAATATTTGATCACCAACTTCTCAAAGTTCAGATAAGAGCACATACATCCCAGTAAACAGAAACAATAACAATAGTTTTAACTGTTAATTTAGTTTATTTTGTCATTGATACCATGTAAATATTATGGTCAAACATTTGTATATGCTATGTGTTGTCTATATATTCAAAGCTTTGGCATGCATGAAATGGCATTATTCTGTTGAGATAGGCGATCAATTGCCAATGCTTGGTTAGCAGCATATGAAGACAAAGCACCAGAACTAGTTATGGAAGATAGAAAGCTACTAGTAGGCTGTTAGTCGCTTGTGGTGAGTTGGTGGTTGGCATTTGGCAGGACAAAATATTTGTTTTCCACTGAAAAAAAAACTTTAAGGAATGAAACATTGAATTATCCCCAAACACAAGTTCTCTTACTCTTCTACATTTGACTATTTCATTCAAACTATATCACCTAATTCTCCCAAAAATACCAATGCTAAAACATAATATTGATTGTTTCACTTAATTATCTCCGATTATTATTAAGCTATGACTCATGTGTCTATCAACAATTGAACAATAAATTAGTACAATGGATTTCAACACTTAGAAAACAATGTGTTAGGATAGGAGTCATACACCTTACAATCATATTATTTATTTATTTTATGTATTCTTATGGAAAAGGGAAACCCACTTTGACTTGACATTTATGGCGTGTATCTTGTATTATGAAGCATGTAAGAATATTTAATGTCATATATCATCTGTTAGAGTATCTATGACATTGTAAGATGTAATCTAATATTCTATGACAATCTTATGATGCATGTAAGACAATGAAAGAGGGAGGTTACCTAGTGCACTATGATTTTTGACCAACTAATGATGTGTCATATTGAATCTCTAAGAAGGTTGAATAAGTCCAAATGGGGTGTTCAAGTTTGGTGGGTGGGTTATGATGCATAAGAAATATGTTATTCCTAGTTTGTTGACTCATCATTGATCCTGGGTGTTGGAATTCCTCATAGGGAATTGGGTACCATTGTTGCCCATGATATTCTCCCATGGTTTTAGGAAATCACTCTTAGTTTGTGGATTGTGCTTGGCCTATATATTTGGGTGCTTGGATGGAGATGTAGTAGACTTGTGATTTTGCAAAGGGTTATGTTGTTGAGATTTCTCCAGATAGAGTTGGTGAGACAAAGGAAGTGGATACTTACAATGTATTGTAATTGTTGTATTGTTGGTGACTAAATAATACATTGAGGCTCCTTTTGTTGTTGGGTTTTTCCTTGAAAGGGTTTTCCCAAGGTAAATCATTGTGTTATCTTTATTTATGTGGTTGCATTTTATTATACTCTTTATGAAATTGTCAGATCTTGGTTTTACTTGCATGTATCTCCTTTGAAGATTAGTTTAGGAAGTGTTTTGTTTTATCTTCCTTCTTTTTATTTGGTGATCAGAGCTTAGCCAACTCTTGGTTTCCTTGGTGTTAGGAAAAATGATTTATTATAACTAATCTCCATTTGAGCGGGAGCCTTACATAGGGGAGATTACATTTTAGGTAAAAGATGGAAAGCATGTCATGGTTGGAGATAGAAAGATTTAATGGTACAAATTTTGAGCTATGGAATCTTAAAATGGAGAACACATTGATAGACTAAGATCCGTGGTTAGCACTCTTTGGGAGCAAACATGTAGGAATGAAGGATGAAGACTAGGATGTGTTAGATTGGAAAGCTAGAAGCCTCATTTGATTTGTTTAGCAATATCAGTACTCTTGAATGTTGTAGGAGAACCCACCACATAAAGCCTTTGGAAAAAGTTGGGAAACCTATACTAGGCTAAATCTTTGGTGAATAATCTCTTTTTTTGCGAAAGCAGCTATATACTTTGAGGATGGGTGATGTGGACTTAGTTGTTGAGCACCTGAATAGATATAACACTATTTGAGCTAGTTACATTCTATTGGTGTGAAAATGGAAGAAGAAGAATGTTGCATGACCTTATTATGTTCTTTGCTAGACTCAGGATAATTTGGTGATTTCGATTATAAGTATTGTTTCAAAGCTTGTTCTTGATGAAGTAGTGGCTATTCTTCTCTTAAAGGAGATGAGGCAAAGAGCTTCTAGATTTGCACTAGTTGCTTGGGGATGTTAAAGGAAAAAGGCAAGAAGAAGGATACAAACAAATCTAAGTCTAAAGGGAGGTCTAAGTCTTCTGGTAAATCCAAGGTGAAATGTTAGAACTATGATAAATTGGGCCACATGAAGAAGGAATGAAAGGAGGAGAAGAAGGACAAGAGTGGATTGGCTAATGATTCAGATTTGAGGACTTCTTAGGATAATGTTGGTGATGCATTTGTTTTGACCTTCGCTATGTATGAATGTGAGGATGCATGGATGATCAACTTTCGAACCTCTTTCCACATGACTCCTCATAGTGACTGATTTTCTAACTATGAGAAGTTTGATGGGGAAAAGGTCTACCTTGGTGAGAACTCTTTTTTGTAGTATTGCTGGACACAATTGAGTCGGGATCAGATTCTATGACAGTAGGATGAAAGATATTTTAGGAGTTCTACACATCCTAGGTTTAGCATGTAATCTACTACTAGTTGGTAAGATAAATGATGTGGGTGTGCAAGTAGTCTCTGGAAATGTTTGAGTAAAATGGTTCGTGGAGCTATGGTGTTGACAAATGGAGTTTGGGTTGGAAGTATTTCCCTCCTTGATGCTAGCACCTACATTTAGTGTAATAGTTTAGTAGTACCTCCAACAAAGGGACTTGCAACTCATCTGAGCCTACAACTTTAGTACCTATAGCACCTACACCCACAAGATCAGTACATGTAGCAAAGGGACTTGCAACATTTGGACTTGTAGCAAAGGGACTTGCAACTTATAGACTTGCATCAAAGAAACTTGTAGCAAGGGGTCTTGCAACACTTAGACTTGCAACAAAGGCACTTGCAACACTTGGAAATTTGTATTTTGTGTTCTAAAGCATGTTCTTACCTCAAAGAGTAAGTTACTACCCGAGAAGACTAAGTTGTGGCAAGAGCACATGGGCCACATTGGAGAGAAATGTCTTAGAGCATTGAAAAAAAATCTTGTAGAGGGGTTAGTTCATTGTTCCTTAGATTTTAATTTTTGTGAACATTATTTATATGTAAATCAAAATTGTGTTAAGTTTTATTTGAGCTCTACT
This sequence comes from Cunninghamia lanceolata, assembly GCA_027924645.1. Lineage (NCBI taxonomy): Eukaryota > Viridiplantae > Streptophyta > Pinopsida > Cupressales > Cupressaceae > Cunninghamia > Cunninghamia lanceolata. The sequence goes on from BSBN01001490.1 coordinate 337,230, forward strand.
AGATCTACAAAAAAAATGGGTTTGATTCATACTAATATTTTTTGTTGGATGGATGTACCTTCACTTACAAAATCTCAATATTATGTATCATTTATTGATGATTTCTTTAGGAAGACATGGGTCTATTTTCTTAGGCATAAATATGGGGTCTTCAATAGGTTCAAAGAGTTCAAAGATCTTATAGAGAATCAAATAGATAGGAAAATCAAGGTGTTTAGAATAGACAATGGTGGGGAATACTGTGTTGGTGAATTTTATATTACTTGCATCTAATTTATTACTTTATTGCAATATATGCACTTAGTTAGGATAAGCTCACTTAGATAGTTGTGTCATTTAGTCATGTGCCCATGTCTTATGCACTTGATTGAAACTTATCTAGTCTAGGTTGAGTTACATTTATTCTATCATGCTAGTTAATCTAGTTATCTATGTTGTTGCTCACACAACATGCCCCATTTTTTTAAGGAAAAATATGGACCCCCTTTCTTTTCGATGTCTTGAGTTAGGACTTTTGGGTCTTCTTTTGACTTATTTGTATAGTCTTAATTTTGAAGTCCTAGTTTGGCCATAGAGGTTAGTTGGTTAGTAGGTGAAGTTGTGCCTTAAAGGAGATATTGTTTGCGAATTAATCATATTATGTATCTTGCCATGCATCTCTAGAGGTGATTGGACCCCCCATTATGCAAGTAGAAACACATTACATTAGTTTTCATTTGTCTTAAGGCTCTTGGACTAAATTATGCAACATGAAATAGGCCTAGGACTCTATTTAGAGTGACCTTAAGGGTCTTTCGTTTAGTCCAAAATCCTTGATTTAACATGAAATCCCTTGGAGTTGTGATTTAAACCTCTATTTTTCTTGTGCTTAGGACCCATTGCACTTAGAATCCATTAAAATGCCTTTAGCATACATGAATTTCATATATAAGCATTTGCCTAACCCTTAGCATCCTCGATGAATAGTAATAGGTTCATTTGAATTGAAACTTCATGTGCATATTTTAAATGAACATTGGTAGGAAACTTGGAGACAAGTGTCACCCCATGGTTGGTTAGTTCACAGTGTTCAATTCCTGATGGATGCAACTTCAAACTTCCCATGCCCATCTCTACTATCTAATCTCCATGGTTGAGTGCCCTCCATTGGATTTCCCCTTTAGTAGCCCACTCTTTCATTTATGTTTCATCATTACCTTTAGCCCTAAAGTTGACGAGTGCAACTACATAGGAATAATTACTTTGAGCCTCCAAATAGTCTTCACCACATGGTGTCTACTAATAGGGTGATTAATCATGTAGTACACCTCCATTATGGGTGATCCTTCGATAACCTTTAGATCTATGTGGATCAACATTGTCCATATGATGGTACATCTAGTAGCATGGTCTCTATAGTCTAATCCTTTGTTACCCTACATTGTAAATTTGACAGACTTAGTCTTTAAGGAGTAATGGTCTCCCCACATGTTCCAAGCCTATGGCTCAGTCGTATCACCCTCCACCTACCTATCTTTTCTTGTTGCCACCTATCAGGGTCTTTGTCCATGTCTACAATAATTTATTCAACACACATACCACGTGGCTACCTTGCTAAGAGGATTTCATCCATAGAAGCACTTAGTTTGTGTGCTTAGAGGCACATTTTAGTGGTGGTAGCCTTAGTTCAACCTTTCAATCTAAAAGAAAATTATAAGTTCTGGTCTTATATCCATGTTTCTATATACAAATATGCACTTAGGGCATTAAACACCCTTAAGACATGATGTTAAGTCAAGGTCTTATAAATCCATTAGGTTTCAAAATTACCTTATATGAAAGCAATGCGCATACCAATTTAAATAAAGAGTGTGAGATATATCTATAGTGGCATACCTCTATACGAGTTAAGGTAGTTTGTATTCAAATAGTGGGGTGAGTGCGAGATCATCATGGGCCAAACAATACCTCTAAGTGGCAATGAAAATGCTAAAATATAAACTTAAACAACTTCACATGAAAATTTGAATGGGTTGTTATCTACACAATTTGAAAAATATGTAGGAATAAAATTTGTAGAAAATTAAATGTGGTTTTTGGGATACTATTTTTTTAAAAAAACTTTAAATTAATTTGGTGAAAATTGGATATTTCAATGAGGCACTATTAAAATTTTGAGAGAAAATTTAAAAAATAGGTGTCATTCCGACCAACCTAAGTATGAGAATTTTCTTTTTTAATATTAAGATATAACTGAAGTGCACATGCCCATATGTGATGCATATTTTTGTGAATTTTTTAGAAGAAAATAATTAGTTATGAATTTTTTACTATGACTTTTAAAAATATTAAATAATAATTTTTCAGCCAACCTAACTTGGTCAAAAAAATATGAAATTCAATTGTTTAAAGATATGAAGCCAATGAAGTGAGAGTGCGATGCATCTTTCATATTTGAAAAAGGTTAAATGGTTTGAAAGTTATGGATGTTTTTCAACCAGTATGTTTATTAGGAATTTAGACAGTGTACGTAGAAAATTATTAATAGTTACCTATTAAAATTATAATCAAGCATATATTATATTTTTAGAGTCTTGAATGTTTCCCGGATATATACCCTTTTCATTTTATCAAATTTGGATAAAAACGTCCATCGGCATCAAGGGTAAAGTTGAGGAAAATTTGTGAAAACATCCCAACTTGTCATTTGCATGGAAAATGCAAGTTTGGATTCCCAAGCCTAATTCCTAAGAATTTTTTTTTTGGGGGGGGGGATTTTGAAACCAAAATGGATATTGGTTTATTCCATCATGCAATTTGTAGTTTTTTGGGGAGACTTTAAAAAAAATTAAATTAAATTAAAAACGGATATCCATTTCATTTTGACTTACCAATCCAAAAGAAAGTTGAAAATCTAAGCCTAAAAAGAGTTTCACAATTTTGGCTGATGTTCCTTTCATGTGATTTTTTCCTCCATTGCCACTGTTTGGCCCATCGTGATCTCACACTCACTCGTGAATAAACTTGCAAGGGAAATGTCAGTTTTGCAATATACTAAATATGATTATAGGGTTGGTTATAATATGTAAATGAAGAGGACTTGTATTCAATTTGGTTTCCATTTTGTGTAACCTTATCGTGTCATTTGATAAATTTATGAAATGTTTTATTTGGAGGAATTTGATGCTTTTTATTTTCTTTTTTTTTATGTAGGGTCATGCTAGAGATGATTCATTCCAAATTGGAAAAGGTTGTTCTTAAATGAAAAGGAAAATTTACAAATCTACTAGCTTATGAGCCTTTAAAAAATGGAATGATATGAAACACTATGATGAGTTGATAAGACCCAAGGTTGCAGTAACTTTCAATGAGCATAATAACATTGGTGTGTTCTATATGGAGATGGTTAGTCTTGCAAATGAAAGCAAAATAATTCAAGTATCATGGTCATTTGAAATCTTACCAATACAACCACTTGTCTATTTGGCCTAAGTAACAAGGCGATTCACCCAAACTTTGTGCATCTTTGAGATTGTTTTTCATAAACCAAAGTTGTAGGTGACTTCCACAAAGAAGTACTTTGCCATGAAGAACATGAACTACCTAAAGAGTCACATAGATTTGAAATAAAACAAAGAAGAGTGATAAAGACAATTATCTACATGAACATCCCCTACTTGAGAACAAACTGCTAAATTTCGATGAAGTTTCTAATGACAACATCAAATTTGGCTAGGGGAGAGAGAGAGAGAGAGAGAGAGAGAGAGAGAGAGAGAGAGAGAGAGAGAGAGAGAGAGAGAGAGAGATTTGAATTCCAATGTGAAATTGATAGCTATGGGTTTGCATTTTCATGAGGGTGTTATTTAGTCTACATGTTTGGTAGCATTGAGTTGTGTCTTAAGAATTGGAAGGTCTTTATGTTGTTTTTCCAGATCAGATATATAATTATTTATTGTATTGTTCATCATGTTGTTCTACTGTGAATATCTTAATTTGATCTTGCATATGTATTATGGGAGGAGGCACTTTGTAGGGTCGCGTCACTTCATCCATAACCTCCCGAAGCTGCTATAACATCAACACTCCCTCTCAGCTAGGGAGGAATACTTCCAGCTATATAAGACACATCACCTCATCGTGATGTCAACCACCATGGCTACTCCCACATGTGGAAAAGAAATATATCACCTCATCGTGATATCAACCACATTGGCTACTCCCATGTATGGTAAATGTGTACAAGTGCCCATCACAAAATCACTCAATGTGATGTCGTCACCTCATCGTGATGTTCACCATAACTACTCCCAGAGGGTGAAAAACACAAGTACAAGAAAATCATCATGGACTCTCTCACGTGATGTTGTCATGGAGTCACACACATGACATCCACCATGGCTCTCCTAGAGGGTGGAATCAAGGGATTTCACCTCAAACTTCTCTTATCGAGAATAACTCATTATCAGGGGATTTCACCTCGGACTTCTCTCACAGAGAGGAACTCGTTATCAAAGGATTTCACCTCGAACTTCTCTCACAAAGAAGAACTCCTTATCAAGGGATTTCACCTCAAACTTCTCTCACAGAGAAGAACTCGTTATCAAGGGATTTCACCTCGAACTTCTCTCACAAAGAAGAACTCGTTATCAAGGGATTTCACCTCGAACTTCTCTCACAGAAAAGAACTCGCTATCAAGGGATTTCACCTCAAAATTCTCTCACAGAGAAGAACTCGTTATCAAGGGATTTCACCTCGAACTTCTCTCACAGAGAAGAACTCATTATCAAGGGATTTCACCTCAAACTTCTCTCATAGAGAAGAAATCATTATCAAGGACTTGCACCTCAAATCCCTCTCACAGAGAGAAATGCATTAACAAGGGCTTGCACCTCAAATCCCTCTCACAGAGAGAAATGCATTAACAAGGGCTTGCACCTCAAATCTCTCTCACAGAGAGAAATGCATTATAGTACATCTCAAGAAGTCATTGATACTGAGACTCCCTCTCAGCAAGGGCTTCATTCTCCACAACTCCAAGCTTGTCTCGAAAATGCACAAACTTCACTTGGGTAAGATGCTTGGTGAGAATGTCTGTCATCTGCTCATTAATGCTAATGTATTTCAATTGGATTGCTTTCCTCAATACCATATCTCTGATATAGTGGTATTTGATCTCAACGTGTTTAGTTCTGTCATGAAACACTGGATTGATAGAAATCTTCACACAATTTTGATTGTCACAATGGATGACAGTTGGTTCCAATGATTGTCCAAACAATCCTGTAAGGAGCTTCCAAAGCCACACTGCTTCTCGAGCTGCCACACAAGCTACAATATACTTGATCTCTGCGGTGCTTAGTGCTATTAAAGACTGCTTCCTACTACACCAGGATATCATCGCATACCCCAAACTAAAGCAACATCCGGAGGTGCTCTTCTGATCAGTGACACACCCTGCCTAATCAGAATCAGTATATCCATGTAGCTCCAAATCCACACCTGAAGAATATCTCAAGCCATACCCAACTGTGCCATGCAAGTATCTCAGGATATGCTTCACTGCAATCTAGGTGTATTTGCCTTGGTTCACACATGAACTGACTAAGTGCACTCATTGCATAGCCAATATCTAGTCTAGTATTGACTAGATACATCAATGATCCAATCAATTATCTGTACATAGTAGGATCCACCAGATCTGAACTAACTGCAACCTCTTTTAACTTCAGCAAATTTGTCTCCATAGGTGTAGACATGGATTTGCAATCCATCATACCAAATCTCTTCAGAATGTCAATGGATGTATTGTTTTCTCAAGCGCTAGAACCATTCGGCCATGAAATCTATAACCTCCCTAAGCTACAAACATTAACACACCCTCTTAGCTAGGGAGGTATCCTTCTAGATATCCATGTCACAGAGTCTCTCAATATGACGTCCACCATGGCTACTCCCAGAGGGTGGAAAGAAACACATCTCCATCTTAGAGATGGACAAGGGCTTTCACCTCAAATTTCTCCGTCTCAGAAAAATGCATTAACAAGGAATCTTCATCATGATTTGACTCCCTCTAAAGTTCCAAGTACTAGCATCAACCTCTTGACCTCCTCATCCAAGGTTGCCTCTGTTGGTTTGTCAGACTCCCTCTTAGTTGTGAGTCCTAGACTTCACAATCCCTTTCAAGATCCTTGCCTTGACTTATCTCTGTCAAAGATATATTTCTTGCTGATCCACTTGATCCAGACTCTAAATCTCTTAGAAGATCTACTTGTGACTCCTCTACGATTTCAAACATTTAGGCATACTTTCTCTAGTTTCAGTGTTGCAGTGAATTTTGCAAGAACCAAGCAAATCCCCCACACAGAAGCAAGATCTTCTAATTGCATCTTTTTGATAAAGTCAAAGGCTTCCTTGAAGCATCCAACATTGCCAAGAATGTCAAACTTGTTGCATCTGGAGAGGCCACAGATGACTGGCATGTAACCATCATCATCGACATGATTACCCACTTCCATTGCAATCATCCTCACTGCTTCCAAGTCATCAATCAAGTAGTAAAGTTTTAATTCGCCATTCTCGTCTAATAGGATCCGTCCAGTGAGGGTATGAACTACTGAGTTTACGCTAAAATTAAAGTATATGTTTGAAGGAGAAGCCCTCACACAGCACATTTGGAATGTCTATTATCTGACATCTCCGAAATCTTGGTGAAATAATTTGCAGTCCACTCTTGAGTGGACTAATATGGAACAATATTGTTATAGACCATCACCATCTGCGTCTTTCCTGGAGACATGTCCACCCCAAAAAGGAGAAAAGTCCAATTGCAGGATCTACAAAACTCTTCCACAAAGTTAGCTTCATGTGTTTCCACATCGTCATGCTAGGCAACCATGTATCTTCCGGATGAGCTAAACTCTCCCAAACAATCTTAGACTTATTGTGGTCGTGACCCAGCATAATGAAATTACTAGTGTTCATTATCATTGCCCGTGATCCTTTTAGGCCAATATCAGTTGACTGTACTGACCGGCCATTTCTATCAAACAATCTGAGATGACCGTTGCTCAAAAATTTTAGAACACCGGGCATGCTTCTGACAGGATTCTCTCTATTAGCCACCCAAACTATGGTCTCTGGAGAGATTCGTGCATACCAGATGTCAATGTACCAATTATTAGTTCCTCTCGGACTGAAAAATCCAAAAGCAAACAACCATATTTCTAGAACTTTGTTTGTATATACACTTTCTCCTGATTACTCACGCAGAAAGTTCAGAAGACATCATAGTTTTGAATTTAGAGAAATCTAACACTCCGTTGTAGTCTGTGTCAAATCTTTGAGTCATTTTCTCACATTGCTGTGGATGTTGGGTTTGTGGGATTAATCCCATCGTGGGCATCAATTGTTGCAGCTCTTCACAAGAGATGTATCCGTTGTCATTCAACTAATCAAAAATCTTGAATGCTTCCATCAAATCGTCTGACTTATTTTCTCCTTCATCTTGTTCGTGGTTGAAGATGAAGTGATATAAATCAACAAACTCATCAAATTGAAGGCTATCACTACAATCATCTTGACTTTTGGTTCTCAGTATAAATCTCAAATCTTCTTCAACATTATGGTTTGATTTCTAGTGAGCGAAGCCTCCAGTAGAAGCGTATCCCCACCATCTACTGCTAATGAAGTGTAATTATGCACTGTAATAATCATAGTTCGTGCCAAAACTTCATCGTTGTTGAGGTGGATAACTGGGTGATAACGCCGGCCTTCCCTCGGGATGAGCGGGTGATGACAACAAGAAACAAACTCAGCGCTGACATTTACGCATTTCTACCCATGGAAATGGTGACTAGATTGCCATTCATCATACAGGTGGACTTCATGCTGGTGTCGTCAAGAGAGTATCATGTGGGATAATAAATGGAATTAAGGGATTCTCGACTGCATTCCCTCCGCCTTCTGTTCAGCCTTTATTTTCCTTGTCAAAAGTGTGGAACAAGCAACACCATTTGTGAGAAGCTATTGCTTTGACAAATACTTGCCACTTTGTCATGTTTTGTATCCTCAGTTAGAAAGTGTTCGGAAGGCTATCCAAATCCACCTGAAAACAGAAAAAATCATTCTCTGTGAAGACCAGAATACGTACTGCACTCCTACACAAGCTCATCGATTACGTCCTGAGTTCAGAGACATATTGCTATACTTTGTAGTTCAAAACCAGGGAAAACCCAATACTCTGTGCTCTAATGAAGTGTTCATAATTCATCTAAGCATGGACAATCTACTCTTCTTGCAATTCTTGGGAGTGGAATTCGTAACATATGAGTGGTGTGCCCTATTAAGTTTTCCAAATCTGATCAGATTTTTCCTAAACCTACTCTGATACCATGTTGTTTTTCCAGATCAGATATATAATTGTTTCTTGTATTGTTCATCATGTTGTTCTACTGTGAATATCTTAATTTGATCTTGCATATGTATTACGGGAGGAGGCACCTTTGTAGGGTCGCATCACTTCATCCATAACCTCCCAAAGCTGCTATAACATCAACACCTTATAGTCCTAAGAATGAGTCTAGACCTTGTAGGGGTATATAACAATAAATTTATGAGATATAATAAAAACATGTTGTGTTAAGAGTCGTGATGGTGTTGATGATTTTTAGGGTTTGAAATGTTGTTTCCATTGTTGCAAATAGGTATTTAAACTAAATCTTTCCTTGAGGAATTTAATACTACTATGTTTAGTGATTATAGGACTATCTAGCAATGGAAACATGCTTGACTTATTAATAATTTTCTACAAGAGAGAGATACATGACTTCATGATGAATTGTTCCTAAAATTGTTGTTGTCAAGAAATAAATTGTTGATTTGATTTGGAAACTTGGTCTTGTTGCCTTGAAGGTTTATCCTTTCTCAACTAGTTGCATGATCCTTTAAATAAATGTTGACTAGGAAGAAGCTTCAGGCATGGTGTTGCCATGGAGATCTTCACAAGCTAATGAGTTTCATACACTTTCAAGAAGATAACTTTTGTGACAAAAACCTGTTCAGAAGAAACATTTTTTGATTATTGTATGCAAGTAAATGTAAGCCTAAACAAATAGACAATGCAAGCATAACCTATTTAGTCTACAAGTAAATGCAACCTCAAGATTAAGTTAAGAGTTAGTAAACATCACTAAAAATCAAAATAGTTCTCATTAACACCAACCCTTGTTGTACCTAAGTGGTTGTGCTCAAAGGATTTTTGTTGTTGAGAGGAGATATGTTAGGTGCTCAAAGTGGAAACATAACATTGCATTCCAAGAGTTGATTATAATGGCTTGGGTGAGGTTCAATTTATAGATTTCCATTGAGGAGAGTCAAGGGCTAGGATTGATTGGAGAGATCAATGGATGAGGATGCTTCAGAGGATTGGATGCATGAGAGGCCTCCAAGTGGCACCTTATGGTTGGTGTACAAGTAGAGGCCTATGATCTAAGGGATTTGAAGGGATGAAATTTTCTTGGAGAAAATAAAGGGCAACGATCCAAAAAGTCTTTTTTTGGAGCCATGCACTTTTCTTGAGCAAAGTACAAATCTTGAGTCATGTGTAAGATTTGTCTTAACTAATCATGATTTATGTTGTGCAAATGATTATCTAGTTAAATTATTATTTTTATCCAACTAATGATTGGGAGGGGAAATAGGAATTAAATAAATAGGATGTATTTATTTAATTTTTGGAATGGGGATGATGAACTTGGTTAAATAAATGTTTGATTTATTTAGCTAAGGTTGGACTACAAAAGAGAGATGAAATGATTAATTAATTAAATAAATTGTCTCAATTTATTTAATTAATGCTTGGATGAAATGTCAATTTATCAATTTGCAAAATTGTTTCAATTGTTTGGGAGATCAAATTTACCTTGACAGGGGATATCATTAGACATAGGTGATTGCAAGTGGATGGTGGAGGCGTTGTCTTTAGTCGTAGTGGTCATAGTCAATAGCATACTACTACTTGACAAGACTGGAAGGTTCCTCCTTATTGGTCTAGCAGAGTGCATGGGTGATATGAGGGTGATGGAGTGGGAGTTTGCTTAGGGAGCATGCATGCTAGCCTAGATTTATAGGGATCTACATTTAATTATGTACAAGGGAGGATGCAACATAGCATCAGTGACTTTGCTATAGATATTGGCCTAGGAGCACATTTTTGTGCTCAGGTTGATTGGTGACAAGGATGAGAGGTGGTAGGGGGAGCCATATGTATTTGCATGGGAAGGGAGGTGGAGATACAGGCACTTGGGAGACCAAAAGAATTGGCAACATGTATTGGATGAGATGGAGGGAGTGGTGTGGAGGCCTTGGTTGGATTGCGAGGTATGGCTAGAGGACAATTTTTTATAATAGGTCTAGACACCATGCTACATTATCAACCAACAATATCATATCATTGAGTGGTACATGTCAGCTTGTGTGCAGAGGCAGTTTGGTTTGAGGTAGAGGATCCTGATAGAGGAGGTGGATAGGGCCATGATGGAGGACATCAATAGCAAGAGGCTATAAATATCCACATTATGGTCAGAAATCTTCTATGCATACTTATAATAGTTGGAGTAAAATCAAATCGCACAAAGGGTAGTACTCTAACTACCTAGTCCTCATCACCCAACTCAAACACTAGCTTCATTTCATTACAAAATAAATGCACACTAAATTCCTCTTCTATAATTACATATATATTCTCCCAATCACGAATCTTCATGCTTTCTACCAATGAAAAAGGATTTTGCATAACACCCAAGTTTGTTATGAGATCAACATTCTTATTTTGTTCCTTGTAACCATGGGAAATTAAAAAGGAAAAAACTTCTCTCTAGATCAATATTTCTTCTAAGATCACCTTAAGATGCAAATTAGGACAATAATTATTAACAATAATTTGTGAGTTGCCTTCTATTTTAATATCTATAGCCAGCCCTATAAGAAGCTTGAATTCTTGCAAGTAGGGCTTCTCACTCCATATAGTTATTGGTCTTATGCCCTAGAAATTGTGAGCCTCCTAGAATAAAGTTACGTTTCTCATCTCTCAAAATAAAACTTGCCCCCACTAGACCAGGGCTTCCCTTAGAAGCCCCATCAAAATTCAACTTTACACCTCTATTAGGTAGTTGTCATTTCTTCTCTTTTCTCTTATTCTTATCATCTATTAACCCCTGACTAGGTTGATTGGAACAATTTTGATATTGTTACGAGTAAAATGGGATAATATTAAATGAATTTATAAACCCAATAACTTCGATGGAATATGCAATTAACAAAGAATAAAACAAGTAAACAACTTACAGTGCTTTGTTACTTGGCGGCTTCCATCGTTCGCCTATTCTCGATCGATCTTTGGTGATGAAAGTAACCCTAAGGAAGCTTGCTTCCTTGATTTGTTTCCTCAAGATGATGAAGGAGAAATGGCTAGGATACTTATTGCACTGAAGATGAGCTTCAACACAATTGTGAAATGGATAATGAATAATGCAAGAGTGGGGGTGCCAATGGCATGCTATGGATTCGACGGAGTAATCTTACTTGAAAGCTTCATGATATGAAATGGAAGAATAGAAAGGTATTTATAGAGTTGTGTGAGAGAAGATCAATGATGTAGAAGAAATAAGAAGATCAATGGTAGAGGATGTTCGAGAGAACATGCGTGAATAGGAGGACATGTTTCATTCAAAAAGATGCTTTGTTGAGTTAACTGTTTTCTTGATGAGGATGAGCTTTGATTTCATAAATTAGAATATATTTTTCTAATTTAAGAGTTTGTTGATAAAAACAAAGTTGCTTTAAATCAGTTAACTCAGCTTTTGCTTTTTCATGACAAGGAAGATTTGGAAGATTTTTAGAAGATAAGAAAGCGAATTAATTAAATAAATTTATTTAATTGATTGTGCAAGAATAAATAAAATATTTAATTATATTTTATTTTTGGAGACTAAGATTTAATTTAAATAAATTTGCATTTTATTTAAATTTGGAAGAATGAATGATTTAATTAAATAATTAAAATTATTTAATTTGTTTGGAAGAATAAAGTTGATATCGATGAAATTAATTAAATAAATGTAATTTATTCAATTAATGGAAGAACAATGAATCAAATAAATAAATTGATTTATTTATTGATAGAGGAATATTAAGATGAGTCATGTCATTTTTAGGTGTATACAGATACTGCCTAAGAAATTCATTATATTGTTCGTGTCCTTCAGTTTGGTTTTGAATATTTTCCATTTGTCGTTTAAGATTGGAGACATTTTTATTTTTCCTATAAGTGATGTCAATTTTGAATGGTCAATCTGGTATGTTAAATTTTGTTCATCCCATTTTGACCAAGGATAGGATGAAAGGGAGCCACTTTCTAAGCTTAGTGAACTAGATGCTTGAATCCTTCCTCCTTTCACCAAAAGGAAGAATATTTAAAAGGGAGAGGACCCCAGTTGACACAGTGTTTGAGTAAAATGTTGATTGTCTTATGATTAGAAGTAAGATTGGGGAGAATTTCATATTTAGCTACCAAAAAATCCTCCAAAAGATCCCCTACGATTAAAAAAGTAAAACCATTCTAGTAGCAACAAACACTGCCCTTGAACATTTGTTTAACCAAGTGAATTTTCCTTTGCAAGGCTCATGATCTTTAATTTAAGATCAAAATAAGACATAATGTCTTCTACTTGGTCTCTTTCATAATCCCTAACTAGGAGGCCCCCACCTTATTTTCTTTTTGATGAAGAACAATAATAAGATCCCTGCCCAAAATCCAATTGACAATTTTATGTAAATTGATATTTTCCAAAATGGAATGCGAACAAGCTTGCTTGTTCAAAGTGTGGTATGGAGACTAGACATTAGCAATGATGAATGAAAGGCATGAAGAAATTTGTCTCAAATTGACAAATCCAACTAGAAAAAATGGAAGACTCCTTAAGAGAAAAATTAGAGTATTAAGTAGTCAAGATGACTCTCGAAGCCCCTTGAGAGGAAAAGAGGCTAAACTAGTGCTACTAGACCAAATTTTATTGATGACACTCATAGCTTCAACATTTGGAGTGTTGGTTTCCTAAATTAAAAGAATATTAGGCTTCTCTTTAAACAAAAGATCTTTTATATTGGCTTTCTTGGTTCTATCACCTAGACCTCTATTATTCTAGGATAGGACCATCATGTATAAAATTTCTTTTTAAACTTGACAATTAAATCTAAGGTGGCTTGTCTACCAGCTACAATGTTTTCAACTACTTTATCTTGAACCTTAAAGTTCTTTTTCCTTCTGCTTTTTGGTTGATGGCAAGAGGAGACAGTTCTTCCTCATCAAGATCCTTTTCATCTTCAAGGGTGAGAATTTGTCTTTCCTCAAATTGGGGGGAAAGAGTGCTCTGCTCTTTCTCAATTTCTTCATCGTGTGGGTTCTCCTTGTCAAAAGATTTGGTTGCTTCTTCACCATTAATGTCATCAACCTAGAATAGAACATTCAAAGGATTGGAAGTGGAGGGATCCTTGGTAGTCTATCTTGGATTGTTCTAGGGCCAATTGTTTCTCCTTCAAGCTTTTTAAAAACCCCCATCTTGGGTTTTTTGTTGCTTACTTTCCTGTGGTTTTTTAGGACAATCTCTATGAAAGTACCTATACTCACAATAAAGATTGCATTTAAATAGAATTTGTTCATAGTCCAATTTTTGAGTGAAGACTAAGTCACTTGGCTTCAAGTTGATAGCTTTAGGAAGACCCTTGACAAGATCAACTTCAACACATATGCAGACTACTTAATTATTTCTTTCTTTTAGTTTAGCCCATGTTTTGTTTGCCAATGGAGTTTCCAATTGCCTTTAAGGATTCTTCACACCATAGATGCAAGGTCCAAGGAATGGGATACAAACCCAAACTAGAACTTTCTAAGGATTTTCTTCCAAAGGGACAAAGTTTAGGGTCCAATTGTTCAAATAAAACCTACAAGTACCCAAACTATGGGTCATTCCAAAAAAATAGGTCTTTGTCCTCAAGGAATATGAAGGTAGCATCAAAGAAGCCTCTCCCACACATTATAATGTCCACATAACCTTTAATCTTTGGCCTCCATTCATTAGGCCAATGTTGAGAGTTTTAGTGTAAGGCCAACCACCCATGAATTTTTCCACCAAGGCAAGCTTAGAGAGATCCAAGAGTTTTTCTACTATTGAATCCAATGGGATATCAATTGTAGGGACATCCTCCCATTATTTAATAGGATTTGTATTAACAACATTTGAAAGGATTTGTTTGAGCAAAGGAGACGTACCTTCTAAGAGTCTTGAGGGGGGAGACTTGTCCCTACTTGTCTTTTAATAGGTTTTTTTGAGTAGCATTCAAAATTATTTATTTGAGCAAAGGAGACTTGTCCTCTGAGAGCCTTGAGGGGGACACTCACTCCAAAAATAACAAGGAGCCATGAAGGTTGTAGGGAAGCAACACCCCAACACTTAGCAACAAGGGAGGGAAGAGAGGAGCCCATAAGAGGCAACAGAAGGTTGCCCAATAATTAAAAAAACCCTAAATGTTAAGGGTTCTCCAAAATGATCCACACAAACTTTAACATAGCATCACTTCTAAGCTAGAAATTGGGATGAGCTTGATTTTAGCATCCACAACCTTCTCTCTGACTTTTGCTAGTTCATGAAATTTGATCCCATACACCACCACATCCCATCTCTCAACTCTTGTCAATAAACCATGTTACAAGAAAGGTAGTGCATATCCATTAGTTATTCCCAACGTGCCTTTATGAACTAAAACCACCATATTTCTCATTATGGTACACATATCCTACATGAAATTATCTAAAATCTCCAGATTGATTTTTAAATCCCTGATATCTGACTTCATATGTTTCAACTAGTAACCTATCTCTTCGGATCTCAATAAGAGGAGCCACCTACCATGATTATGAAGTACCTAGCTAAAGAAAACACCAACCATAAGAACCCTAAATCCTCCTTCACTTGCCAAATGGCACTAGATAGCACCACCTACAGATATGCACATGTACACAAGAAAATATCAACATTATGGTTGGAAATATCCTATGCATCCTTATAATAATTGGAGTAAAATCAAAGCACATGAAAGGTAGTACTCTAACTAGCCTAATTGTCATCACCCAACCTCAAATACCAACTTTACATCATTACAAAATAAATGCACACTAAAAAGGAATTCCTCTTCTATAATTACATACAAATTCTCCCAATCACAAATCTCCATGCTTTCTACCAATGAAAAAGAGTTTTGCATAACACCCAAGTTTGCTAAGAGATCAACACTCTTATTTTGTTCCCTATAATCATGGGAAATTTTAAAAGGAAAAAAATTCTCTCGAGATCAATATTTCTTCTAAGATCACCTTATGATGTAAATTAGGACAATAATTATTAACAATAATTTGTGAATTGCCTTCTATTTTTATCTCTACAGTCAACCCTATAAGAAGCTTGAATTCCTACAAGTAGGGCTTCTCACTTCATATAGTCATTGGTCTTATGCCCTATAAATTGTGAGCCTCCTAGAATAAAGTTACCTTTCTCATCTCTCAAAATAAAACTTGCCCCCACTAGACCAGGGTTACCCTTAGAAAACCCATCAAAATTTAGCTTTACACATCTATTAAGTAGTTGTCGTTTCTTCTCTTTTCTCTTATTCTTATCATTTATTAACCATTGACTAGGTTGATTAGAACAATTTTGCTACTGCCTAAGCAAGTGATTAGATTGTCCATGTCCTTCAATTTGGTTTTTAAAATCTTCCAATTGTAGTTTAAGATTAGAGCCATTTTGATTTTTGTTATAAGTGAGATACCAATTTTGAATGGTAGATTTGGTATGTTAAATTTTGTTCATCCAATTTTGACCAAGGATAAGATGAAAGGGAGCCACTTTCTAGGCTTAGTGAACTAGATGCTCAAATCCTTCCTCCTTTAACCAAAAGGAAGAATATTGAAACGGGAGAGGACCACAATTGATATAGTGCTTGAGTAAAAAGTTGATTGTCTTATGATTAGAAGTAAGGTTGGGGAGAATTTCATATTTAGATACCAAAAAAGCCTCCAAAAGATCCCCTAAGATCAAAAGAATCCATTATGGTAGCAACAAATGTTGCCCCTGAACATTTGTTTGACCAAGTGAATTTGCCAATGTTGCTAGGCTCAAGATCTTTAATTTAAGATCAAAAGAAGACATAATGTCTTCTACTTGGTCTCTTTCACATCCCTAGCTTGGAGGCCCCCACCTTCTTTTCTTTATGATGAAGAACAATAGTAAGATCCCCACCCAAAATCCAATTGACAAGTTTATGCAAACTGGCATTTTCCAAAATGGAATACAAACATTCTTGCTTGTTCAAAGTGTGGTATGGAGAGTAGACATTAGTAATGATGAACAAAAGGCATGAGTATATTTCTCTCAAAGTGACAAATCCAACTAGGAAAAATGTAAGACTCCATGAGAGAAAAATTAGAGTACTAAGTAGTCAAGATGACCCTCAAAGCCCCTTGAGAGGAAAAAAGGCTAAACTAGTGCTATTTGACCAAATTTTAATGATGACACTCATAGCTTCAACATTTGAAGTTTTGGTTTCCTAAATTAAAAGAATATTAGGCTTCTCATTAAACAAAAGATCTTTTATACTAGCTTTCTTGGTTCTATCACCTAGACCTCTATTATTCTAGGATAGGACCTTCATTTCTTAAACTTTTTTTTAACTTGACAATTGAATCTAAGGTGGCTTGTCTGCCAGCTATAATGTTTTCAACTACTTCTTTATCTTAAACCTGAAAGTTCTTTTTGCTTTTGTTTTTTGGTTGATGGTAGGAGGAGACAGTTCTTCCTCATCAAGATCCTTTTCATCTTCAAGGACAAGAATTTGTCTTTCCTCAAATTGGGGAGAAAGAGTGCTCTGCTCTTTCCCAGTTTCTTCGTCTCGTGGGTTCTCCTTGTCAAGAGATTTGGTTGCTTCACTATTAATGTCATCATCCTAGGATAGAACATTCAAATGATTGGAAGTGGAGGGATCCTTGACAGTCTAGCTTGGATTGTTCTAAGGTCAATTGTTTCTCCTTCGAGCTTGTTTAAAACTGCCATCTTGGGTTTTTTTTTGCTTACTTTCTTGTGGTTTTTTAGGACAATCTCTATGAAAGTACTTGTACTCACGATAAAGATTCCATTTAAATGGAATTTTCTCATGGTTCAATTTTTTAGTGAAGGCTGGGTCACTTGGCTTCAAGTTGATAGCTTTAGGAAGACCCTTCACAAGATCAACTTCAACACATGCAAACTACTTAATTATTTCTTTCTTTTGGTTTAGCCCACGTTTTGTGTGCCAATGGAGTTGTCAATTGCCTTGAAGGCTTCTTCACACCATAGATGCAAGGTCGAAGGAATGGGAGATGAACCTAGACTAGAACTTTCTAAGGAGTTTCTTCCAAAGGGTTAAAGTTTAAGGTCCAATTGTTCAGATAAAGCCTACAACTACCCAAACTATGGGTCATTCCATAAAGTTCAATCTTTGTCCTCAAGGAATATGGAGGTAGCATCAAAGAAGCCTCTCCCACACATTATAATGTCCACAAAACCCTTAATCTTTGGCCTTAATTCATTATTAGACCAATGCTAAGAGTTTTAGCGTAAGGCCAACCACCCATGAATTTTTCCACCAAGGCAAGCTTAGTGAGATCCAAGAGTTTTTCTATTGTTGAATCCAATGTAATATCAATAGTAGGGATATACTCCCATATTTTAATAGGCTTTTTATTAGCAACATTTCAAAGGATTTGTTTGAGCAAAGGAGACTTATCTTTTGAGAGTCTTGAGGGGGGTAACTTGTCCCTACTCATCTTTTAATAGGGTTTTTATGAGCAACATTCAAAAGGATGTGTTTGAGCAAAGGAGACTTACCCTTTGAGAGTCTTGAGGGGGACATTGAATCAAAAAATAACAAGGAACCATGAAGGGTGTAAGCCAGCAACACCCCAACACGGAGCAGCAAGGGAAGGAAGAGAGGAACCCATAAGAAGCAACAGAAGGCTGCCCAATAAGAGACAAAACCCTAAATGTGAAGGGTTCTCCAAAATAACCCAAGCAAACTCTACATAACATCACTTCTAAAAAAATATTTTCAAATGTAATAAATAAATTATATTTTAAAACAAAATGTTTTATTTTTTAAATATCATAACACAATAAATAAAACTACAAGATATTTAATATAAGAATTTAATTATATATAAATATAATTTTAAAAAAATAAAATCAATCATAAGACACATACTAGTGTACCCAATAAAGAATTAGTACAAATCCACATATTTCCATGTTAAAATTGATAATAACCTATAACTTCTTCGTAGAATAGATCTAGTACACCTATTTGAGGAGCAAGGTTGAAATTTGATGGTCTATGGACTATTTTTTCAATTTTAGATGACACTTTAAATTATTAGTAAATTGTTAAAATTTATTATAGGCAAATATAATATAGTATTCTAATTTATAATATATAATATATATCATTAAAATAGTACTCTGATTCAAGCCTAGAATTTGATGGTCTATTTGGCTGTTTTTGGCATTTTAGACCATATTTTACAACTTTAAAATTTATTAGACCGTATAACTTTGACTTGTTAAATTTTTACATGACACTTTAAATTATTTGTAAATCGTAAAATTTTATTATAGGGTAATATAATACAATATTCTTATTTGTAATATATATTATTTTATAATAATTTGTTATAGAAATATGAATGATGTTTTCTTTTACAACTTTATCTTTATTTTTTTTAAAATTGATATAGAAATATATATTAAATTAGAATATTTTCAAAGAATGTTTATCCTCAATAAATTTTAAAAATCAAATTTAGAAATAAATCTTTGTTTTGTTTATACTTTTTATTTATTATTTTTTAATTTTTAAAAACCAATTTAGAAACAAATATTTGCTTTGCCTATACTTGTTAATATATTATTCTCTAAATCTTTGCTTTGTTTATACTTTTTATTTATTGTTTTTAATTTTTAAAAACCAATTTAGAAACAAATATTTGTTTTGCCTATACTTGTTAATATATTATTCATTGTTTATTATATATGGAATAAGTACAACTTTGCAAATTACAATTACAGAGATTAAGAAGAGCTATAATTAAGCGCTGATTTACAATTATAGGGATAAAAAAGAGTTGTTGCTACTTCCTCCATTGTCATTCAATTCGCCAAAATCACCTTTTTATCAGTGCACCAAGATCCCTAGGTTAGAGCCAAATTGGAAATGTTCTCTCAAAGTTCAAAAGGAGGGCAAGTTTGTTTGTGGAGTGAGTGGGCTGCTCTTAAGGTACATCCAATATTTTTTTGAAACTTATTGCTTTCTATCTTTTTGAAATTTTGTTTGAATGATTGCAAACTGGGAATTGTATTGGAGTGTTTGGTTGAATAAAAAAGAAATCCTTTGTATTTATTTTCAATAAATAATTACTGATTTTTTTAAGACTTAAATTTACACAATAGAAATGAATTTATATGCCTTTATGTCCCTTTTGATAGCATTCAATCTCCACAAAAAAACAAACATTCTACATTGAAATGATAGTATCTTATGGCACTTTCATCTTTTCAATTGTTGAAATGGTTGAGAGTTGTTGCTCTTGCTATTTGTAGTTTTGTTTGTGATTGTGTTTTATTGCTGCTCTTTTTGGTAGTCTTTAGACTGTCTTTTTGTAACATGCATTCTTTCAAGTAAAAAAATTCACCCAACATTTTTTGACAACTTACAATTTAAACGTCAATTCAAAGGTAATTAAATGACCAAACCGTTTAATTTAATAGTAAATTTAAGATTTTTGTGTAAGCATGGTATGATGGTTGTTTTTGATAAAGGAAAGCAGCTTTACAAGGGGCTGAACCCCTTACAAACAAAGCCCCAAGGACAGAACAACAGGACAGACAAACAACACAACCGCAGCCAAAAAGTCCTGAACCAAAAAGCAGGTCCAAACAAACCAAGAACAGCAGAACGACAGCACAGGTCCAACAGCCAAAAAGTTCTGAACCAAAAAGCAGGTCCAAACAAACCAAGAACAGCAAAACGACAGTACAGGTCCAAGAGCCCGGACAACCCAACAACTACACAACACCAGAGCCCGACCTAGAAATAAATAAAATCAGCCTAATGAGGGGGGCTATATATGTGGTAAGGAATCCATTGTTTATATCCCAATTTCTCACATTATCAGACCATGCTTAATTTTTTCCAATTTTAAAATAATACTCTTTAAAAATGAAAAGTTTCATTGTAGAATCAATTCAAGTTAGAATTGAATTGAACAATTTAAATTTTCTTAGAGCACGTTCATCTCCTTTCCATTCCACGCATCCACAATCCTATAGTTTTTGAAACAAAACCAAATAATTTTATAAAGGATGTCATTAAATGCCTACATAAATAAAATGTGATGGGTGCACTAGTATTAGCTGAGTCAACATCCAATTAAAATCCCTCAGATAAATTAATACATTAGTTTGGTTGAGTTTATTGGTATTGGTTCTTAGAAATTCAAACTAACAGACTTCACTTCTTATTGATTTCCATAAATGGAATAATTTTTTTTGATAATTTATATATTTTTTAAAACGTCAATTAAAATACAGTTAAATGACTAAACCGTCATAAAATTTTCATATAACAGACAGGTGTGACTGTCAAATTCCAGGCCTGTTCAGGAGCATACAGGCAGACACTCCTAACATAAACTGTGAGTTAGATCTATCGCTATAGTAAACCTTGCTTAAACTAAAAACAGTGAAAAGGCTTGTGGTATCTTAAACTGTAAAGAAGAATCAATCCATGCATTCTCCCAGCGAAGGACTGAAAGGAAGAAAGCCATGTTTGAGTGCAGCTTCCCACACTTCATTCACATCTGCTGTATTGATAGTTTGTCCACACTCATGGTGATCCCATCCTTGTAAAGCATGCACTATTCCTCCTGCTCTCCA
Source organism: Cunninghamia lanceolata (assembly GCA_027924645.1). Classification (NCBI taxonomy): domain Eukaryota; kingdom Viridiplantae; phylum Streptophyta; class Pinopsida; order Cupressales; family Cupressaceae; genus Cunninghamia; species Cunninghamia lanceolata. The sequence goes on from BSBN01001490.1 coordinate 358,281, forward strand.
TGCGCTCATTACTCTCCTTGGCAGCCAATTCTGATAACCAGTAGAAATCAAATGACATTAGTTTCTATTTAATGGCATTCATTCCCATGTAAGCCATTTGTGACAGCTCATTATCTCACATCTAAACATTGTTTGTTGTTTGAGGTTTGAATATTCCAAATAATAAATAATTATTTGAGATTTGGATATTCCAAATAATAAACAACGTCCCAACTGTTTAAGCTTCATCTTACCTCACAACTATGCACATTTTCTAAATTGGGTGGCATTCGCATGGCAGGTGTGGTATGGTAAGTGCAGTCTTTTCGAGCCTCTGTTATTGGAAAGGGCAAGAATGGAACAAAGTGTGCTCCCTTGGGTGCTTGCATTTGATCTTCCCAACTCACCTGCCTCCCTACTATCCATATCTGCACCATATAAATCAATATTATGGATTTTGATAACCAAGACTACTAAAAAGGTTAATTTTGGCCAATAAAAATAGGGTAAACATTTATCTTTTTTTGGTGTGAATGAAGTGTAAAATTATTATTAACCATTGAGGCTGATGATGTTTAATAGAGTGAATTTGGACATCCAATACAAATTGAAGGTTAAAAATTGGTACACCCAATACCAATAGATTGCAAAAGTATTTGAATATTAATCTAAAAATGGGTTCCCACTTTCATACATGGTTATGGAAATAAATACCTTATTTTTACTACTTCTTGGTGTGAATGAAGTGTGAAATTGTTATTAACCATTAAAACTGGTGATGTTTAAGTAGAGTGGATTTGTACATCCAATTACAAATTAAAAATTGGTACACCCAATAGATTGCAAAAGTATTTGAATATTTATCTAAAAAATGGCTGTTTTTAAACATCGTCCACTTCGAGAGTCAAAAGTTAATTTAGCCAATAAAAATAGGACAAATATTTACCACTTTTTGTTGTGGATGAGGCGTAAAATTGCTATTGACTGTTTGACCATTGAAGTGGATGATGTTTAAGTAGAGTTCTAACCTGAGCTGTTTTTAAACATCATCCACTTCAACAGTCAAAAATCAATTTTAAACAATATACATTTGAACTTTCTTACATGGTTATGGAAAAACAGATTCAGATGCCTCACCTTGCAGTTGTTGCCTGCTTGATATCTGCTTGCATGGATCACGTTATCTTGCAAATAAGATGGAATGGCCATTTTAAATTTATACAATTGTTCTCTCGACTCTGTGAGAAGCTGCCATTCCAGATGACCATGACATTGATTAAACCAAAGAAAAAAGAGATGTACATCAAATCTTTGTCTCTATTTCTTTATGAAAGTAAAGGGAAGAAAGAAATTGGTACCTGAATCCTGATCCCGCGTTCAGAGAGAAGGCGGACAATGGCACATCCAAGCTTGGACGCTCCTCCACACACGAACACTGATGTTGCACTGTGCGGTATAGAATTCAATATTAGAGCAGCTACCAGAGTGTTTCCATCGACTATACGGACTTTTAGGTCTTGTTGCTTTCTGAGAAATAGCTCTCCGCTTCCATTAAGATCCTCACTCTGCCATGCCCTCCCTCATTAGTACAACAGAAAAAAATCAATTGAAATTGAAACTAAAAAATTATTAGTAATGTTTATAAATAACTACAATGGATCATAAGATTGAAAATAAATTTTAGTATAATAAGTTAAAGAGAGTGTTATTGGTTGTAAATAATTGATGGGGTGTTCTCATGACACAGTTCCTTTCCAGGGACTCCAATTCCACATAAACCACTAGTTATATTGACTACTAATTTTTTATATTATATATAAAAACCCTTTGAAATAAACCTTCAATTAATTTGTTGTAATCAAAGATCCAACCAATGTATGGACTATTAGGGGAGAGGACTTGGAACATATCCTAATTTTGCACATGTTAAGTTTTTAAATGGTACATTGGATTTTCATGAAAATTTCAGCGTATCTTCATATTTGAGTTAAGAACTTAAAACTATTGTTTGGGGTTTTGGGTACCAACTCTTGATCAAACATTACACCAAGACACCTATTACCGATCGCCTTATGTGTCACCATATGATTGGTTGTTTCTTTGATGTGACTTGTGAAGTGTATTGTTACACATGTATTGATTCCTTATTAAATTTTTACTAATATATTATTCCTCAACTACTATTCTTTTCATATATTTAACAGAGGTCTAAATGTACAACACCATAACGAATATTGGAGCAAAGTTATCTACTGGATCCTTTCCCCTAACTATAACGGCCCATTTGTTATAATCAACACCCCAGAACAACAACCATACACTACAGTTTGACACACTGACTGTATAAGCCTTCCCTATTGTATTCCCAATCAAAACAAAAAAACTATCATAGGTGGTGTGGATCCCGACCAAAGGTGTGAAATGGAATGGGTGTAGGTATCCCGCCCAAATCACCCTTACAATCTATAGAACGCTGGGTTGACCCAGATACATTTTGGGCACTAAAAGAATTGAAAGAATATAATTCAATTACAAAGGTACCTGGTTGAGGAGGCCTAAGCTGATAACCTTGGCTTCTTTCTTCTCCGCCTCCAAAATGGAATCTTGGATGAGTTTGTTGATCCCTGCTTTCTCGGAAGGCAGAAAATACTGTATGCACACCCATAGACAGCATTCAAAACTAAACAAATAAATAAATCTCGGGATACATATGAAAGGAAGCAGAAAAGAAGAAAGAAAGCTGAAGTAGATGCATGATACCTGGAATGTGTACCGGGGAACGACCCATGTTTCAATGTGCAGCCCATTTAACTGATTTTTCTCAGCCCTGAAAGTTCGTCCAAAAAGCCAGAGAAAAATCATGATACCGTTGCTAATCGGCCATAAGACCCACATGTACCATTTCACAGAGTACGGTGCTGCAGCAAATGAGGCGAACCCCAATCTCAGATGGAAAAAGGATAGCAGGCTTGTTGCATGAGTCAGGTGCACCACATCCACCTTGTCTTTCCTCACTGATAACAACACAATCCATTACCTATAAACCCAATCCAATATAGTCTGTAGACTGAACCTGTTACAGTTCAATCGTGCTCAAAAGTAGTAAATGTTATCTTTCTTAATAAACATCAGATTTCCAGTACATAATATTATATTTGAATGTTTCAGGATTCAATTCAACTGTGAAAGTTTTTTTCCTTCAACATTTCAGATCACACTCCGTAATCCATAAGAAGTAGAGAACAAGAGAAAAGAAATAGAAAAATGTTATCTTTCTTTCTTTCTTTATCAATAACAATTTTATGTTTTAATTAGAATTACTCAAATAGTCAATAACAATTACAGTGCTTGGTGTTTTGAAGTGGACTGACATTTTTTACCCTTGTTTCAGATGTACAGGATGATTTCATGCCTATTTTGTGTTGCTATTGCTGCAGCAATGTTTTTTTCTCTTCTCCTGATACCGTTTCAGATTGGGTCTTTTCTCTACCATGAGTGATCTCTTCAGCTATCCTGGTGATGATGAATTGGTTTTAGACATTTTGAAGCACTTTTGTTAACAACTCCTGTGGTTTGGCAAAAACTTCGAGGTCCTTTGAATTGCTCAAAGGGTGGAGGCCTCTAGGCTGTCCGATGTCTATTCGGTGATGGTGTCATGGGCATACACAAACTGCTCCAGGTGTTTAGATAGATGTTTGACAGGAGATCTTGCTGTGGGTGGGTTGTATCTGTTATTTGTTGCTTATGTATAACAGCTGTAGCTGTGTTTTTCCAGTAGCATGGAATGTTTCTATGGCTGTATTTATGTAATGTGTTTATCCAACAGCATGTAATGTATCTTTGACTGTATCTATGTATTGTGTATATGGTTGTGCAGCTGTTTTTTGTTGTCTTTTGTAGTCTTTGACTGCTCATCTTTGTATACGCATTCTTTCAATACAAAAAAAAAAACAATTTTACATCTCAACTATACATAAAAAAACTATATGAGCAGAACTAGTTGAACAGGGTCCAATTGTTGATGTAGTACTGGTAAGTATAGGATTTAGTTTTGCAACATATTTATACTATATATTGTCAATGATTATTCCACATGTAAATAAAAAAATAAGCAAATGTTAACATAAGTACTTATAATTCAATGAAATGTATTCTTTAGATCTAAAAAGCAACCAATCATGTGATGCCACATCAGCGCACCAACAAAACATGATTTAATGCACAATTATCAGTCTACCTTTTTTTAAGGTTTTTTGGACACCTCAACAAAAAAAACATGCTGATGTGGCATCATATTTGATGATGTAGACCTGAAACCTTAGTTATAAGTAGGGGCCTTGCCAAGTAAACTGCTGTAAAATTTTCAGAGTAATTAAAAATTGCCACATATGATTTTGAGAGGCACAAAGTTAGGGTGTTCAACTGCTGACTCTTCTCCCTAATTTTATTCTCTAAAAATGAATCTAATCAATACACTGATTATATAAATGACTACTTTTAAAAATGATTCTACTTAAAAAGTTAAATATCAAATAGTTCAACAATCAAATAGTTAATAACAATTTTACACCTCAACCACATACAAAAGAACTACTTTATATAGTAGGCATGAGTTTTCCAATCCATAGAATTCAAAAAGAAGTGCTTTTGGATATAACTGTGTATTTCTTTGCTTCAACGTTTTGGATCACACTCAGTGATCCATCATCAGAAAGAGGATACTTTGATTTGGGTTGCAGACTTGCCCTTTATATTTTAAAATAACCACTCTAAACAGTTTGTATATTATAATGTATATACACTAATTATTTAAACAAAAAATTCACCATCAACAACCACTACATTCACATTAACAACCTGCATTTTAAGTTTAAGCTTTTCATACTGAACCAATTAACTCTTTCACTGTCCACTGTGCTACTTACCTTTGCAGGCAGAGTCGTAGAGACTATCCGATGATTTGTCGGCTGTTCCATATAGATAATCATACAGAGGCATGAATAGACTGAAGTTGGTGTGGACTTGCGAATGGTGAAGAGAGTGAAACCTTCACATTAACCTAGCCATGTCAGTCGAATGAGCTTAAAATGCATTTTCTGTGAATTTTTAACTTTGCAAAACGTGAGAAAACTTACGAGGGGGTGTACATGAGATATTTGAGAGGAGGGCAGATCTTAAATGCCCACTGGGGAACAAATTCAAAGTTGCAGTGACCCATATTGTTCATGAAATCGAACCATATTAAGTAGCAGAATATTACAGCAATAGAAGCGGTTTTTGTGACAACAACAGCTAATGGAGCTACAGAGAATATTGCTGCATACATTAAATGTTCTGCAAACGGATGCACTACAGCTGGAAAGAAAAAACAGTCATAATTTCAGCATTTAAGGCTGACATAAATTCATGTTCAGAAAATAGGAATAGTAGACTGACAGAAATTTAATTAGAATATGGAGTTCTTGTTTTTCTTACATGTAATCGGTTCTGTGACAAAAGAGGAGTGGTGATGCGAATGATAGAGTTTATATAGAAAGTGATGATGGAGAGCTCTGTGTGCCCAGTAATATATGAATTCAGCTGGCCCAGCATGAGCCAAAATTACGACAAAGAGCCCTTTTGTGTTCCACAGAGGAAGATTTGAGGCGCCTGGAATGAAGGCATGCAGTGGGACAAACATTAAAGCGTACATGAGAATATAGTCATCCCTGCACCACAGTATAAACAAACATCAGTCAGCAATTCTATTTTTGAAATGGATTAAGGCACAATTAATATACTGGGGAATTTTTTTTGGAAAAATTGAATGCAATTTATATGTGCAATCAGTGGTTTGGATTACAATGTATGATTCATTACCATCACTATAATTAGATTAAGTGGTGTGCCTATAATTACAACAAAAGAGTTGTAATAGTGAATAGGTAATAAAAACTCCTTTGTTTTTTTGTTTTTTTACAGAAATATTAATTACACCCAATTGTATATACATAAGTTAGTATATATAGATATATTAATTATATCAGTCTAAAAGTACTTGTCTAACCTATCTCAGATTCTAATATGGGCATTTTAATATTTCTCAATATTTTTTAAATAAATATATTTAAGACATCTATACTAATTAAGTTGTGAATGTAACACCATATAAAAAACCACCAGTTACTAATGAGAACTTGAAAATTGATGCCAACGAAAATATCAATCTTTGTTAAGTAGCAGATATTTTTTTGCAGCGTGTCAAATCATGATATTTATATCAGGATTCAACAGTTAAATCCTCAGAAATATCATTATTGATTTTTGTGTCCTCGTTGACATCTCTCTACGCGTTATATAGTGGTACAGTTGAAACTTGGACCCTGATATAAATATCATGATTGATCTTTGTGTCCTCGTTGACATCTCTCTATTCTTTATATAGTGCTACCTCTAAATCCCATTCTTTTTATTTTTGTTGTGATAATAAATCATGGGAATGTGATCCTAAATGTCAATAATAATAATAATAATAATAATGAACTGTTAAAATCTATATACAATAAAATATAAACTATTAAAAAATAAATAAAATGAAATCAGCAAATCAGGCCAAACCAGACATATTCAGAAAGACAGAGAGTAGCATTTTCTGCAAGCAAAGTTCTTACCAGCTTCCCTCTCGATCTACCTGCTCAAACTTGATGCTTCTACACTGAATTTGATGTGTGCCCCGGACATTCTGATAACGAGAAATGCTTATCCATAGCTGGTTATGAAGATATCTAGTGGCAACAAGAATAAGCAGCAGCAAACTGAAGTTATCTGTCTCTTGCCTTCCCAAGAAATTTGTATGCATGGCTTTTATCACCAGAGGGGACAAGGTCAAGTACTACATGCAAAAAGAAAATCATTAAATCATAACCATCATCCTAATGAGTTCAAAAGAATCTTTCAATCTCTCCTATTTCATGCATGAAATGAAAGTTTTTAAGTACTACATGCATGTCATTATTCCCACCAAGTTTACCTTAAAGTTGCCCATGTTTGCCCATGGCCATTTTGAAAGCGGACCTGGGGTTGATGCCATGCTGATAGAGTTCTAACAGTGTAACAGCTCTAGAAGAGCAAGAGCATTATAATGAAACACAGTTAAACCAGTTTTAGTGAAGTGAAGTAGCAAAATAGAAAGGGTGTTGTTGAAAGAGAGAGGTGCTGTCTTTTATGTATGTTTGGATTGGGAAGTAGCTTGCTTGATAGGATAGGAAAAGATGAAAAGTGTCTTCAGTCGCCACCGTCATCAATTCAAGCTTCTTTAATGAATTCTCTGATGTTATTTATTGCTATCTTTATGGTAGTAGGTAATTCTCATCATCATCTGTCACAATTCATATAACACTAAAGATTCTTTCACCCTGTTCTTTACTTCTCTCTATCTGAGGCTAGCTACCTACATACATTTATCAAAATTGAGAGATCCATAAGGAAGCTTCCACATAAAAGAGGTTGAATATCGTCCTACGAATTTGCAAATTAATCAATGCTGTCAGAGCAGATGTAGTATTTATTGAGGCAGGACATCAATATAAAATACCCAACAGATTAGGAAATGCATGATGCATAGGGGTCTCTATATGCTTACTGTTTTAGGTTCTTTTGAAGAGCTTGTAGCCTTGCCTACCTACCAAGTTTTATATCCTCCATTGATTTGCAAGTGGTTAAGATTGTACGATAACATGGAAAAGCTTATACAGTCTTCCCTGGACAAAAGTTAATGGATCTGACCTTTCAGCCAGAACTCCAGTTTTGGCTCTTACTATAGGGATCGGACTTGAGCTCGAGTCGGGCCTCGAATTTGACGGTTACTCCTGCCTGTCATATAAAATTTTTATGACGGTTTGGTGATTTAATTACATTTCAATTGATGTTTAAAAAAAAAAAAAATTGCTTCTAAATGAATTTTAAATAATTTTATCATGAGGATAGCTTCTGTACCAATGTTCTATGTACAAAAAAACTTTCCATACATCTTTCATCTTGAAACCCTCACAATTCAAATGCAATAAATCAACAAAAGAGTTCAAATATGAATACAAATTCATTGACATTATTTGAAATATTATGTTGCAAATGTTGGAGAAACTTACAAGCGAACAATTGACCATATGATAGATAGTACTAAGGGCTGAAAAGTTTTGTTGCATTAAAAAGAGGAAGATCTAGAAATCTTTCATTCAAACAATGAGAAACTAAATATAACCTTATGTGAGGTGTTACAGGGTACAAGTAAATCAAAACATTAAAAATATAAAAACAAGTAAATTTCTTTGTCCCCAATTCTTTTTTATCTCTAAAATAACTCTTCTTGATGTCTAATTGTAAATAAACTCTTTCTCATCTCTATAATTTGTAAGTTTGTACTCTATTCCATATGTATAAAAATCAATGAATAACACAAGAAAGATTTAATTTTAGACAAATCAAAAATTTGTTTCTAAATTGATTTTTAAAAGATCATTCTAAATTAATATCTACACTAGGCATTCTACACTCACAGCAAGGGCTGAAAAATTTAAATTCCCGTAAACATTTAGATTCTGTAAACAAAAATCAAAAAGATTTAAATTCCCGTAAACATTTAGATTCTATAAACAAAAATCGTAAAATATTTAAATAAATAAATTCGTGTTCATTGGAAAAAAAATCTTGTCCAATTTCTTTTTTATTCTGATTTTCTTATTTTCAATTTCTTTTTTGATTTTTTAGTTTTTTATTTTTTCCAATTTCTTTTTTAGTTTTTAGTTTTTATTTTCCAATTTCTCTTTTTGGCTGATAGTTTTTTTTGTGATTTTCTTATTTTCAATTTCTTTTTGGTTTTTATTTTTTATTTTTTCAAATTTCTTTTTCAAATAAACTATAAAAAGAGATATCCCTCGGCATACTTTAAATGTAGTTTTTAAAATATAAATATATTACTTCTATATCAATTTTAAAAAATGTTCAAAATAAACATTCTAAAAGAAAATATCATTTATATTAATTTTGAAGATATTTTAAATTAATGTATATTTCTATAACAAAATAATTTAAACTAATATATATTATAAATAAGAATATTATATTATATTTTTCTATAATAAAATTTTACGCTTTACAAATAATTTAAAGTGTCATTTATATGCTTATTTAAAAATTTAACAAATCAAGTTATATGGTCTCATAAATTTTAAAGCTATAAAATACAGTCTAAAATTGAAAAAATGGTCAAATAGACCATCAAATTCCAAACTTGGCTCTAGTTGTGTGAGGTGGCAGCCACATTCAGGTAAGGCCATTAAGTGGAACTTTATGTCAAGTGGTGGCAAGGTTTTTATTGTGTCTTTATTATTGGGTTGGGAAGTGTTAGTGTCACTGCGAATCTATGATTTTTAAGATTATTGGATGGTTCCTAACAACCTTTGTAAGGGTTTGCCTCTAGTGGTTTTTTGGCATGACTATTTGCCTCCTTTTTTTCCTGGTGCTATATCTTATGCCTAGTGACAATGTATGTTCCATATTATTTGTTTTGATTTCAAATTCTGTGTATTTCTAGCTTATTATAAACCTTCTATATGTATATTTTTATTAATTAGTGAGATATCTATAGGGACCCTCACTGTTACAAAAATAATTATACCGACCACCATACAACACAAACAAAAATCAAAGGTTGAACCATCCAAAACAGAAAACTGAAAAACCACCTTCCTTTGAATATAAAACCATCATCCATACAACCAATTAAAAAGGAGCCTCCAACTCACTTAAAGACTCTCCAACTACCTACACTTCTAGCTAATCCACACCCCAACCATCTAGGTCAACAACAGCCACATTCTCACCATCTAGGTGAACACTAACAAAACTAAGGTCATGAGCTTTACTTTGAAGAGAAAGAAAGCTAGATAGAATTTGTTTTCGAAGGTAGCCCCTTGCAGGTGGTTAATGAATATAAATATCTTGGCCTTGATTTCCACAATAAGCTCTATTGGGAGACGTGTAGAGAAAAAAAAAGATACAAGGAAGATGGAAAGCTTTATACTTATTGCAAAATAGATGTAGAAGGGCTGAACTGTGGGAGTGGAAAACTAAGAAAACTCTTTTTAGGTTGTTAGTGTTGTCGGTGGTGTTATATGGGTGTGAAGTTTGGGGTGGCAACACATCAATGATGAAGTGGAGACAAATAGAGAGGTTACAAAAGCACCTAATCACAAATAGTTTTAAAACATAAATTTTAGTTCCTTACGAGATTGCCTTAGCTGAAGCCAATGCCTTTCCTTTGGAGGCATCGACTTTGATTTGGCTGCTAAGTTATTTAAAGAGGTTAGAGAACATAGAGTTGCTTCCTTGGCTCAAAATGGCAACAGAAGAAAAATTAGATAGAAGGAAGAGCACGTGGATGAAACAAACTATCAAGTGGATGAATAAGTGGGATATTAGTATGGAAGAGTGCCCAAATATTAATGGGGCAATCTAAAAGTGTGTGTGATAAAAAGTTAAAGTAAGCATTTGGAAAAGAGAATACTTGGGAAATAAAATGGAAAGCGAAAATGTTAATGGCCTAGCTAAAGACTAGTTCACCCCAACTTAGGTGTGAAATCGGAAGGTGGGTAAGGCCTAAAGAAGAGTGTGTAGATAGAATATGTTGTTTTTGTACTTTGGGGCTAGTGGAGATGGAATGACACTACATCATAGAATGTCCGGCTTACAAAGATATTCGAACCAATTACATTGATATTTTGAATGTGAGCTCCTTGACTAACCTGTTTGAAGAAGAAAGTATAACAGAAATTGTAGATTATTTGACCAAGATCCACAATAGAAGATCTAGGATCCAAAAGGAAAGAGAGATCAAATAGATGTTGTGTGGGCAGCCTACTTGTTTGAGGCTTTTGTGCTTAGCAACGTGGTGAATTCCCATAAATTGTTTGGCCTCGTAGATATTATTAAAATCCTTCATTCATTCACTTCCTCCCTCTCCATGTGTAAAAGCAACCCTCACACAAATAGAGTTTGAGGAAGAAACTTAACCCTATGAAAAGTTTCCACCCGCTTCTTTGTACGCCACAGTCTACCTTCCACCTAGGGCCTAAATTTGACAGTTGTATAGCTGTATTTAGACATTTTTTACTATAAAATACAATCGAATTTTTAAAAAGACTATTATATGAAAGGAGAGATTTTGGACAAACTGTTAAAATTTATATAGCATTATGATGATCATATATATTTGATTTTTATATGATTTATTTATACTAAAGCATGTCATAGTATTTGAAAAGCATCAATAAATAAATAACTGTCATAAAAAAATTGCTTGATAGGCAAGGTCGACTGTTAAATTTAAACTCTGCTTCCACCCCACGATGACGTAAAGGTATCAGACAATTTAATGGTTATCCTCCAAACTACCAATTATTTCGGAACAAAGTGGACATAATCCAAAGAATCACCCTGACACAAAGGGCCACTTCATGATCACACTCTTTGCTTTTTGCTCTATTGTTTCATCATTAAGCTCATGTAACTGTTTCCAATATTGAAAGAAAACCTTGCAAAAGATGAACTGCATTCAATCTAACTCAACAATCGTAAATGCTTCTTCCATTTCTCACATAATCGAATCCTTGCGAGCGTGTAACAGCTGATCGAACCGTTGAGAGCAAGTAATGCAATCAAACCATAGTTGAGGACTGTCAAATCTCGTCATTGTTAAGGAAATAGAGTCTAACCATTGTTAAGGAGTGTAAAATGTCGCCAATGTTGAGGATGTTGTGATTATATAGTGAATTTATTGTGAGACCACCATTGTTGAAGACTGCAAAACCTCGGTGGTTGTAAATGTGTTCGATATAAAAGCTCCTTGGTAATGATAAGGATAATGCTTAAACGTCATTAATCTCATCTCTATCACTTCTTCATCAATCTTGTCTCTTACCACCACTTCATCTATTATCCGCTGCCTTATTCAGTCTTATCTATTATTCACTGTCTTATTCAGTCTTTATCTTTAACCACTATTTCATTTGAAAATTTCACACCTCATTTACAATAAAAAGTGGTAAATATTTGTCATATTTTTATTGGTTAAAATTGAGCTTTGAGTATTAAAGTGAATGATATTTAAGAATAGCCTTTTGAACAGCACTGTCAAATTGGGCTCTGTCATATGTATTTGGCACCGGCAATATTTGCAGCCTATAAATAAGCTATCGTATCAGGTTATAAGTCAGAAAACAAAACAACATTGAAGCAGCAATTTGAGTGTCTTTTATTTCTGTTATGTTATGATCTTTTATGTTGCTTTCTGTTAAAACTAACATTTGGTATTGTTGGGGGAATTAAGGTGTCTCAACCGTTACAAGTTCCTAGCATTTAATTGTTTATTTATTTTTCGTATTTTAAATGGTCTCATCTTCAAAATGAGGCGATATAATCAAATAGAATATTTTGTGGAGATATGAGACGCCCTATTTTGTGTTATCCTATGACAAGATCTTATGACGTGCAATAGGGAGTTACTTTGAAATCTTGACTAAATTAAATGAACATTTTCTGGAGGAGATTGTGGAGTAAAAAATGGAGCAATCTAATTGGAGAATGTTTTATGAGGACATTTGGCAAGTGTAAGAAATCTATTGTTTTGGTGGATTTGATTCTCCATGATTTTGGGCATTGGATTTTATTACTCAACTTGGGTGCCACATTTGTTGGTGGTTTTTGTTCATGGTCTTGGGTTTTCATTTGGTGGTTTCTTGTTTTGTATCTTCTATAAATTAGTGCTTGAGGTTTGTAGTTGTATTATTGTAAAGGTGTAATCTACAAGTTGGAATGCTACTGAAATTTTTCAGAATTATATGCTAATGAAACTTCTATAAGAGGCATAGCTTGGATATAGTATTGTAACTGTGGTTGTTGCTAAATAATAAAATTGGTGTTGCTTTTGGAGTGTGGGGTTTTTTACCGAAAGGTTTTCCCCATGTAAATCATTGTGCAATGGTTTGCATTGCTTATATTTCTATACATGTGTTTCTGCATTTTCTATAATTGTTTAGATCAAATTTTAAAAAGAGATTTTTTAAAGAACATATTTGAAATTAAATATTTGTGAAGAGAAATTGTGTTAAAAGGTGAAACTATGGCATCCAGTAGTAGTGTAAACTTATCTTGGCCCCAAATATCTCTGTTCAAAGGAGAAAACTACGATGTTTATACTATTGTTTATTTCACAAGATTTGTGAGAATTTGTTGAGAATGGTTTTACTGATCCTATAGATGCTTGAGCTCTTGCAGGGTGCTGCCACAATAATATGTCCCACTTATGGGACATCCTGATTTTTGACTGAAATCACAATTTTTTTTTTTAAAATAATGATTTAAGCCTTGAGGGGTTCCATCTAAAGGGGTTTAATTGAAGGGGGTTAGATAAAAACCCCCTTAGATCAAACCCCCTGGGAAAGAACCCCCTAGTCTTAAATTAAACTCTCGATGGAGTCTCCTCCATACCTATCAAAATGTTGACAGAAAATTAATTTTGTTTCATCTTTTGGGGGATCAAATAAAGTCATTTAGAATTTTTATTTTGCAAGTATGTGGCCCTTAGTATAAGTTTTCCAAAAAATATGATTTTGAATATATTTCATTTGATTATTACATTTATTTTTTGTTTTCTAGTGAACATGGGGTTTTCATCGAACATCAAGATCTCTATTCCACACGCGGAAAAATAAAAAAATAGAGAAAAAAAATTAAAAAATATCTGCACACTATGTATTGATGTCCTTGTTTTAGCAAAAAGAAAGAAGTTAACTTGGATACATACAACAAAAGTTATGTTGTATGGTATAAACCTGTGTGTGAATTATAATTAATCTCACTTCAAAAATTAATTTAAAAAAATGTAACAAAAAATATGAAAAAAATATTTGCACATTAGATATTGGTGTTACAAATCTATGTTTAAAATTTTATAATTTTATCTCTTCTATAAAAAAATTTATGATGTATGATATAAATGTCACTTTTTAAAAATACTATTAACTATAAAAAATAAGTTATTAAAAATTATGTAAAAAAATTCACAAATTATTTCTTAAAATTAAAAAAAGATATATTTAGAATCTACATACAAAATCTCAAAAATCACTAGTTCACATCATCTCCAAATTCTGAATGGTTTAGTTGCTATAGGTGTCAAAAAGTGAAAAATTGGTTAAAAATGCTAATTTCAATGTCCCACTTTGGCCAAAAAGTGGGACACGGTATTATGGGCTAACCCAAATCTAAATCAAGCACAAAGAGACCAATTAAAGGAGAATAAAAAAAGATTCAAAAGCCCTCTTCATCATCTAATAGGTTGTACATGAATCCATTTTTCCATGGATAGATACAACTACAAAATCGAAACAAGCATGGGATTTGTTGCAGAATGCATATCAAGAGACTGAAAAGGTAAAAACAATTAAACTTCAAATGCTCCAAAGAGATTTTGAAAGTTCATATTCATGAAAGAATCTAAACCTACACAGGAGTTCTTTACTTGTGCACGATTAGTTTAGTTAATTAGATTAGATCTTATGGATAAAATTTAACTAATCAAAAGATTGTGGATAAGACTTTAAGATGTCTCCATCCTTGATTTGGTCATGTTGTAGTGGTCAAGAGTCAAAAGATTTATCCTAATAATCAAAAGAGGCATCATATAAGGGAATAAGAAGGTTTAGAGAAAGAGGGTCACATGCTAACAAAGGAACTAGCAATGGATGAGGTAGAGGTTACATAGTTATGACAGAGGAAGAAATTTGGATAACAATGAAAGAAGTAATTAAAATTGTGACAAATCACAAGCTCAGATCCTTTACTAAAAAAAATTGGCCATTATGAATGTGATTGTTGAAAAAGCAATAAACAATGTGTAATTTTTTCTAAAGAAAAAGAAAATAAGAAAAATAATTCATTTTTTTGCATGCTTGATGTTACAAAGGAAGGTTCTAAAAATGTATAGCTTCTAAACAATGGTTGCAATAGTCACATGATAAGGAATAAAAATATCTTTATAAATATAGATTGAGTTGAGTTAAAATTCAAGTGCAGCTTGGAGATGACAAGGAAGTTGAAGTCATAGGTAAGGGGATAATTGTAGTCAGAACACAAAAAGGTCAAAAAAGGTATATTCATGATGTCTTATATGTACCTGAGCACATAATTTGTTGAGCATAGGACAAATCATTGAAAAGGGATATTCTACAATATTTGAAAACAATGAATGTGTTATTTATGAAAAAAATAAGAGCAATCAGATAGTGGTGAAGATTGGCATAGTACAAAATAGAATATTCCCTCTAGGACTTGCATAAAAATGTGATCCCTACTTTTAGGATTGTGAACTTCATGTGCACATTTGCAAAATTTGCATTTTGTTACCTAGCTTATACACTTTGTAACCCTACTATATAAATGCTACAAAACCTCAAAACTCTACAATAACCTTGCAACCCCTATAAACTCCTTACTTGCCCTTGTGCTCTATATTTATACAATATATTTAAATTGCAAACTTGCAAACTTTCTGAGCATTTAAGTAAAATGTGAATTTCTAAGCTATTTCTGAGACCTACTTTTTACAAGGTCACTACTTGGAAACCTAGTCTTCCCCAACATTTCTATATGACTTCACCTAAGTCCAACGAGATGAAATATGAATTTCATCCAAAATATCTTCATTTGGAGATATCTCAAATAGAGACCTTCGACACATAGGTATGACATATTTCTTGCAAAAAATGTACCCAAATGATAGAACACCAAGAACTAGGTGCATCGCTAATCGTGGACTAGTACAAGAAACTATTTTCCCACATCTACATAATCTCTTGAGTTGGTTATTACTTGTGAAAAACTAACCCCTAAACTAGGAAGATTGTTGACCTAGTGAATGAAGTGTTGTTGGATATCAATGTTGATAGCATTGAGGAGACTTTCTAACATTTTCACTTTCTTGAGCAAGTTACACTAATAGTTGAAGATGGTATAGAGTTGTACAACTTGGATGTAGAATTATGTTCAATAGTTATTAATTAAACTCGGTTAATGAAGATGAGGATAGCTTCTACTAGACATCCAAAAGAACTTCATAGAAGTGACTTCTAAATAGAAACCAACAATTTAATAACTCTATTAAATGAGGTACTGGAAAACCAAAGTGTCAAAGAATTCCAACCTTAGATGTTTAGATTTTATCCTATTATTTTAGAAAATAAGGAGAGGATCAATTAGGCAACTCTCATCAATGATACACTACATAATGTTTCAAAAGTCTAAGAAACTAAGAAGTTTTATCACTTCGTATTTGGTTTATCTAATGGCAAGAAGAGATATATTTCTAAGATTAATTAAAGTTGGAGTAATGGCTCCAAAGAAGTAAAACGTTTATGAATTTTATCCTCAATTAGAATTCAAAGAGAGCCAAAAACATTTCAAAAGGGTTAACAATACTTTAGTGTTCCATTTGATTAAATGGATGGAGAATGTCATAAACAAATTTCTATCCTTAGAAGCCACTACCAATGTTGTGGAATGGCAATATTGGTTTATCTAATTCCCAACTTTCACTGGTAATATTAGAGAGAGGTTTTACACGTGCACCATACAAACTACTTAAATACATAAGTGATAGATTAGTATTGTTGGAACTTACTAGCTAGTTATGTGAACTCCATAAAGTATTACCTAGCAAACACATGCTTGGTGTATCATTCCCAATGAGCATTAATTCTTATACTTACTCTTCGCCTTTACATGCAACTTTTGAGGAAGAATTAAAAATTTGTATCTACATGATAGAAGGTATTCATTCAATCCAAAGGGGAATGTTGAGAAATCTATAGGATATTCATTCAAACACAAGTACAACTTAGAATACTTCTAGGCTAATTGTGATGGAAACCATGAGGTGATAAAAAGGAAGTTTTCAAGGTTAAATGCTTTCTAGATAAAGGCTTTTAGAATTGCTCAAGTGCCCAAAATCATCTTTGATGATGGAAATGTTTTAGATGATATTTACAATAAAAGAGGCATTTTCAATCTATCTATTTTGAAACTAAATTGGTCACAAGAAAAATAATATTTGTTAGAAGCTTTGAGTCAAGAGCTCATTGACAAAAGCCTAAAGTGGCTTGATAACAAACTAAAAGATATGGATCATGCTAAAAAGGGTCCACAAAGGATGGTAAAACTTTTAAGCCTCCTCCCCAATAGAAGAAGAAGATAATAAATTAAAAGTAGCCACCCATGCAAGGAGTTCCAAATCTAAGTATACTTGATCTTGAGTAAGAGGAAGATGTAGAAGAACAAGTCTTACAAAAGAAGCCTAGAATTACTTTAAAATTTGGGCAACACTCTATAAAATAGGCTAAGGAGGTTACTTTTGATGCTTCCATTCCTTCACTAAGTAAATGTCTTATTCCAGCTCCTACTTCATCCCTTCCACATTCACTTCCTATTTCATTCATTCAACATTCCATTCTTCCTATGCCCTCACAAGATCCTCTTACAATGAAGTTTATAACACCTCAAGGATCCCCTCAAGGGGATAAAGTTCTTGAAAATCCTATTCCTAAGGCTTTATCTTCCCCTACTTCTCTCAAGAGAACACCATCTCAACAATTGCCTCCACCTATTTCTTCTCCTTATATACAAGCCCCTATTTAAGATACTCAAAATAGCCAAGAACAGGGGCAAACATCAAAGGAAGTTGCCTCAATTACCATTGAGATTCCTACATGGTTACATATCACTATTAAGAAGACAAAGAGAGTTACTAATCCCTTAGTAAATGATTTATGAGCAACTGCAGCAAGGTTTGATAGACCATCACAAGCAAAGAAAGCTAGGGTTATTTCTTCTATCTATATAGATGCACATGGATCAAGGATAGTAGGCATTGCTACTCCTATTGCTAATAAAGTTAGAAGGGATTTAAAACCATAAAATTATCAATTGTCAAAAGTAAATTTGGGTGCAAATGAGGCAATCCAAGATTTAAAAAAATATGCGATCAATTGTTACAACTATTGTATCAAGAATGAATTAAGATGACCAAACTAAGAAACAACTAAAAGAGCAAATTGAACAATTGAATTCATATGTCAAATACTTGGTTGGGCCACTTCAATCCTCTTAGGTATAAATTACTAGAACCTACTAGTATTTCTGTGGAAGATGCCTCAATGATTAAGGAAATGCAATGTATTTTAAGGCAATGAAATAATGGTTGGATGAATTGTTAATATATGGGTTCAAAATCATTGAGGATGCCATGAATATGCACAAAAGAGTCAATGGGGATCTTGACTTTATTAAAACATTGCTAACTCAATTTGATGGAGAAATGCAAATTTACATGGCTAACCTTCCTTAGATTAAGGAAATCCTTAGGGTTGACTTCAAAATTCTTGTGTTTGAAGGGATTCTAGATAGGGAAAATTAGGCTATATTAATGGAGTAGTAAAAAATAATGAAACTAAGGATTAAATTGATTAAATAAGGGATGGAGAAGTTGGAAAATGCTCATGTTATAGTCATAAATATTATAATGGTTGTTCATGATTTAATTGATAAAACAACAAGGCACTTCTACAATGAAGATCAAATGATCAACTCTATTGATGCTCCTAAGAGCCACCTAACTAAAGAAGTTAATCAAAGATTGAATTAGTCACTTAGTTTTGATTATGTATCTCTAGACAGGTTGATGAAGATGAAATTTCTATTTAAATTATTTGAAAAGTAGATGGAGAGAAAGTGGACACAAGCTAATCAAGTTGCAAATACTTATATCACCTATCATTTTCATTTCAACTATATAGAGAGGCCTAATTTGGATGCAATTAATGAGACATTGGAAGAGTTTACAAGATATTAATACAATATGTTATAGAAGGCAAAGGAAGACATGGTTATCATGGAATAATGTTTGAGCAAGGAATTAGCTGGATAGACACACATGATAGTCATTCAAGTGTCAATTTTAAGCCTAAATGTAATAATTAAATATATGTCTTACTTTATAATGTTTAAACTGTAATATTTCAAAAGTAACTTTGAAGTTCATGTATTATTTTGAAATGTTATTTTATTAATTCTTGTACATTCTTAGTAGTTAATGAGACCAATTGTGCCTTGCACACATGTTCCATTTTGCTTAGACAAAATCTGAACCCCCTCTTTTTCTTTAGTTTAGCTTTTTTATTTTGTTCTCTAGTCCTTGTGATGAAGGGAAGTGATTTTGAAGTTTTGAATAGTTGGATGATTAATTTATGAATGCCTAAGTCTTTTACAAAAAGGTTTGAAGTGTTTTCCTTAGTCAAATTTTGAGGTTTCTTGTATTTTTCAAGTCTGCAGACTTCTAGTCCACAACTAGATGCAGGTTTTAAGCGTGCTACTGTGAGATGTATTTTCCCCACAAATTTGGTTTTATATCCTTTAGAGATAATTGTTCTTGTTTCCAATTTTGCAAGTATTTGATAGGTTGCGGGATGTACATTATGTTTGAAATACCCCTTAGACTCATTGTCGAATTGCATTATTAACCAATACATTGATGCAGAAAGGGCATGCACACAACTCAACAGACCAATGGATCCTATATCAAGCAACCTACTAGCTATATAATGTGTTACATTTAAATTGTCAAACCAGGGAATCGTATTCTTCTTGGAAGATGCCCGTACTATGTGTACAGTTAAGGATTCATGAGTTTTAATCTAGAGGTTGTGCATAGGAATAAACTAATTGAAAGATAAACAACTCTAATTGCAAGGATTGAGAATACTCTGAGTAAGCAATGCTAGTAGGAAGTAACCAATGCTATTTAGTTGGCTGTAATCAAATGGTCTTATATAATTCCAGATAAAAGAACAACTAATAGTTAGTTCGGTGATCACCTTGACACAACAACACAGTTTATCAAAATCTAACTTGAGATCATGGAAATCTAACATGAAGTAAAATAATAAAAAAATGCAAACAAATCAAATGCAAACCTTCACATTGATCTACAATCTGTCGATAAGGTGGAGAGTGTTGCACCCAAAACACTCTAGCTTTACCCAAATAGATTAATGTTGATTGCTTGATTCTACAACATAACGTTGATAGAAGATAAATAGATGAAAGATGGTAGATGAGAATAGATTAGGGGATTGGAAGAATATTTTGGCAGAGTAAAGATATTAAACTCAACGCATACCAAATGGCTTGTGAGAGGCCATATTTATAGGCAAGAGCTGATTTTTTATCAACGGTGGGGAGAAAAAGGAGAAATCAATGGATGAGAGATGAGGATGAATGTGCACGCGCCAAGTGTCTATGAGAGTATAAGATGCTTCTTTCAAAATAGGATATTTCTATTTTTTAGTGGAGATCATAGATTATTCTAATTTAATAAATCTTTCCCATGATTTGATTTTTGATTTCTTGCTATTTTCAAGGACACTTGCACGTTTAGAAGAAAATAGAAGGTGGGAAAAATACATAATAAATTAAATAATTGTATTTATTTAATTTATTATTTAAATGAGAGAGAATGTTGAAGGAAAGAAGATTTGATAAGATAAGATTTGATTTGATTTTTGATAAAAAAAGGAAATAAAGCAAGATAAGATAGGAAAAAGATAAAAAGACTTGCTTTTACTTTTAAATCCTCAAAAATGAAATAAATCTTCTAAAAAGATGGGAGGATAATTGATGAAATATCTAATTAAATAAATTAATTAGATACACATGAGTTTAAATTTGGAAAGAAAGCAAGAAGATCTTTTTAGGATTTTATTAATTAAATAAATATTTAATTTATTTAATTAATTTGGATTGTAATGAGAGATGATGTGGAAAGATAATTAAATAAATAAAAATTTATTTAATTATAGGAAAATAAATAAGATAATTAAATAAATAAAATTTATTTAATTATAGAAAATAGATAAATGACTAATTAAATAATTAAAAATAATTATTTAATTAGAGGGAATAAATGGCCATGAATAATTAAATAAATAAAAATTTATTTAATTATAGAAGAAGGGATTATAGGATTAAAAGGGAATAAATGAAATTAGTCAAATAAATAAGATTTATTTAACTAATTAGGTGATGATATAGGTACCTAGGGCAAAACATGCTAGTGACAAAGTGTTGGACATTTATAGGTGTCTACATTTTGCCCCTCTTTGAGATGATGTTCGAGATGATGAGATTTGTGTCGAGTAACATCATTTCAAAGAAGCTAAGGTATGGATAGAGGAAAAAGGTCGTAATGGAAAGATAGGATGAGGATGCCCCCTCGAGAGGATAGGTGGGTTGGACAAACATGGGTAGGCTCTCGACATGAAAGGGATTGGTCAAGGAAGAAAATGAATAGAAGAAATGAATGAGGTGTTATGCTGCAATGAAAGTGAGCAATCATGATGTTTGATATAGCACTAGATGTTATGCACCAAGGTATGAGGACCAACATGACGATGTATCTTGTGCCCCACCGTAATACAACCTTGTCTAGACATATGAGGAAGAAAACTTGGAGCATTAAAGTCCTAATGCAGAAAAGGTATGATGTGACCTTAGATGCAAAGGATAATGCAAGAAGTTATTCCAACATACACAAGATATGAATATTAGCTGGAATGATACATATGTGATACAAATGCAAGATAAAAAGATAACACACACAAGCAAGCAAGCATGCATAAATGATACAAAAACAAACAAGGTATTGCCCCTGTCAAGCTGTAAATCGATGATTGATTGTTGATTAATTGATGATAAAGAGTGTTGTCATTGCGGGGAACGATATATCCCTAGATCAACACAAGGATGATGATGATAGTGTTGTCATGGCAGGGAATGATGTATCCCTAGATCAACACAAGGATGCGGGAACGATATATCCCATTGATGATGATGATGATGATTGATTGGTGATAAAGAGTGTTGTCATTGCGGGGAACGATATATCCCTAGATCAACACAAGGATGATGATGGTAGTGTTGTCATGGTGGGGAACAATGTATCCCTAGATCAACACAAGGATGCAGGAATGATATATCCCATTGATGATGATGATGATTGATTGGTTGGGTTTACAACAAGGCTAGGATCAAGACCATTGATTGCAATTGGGTAATTTGACAAGCTTGATTAACTTGATTGGTATGGATTAAGGATTGATTTGCATTTGGATCATTGCTTGGATTAAGGTTGACTTGAAGAAGTGATGGATTGATGATGGAAGAAAGAGAAGATGGTAGGGGGATGGTAGGGGGATTGATGATGATGAGACATGATGAATATGTAGTTCTAGGTGTTTATTGATGATGTGGGAGATGGATGAATGAAAGAAGGTGAGATGGATGATGAGGATAAGGATGAGATGAATGATGAGGATAATGAGGGGGGAGATCATCTTATGCCTGAATCTAGGTACCTTCTTCATACTCCAAACTGCCTACATACCCATATCCATGGATCAAGGCACTTAACGATAGAAATGAGATGTAGTTCTGATTTTATTTGATGATATGGTGGATAGATTGATCAAGTTATGGATTGATTAAGATTGATTGGATGCTTGATGATATATGATGTTGTTGATGGGTTGATATGGATTGGATTGATGTGATTTTGATTGATTGATAGATTGTCTTGATTTGATGATTTGATTGGATTTTTTTTTAGGACGTTTTATAATGTTTTTAGATTTTTTGGATGTTTTTGGATGTCAATGGACTTACAATTTGTGCAGCCTTTGTGCTAGATACCAATGACAAGGGAAGACCAAATCTAGGTGTAAGGATTAAGGTAGGATAGATAGGATTGGATGGATGAAAGGATGGGTGATAAGGGATGGAAGGATGCACTTGTAAAAGAGCAAGGATGTGATCTCCAAAGACTATGTCGCATAGGAATAACATGCCCCATTCTAGACAATATGCTTAGGATTTTCATGACAACACTTATGATAATAGGATGGTGATAGGATTAGGCTTGGGAAGGATGGAGTAGATCAAGAGATAACCAAAGCATGTTTCAACATTTTGCCCTCAATCTTTGTCAAGATCAAGATGACTAAGGGAAGATGAATGGGCTCAATATGATAGGTATATGTAATCGATAGGGATGGTAAGATAAGATTGAATATGATAGGATATGGTAGGTTGGATGAGACAAGGTGCCCCCAAGTGTAGGTTCCATAGAAGATCAACTTACACATGACACCTGTTTGCTAGGTTTTCATCATGGTACTTATCCAATGCACCTGTTTACCAAGTTTTCACCATTGGACGAAGGGATTTCTCTTTTTTTTCTTTTTCTTTTTCTTTTTTAACCTTTTTTTTTTACTTTTTTGATAGGATAGGTGGATATGGATGAAAGAGACTCAAGTGTCTAGTTTTATGAGAGTGATAGTCCCGCTAGATGGATGTCGTCGCATGGACCATGTCAAGTGTGCTCATATATGTTGGTAGGGGATTGCATGAAAGTGAGATGAATTAGGTAGATGGTGGATTATGATATGGATTATGGATGGAAGGATAATGGATTATGATATGAATTATGTAAGACTTACAGAAGAAGATGGGTGAAAGGCTTATGCAAAAGCATGGACCATAGGGAGGTGATAAGGTAGATATGTAGGATAATGGTTGAATGATGGCGTGATAGAGGTATGTGGAAATGTTGTGGGATGGAATGGAACCATGACCAACAGTTGCACACACCATGATAAACATTGCAACTTTTAATGGGATGGTGGCATAGGAAGCAATGATGTTGTTTGCTTAGGAGATGGATGATGAAGTGCTTTAGGTACCCACATAGACTTAGTATTTTTATGACTTTTATTTTGCATGTGGGATAGAGGAATTTGAGACTTTTGGATGGAATGAGATTTTTGGATGAAAGAGGAGGATTGGGATTCTTGAGAGGTGGATGCCTTATTAGACTTGATTGCTTCTTTTTGCTTAGGGATCCAAACCAATTTAGTTTTGACCTTTCCTTTTTGAGGTATGGGCTTGGATTGCTACTTGGATGGATTTTGCTTTGAATTTTTGCATTTGTACCCTAAGGTATTAGGATTTGTAGGATTTTTTGCTTTATGTGTAGAGGTATCCAAATGTTTATTTTTGAATCCCATGTGGCGGATGAAATGAGTGGAAGCTCCTTGTTTATACAATGCGTGCATTTATTGGTCATGATTAGGATATTTAGGGTATTTATGAATGATTGGATAAGGAGGTGTTGGTAGGAATGGTGGCAATGGATGGAGGGATATTAGGAGTTGGAAGAAGTGGAGGTAAAGTGGATGGTGGAAGGTGAATGGTCACATGCTTTTAACATTTATAGGATGAGGGAGGGGAATGGCAACGTATGTTTTAGGAATATAATGGGGTTTATGATGGAAGGAAGTGGATTTAGGGAGTGTGGAGGAAGTACCAACATTGTTAGATTGTTGACGTTGGGGTGTGTATCCAAGGCCAAATGAGTGAGGATGGACCTTGACATGGATTGGCTCCAAAATGCCTTGTTCATGTAGGCCTAAACCTTTGCCTTGGTAGTTCATGTTTTGGAGCATGCGATTGAGTATAGGACTAGGTGTAGTTTGGACACTAGACTTGAGTTGAATATTAGATGGAGAAGGTAAAGTGGATAATGGTTGTTTGTGTTCTAAGGAGGAACACTCATGAATGAAAGTGGATAGACTAGTAGGATATGGTGGATTTAGAATAGGGTTGATAGTGGGTGATGGGGGATCATTAAGATCTTGCTTGTGTTCATTATGATCCAGGGTATTTGTTTGATCTTCAATGGGTTCTTGGGAGCCACATGTCTCATCATGACAAGTGGATGTTTGCACATTAGGGCTAGATGGAGGATGGATGGATGGAGTGATAAGCTCTTGATCATGAATTGCGTAAAGTTTGGCTAGGAGGCTCATCATAGTTTTCATGAGCTTAGCTAAGATGGTCACCGTGGTTTTCATGATCATATATAGAATCTTGATCATAAATGTGAGCATAAAAAATATTAATTTGGCTATGAATGGGATACATTTGCTCATGAATAGGGTCATGATCATAAATAACATCTTGATCATAGAAAACGTGAAAGTCATGGATTGGTTGATCTTGGAGATGCTTTGATCTTGAATTAGTTGAGGGCTTGATGTTTCCACATGTGTTGGGTTATGCTCTTGACATAGCTCTTGGGTTGCTTGAATGGAAGGGGATGACTATTGGATGGGCTCTTGGTCAACAATGTTAGGACATGATGGCTCTTGATATGGACTTATGAAAGGAGACTCTTCAATAAGCTTGATAGGCTCATGGATAGGCTTGACATGTTCTTGAGAGTCATTGACATGAGGGCATGATGATTCTTGACTTAGACTTGGAGTTGAAGATTCCTCAATAAGCTTGATGGCTTGTAGATCACATGATGGATTTGGATGACTAGACAAGGTGTTGGGAGGCTCATTGATAGGGTTATGAGTGGATGTTGGATCACATGGTGGGGTTAAGATAGGACAAGTAGGCTCATGAAGTGGTACTTGAGTGGATGATGATGGAGAATTCTCATAAGATGCTTGCTCTAGATTGGTGTTTCCCTTGTGAAAGGTCATTAGGTCTTGCATAAGTGGATTTAGGTCTATCAAGGGTGCTTCTTGCGAGGACACCTGGTTAGCTTGTAGATTGGTTTGATGATGAGGTGGCATGATAGGATTTGTAGGTGAAAGGTTTTGTGAGGTGGATTGTTGTGAACATTGGTTGATGTTGGAAGTTTGTTGAGAAATTAATTGTGATATGAAGGCGATGGAGTTAGGATCATTAGATGGTATACTTATGGAAGCACTTTTATTTGTGGTGTTGTTAGGAATAGTGAAGGTGATTCGTGGTATGGATGTGGTGGCGTTAGTGTTTGTGGGAGTGGCCCCAAGTTGAATGAGATGATCCATAAACCTAGTAGGATTTGATTCAAGGACTCTATGCACTAGATCCATACAGTCGGTATCTTGCATGAAATCGATAACCTCTTGATCAAGTGTGGGTGTTCCACTAGGTGATGGTGGAGTTTAATGTGGCATGGATTTGATATGTGGGTGGATTAGATTGATAGGATGATGTGGGATAGGTTGATGTGGAATTGATTTGATGTGTGGGAGAGGATCCTTTGATTGTGACCTTGGGCTTTGATTTTTGTTTCATTGCTTGAATTAGAGGGGCAACCTCCTTGAATTGTGATTATAGGCTTAGGTCTTGTCTCATGATTATAGGGATAACCCCCTTGAATTGTCACCTTGGGCTTGGGATTTGTCTTATGATTAGAGGGATAGCCCCCTTGAATGATTACAACAATCTTGACAAGTGTTGACTAGGACTAGGTTGATGATGATGTGGAGATGATTTGGAATGAGTATGGATGTGGGATGAATACAATGTGAGGATGAAGGTGATTAGGTAATGACTAGGATGAAGTGATTAGGTTGAAATTAGAATGATGACTAAGTAGGATGATTAGGATTAGAGGACATGAAGGATTTGGCTTAGGATATGTGTTAGGATGAGATTATTTTGTGACAGAGATATTGGTTTTGACAGCTTTCTTTTTTTTTTTGGCAAGCAAACAAGATGAAAGACACTCATACACAAGCCATGCTCAATCATTACATCCTAAGGCTAGGCAAAGGCTATATTTGTTGGATCCCCTACCTGTGCTTATTCAAAGCGGGTAGCTCTAGGATCTTGGTAGCACCAGCTCCCCTCCACGGCACTCACTTCTCACGCATACCAAGATCTAGGTTTCCCAAGGTTCGTCCCCCCACCGAACCTTAGGATTGTCCCTACTACCTCGGCTAAGAACCACATGAATCAGGGTGGCTTCAAAGGTCCCACCTTCTGCGCCAACAAATATGGGTTTTTTGGCCACTAAAACATGGTTTTAGTTCAGATTTTCATTCGGGTGGCTATACGTGCGGCAGCACTACTCTCCGTTATGGAGTCTCCCAGCCCAAAGAGGTTACGCTCTATGGGGTTTTGGGGGAGGTTGGTTGTCAGTATAGTGGAACAACACTCGTCATTTGTGACTTTCGGCACAAATGCATTATTTATCAAGTGGATTGGAATGGTCTGGCTTTGACCTGTTTCTGCTTGGGTCGTCCCCTTCTCATAGTGGGAAGGCAGGCCTGCCTAAAAGTTAGCAACACGTTCTCTTACACCCTAGATCTGTTGGTTAGGCAGGGGGAGAGGATACTTGTGTTGCTACCTTGGGTTACAATTAGACTAGACAAGCAAGCTCAAGAAGAGAAAAGTAAGTACAAAGTAGACAATGTTAATTTTAGAGCACCAAATCAAAGTGTACCTACTTTAGTGATAAATTATTGCTCTTTGACCGCTCAAACCTGCAGAAAATATGTCAAAAGTTTGTTTGCTCCATTCTTTAACAAGCGATTTTAGTCAAGTTGCACAGATGGATGTTAGTTGGCAAAGAGGATTAGTTCAAAAGATATGGTCTGATAAAAACTTGTAAATGGTGATCTGATATAGCAAAATAAATTGCAAAATTGGAAAGTTCATGAAATTCTATGCAATTTTTAAAAAAAATTTGCCAAAAAAATGATAAGTTTTGCAAAAGATATGCTCGTTTAAAGTTTTGAAAGTATGTTTGAATTTGACTGCAAAAAAGTTCTAGAAAATGGTATAGTCACCTAAAAAAATTTCCATTGCTACGAAGCTCTCTGAATCCTCTTTCAAACGAGTATTTATTTGTGAAAATCCGATATTGTATGACCAAGTTATGCCAGTTTGAAGTTTCTGTAACAGAGAATTTTCACAAAAAACTCATGCAAAAACTAACAAAAGTTAGTAGAATTAGGACCTAGGAGTCCCACCGGGCATGCCAAATGAAATCATGGAAATCTAACATGAAGGAAAACAATAAAAAAATGAAAGAAATCAAATGCAAACCTTCACATTGATCCACAATCCATCGATAAGGTGGAAAGTGTTACACCCAAAACACTCTAGCTTTACCCAAATAGATTAATGTTGATTGCTTGATTCTACAACATAACGTTGATAGAAGATAAATACATGAAAGATGGTAGATGAGAATGGATTAGAGGATTGGAAGAATTTTTTGGCAGAGTAAAGATATTAAACTCAATGCATACCAAATGGCTTGTGAGAGGCCATATTTATAGGCAAGGGTTGATTTTTGATCAATGGTGGGGAGAAAAAGGAAAAATCAATGGATGAGAGATGAGGATGAATGTGCACGCGCCAAGTGTCTATGAGAGTATAAGATGCTTCTTTCAAAATAGGATATTTCTATTTTTTAGTGGAGATCATAGATTATTCTAATTTAATAAATCTTTCCCATGATTTGATTTTTGATTTCTTGCTATTTTCAAGGATACTTGCACGTTTAGAAGAAAATAGAAGGTGGGAAAAATACATAATAAATTAAATAATTGTATTTATTTAATTTATTATTTAAATGAGAGAGAATGTTGGAGGAAAGAAGATTTGATAAGATAAGATTTGATTTGATTTTTGATAAAAGAGGAAATAAAGCAAGATAAGATAGGAAAAAGATAAAAAGACTTGCTTTTACTTTTAAATCTTCAAAAAGGAAATAAATCTTCTAAAAAAAAGGGAGGATAATTGATGAAATATCTAATTAAATAAATTAATTAGATACACATGAGTTTAAATTTAGAAAGAAAGCAAGAAGATCTTTTTAGGATTTTATTAATTAAATAAATATTTAATTTATTTAATTAATTTGGATTGTAATGGGAGATGATGTGGAAAAATAATTAAATAAATAAAAATTTATTTAATTATAGAAAAATAAATAAGATAATTAAATAAATAAAATTTATTTAATTATAGAAAATAGATAAATGACTAATTAAATAATTAAAAATAATTATTTAATTAGAGGGAATAAATGGCCATGAATAATTAAATAAATGAAAAATTATTTAATTATAGAAGAAGTGATTATGGGATTGAAAGGGAATAAATAAAATTAGTCAAATAAATAAGATTTATTTAACTAATTAGGTGATGATATAGGTACCTAGGGCAAAACATGCTAGTGACAAGGTGTTGGACATTTTTAGGTGTCTACATAACTAATTCATATAACACAACTCATTACAACATGCATTAATCATATATACATAAACATACAACATAAACTAAACATATGAACAGATTGGAGAGACACAATACCTCAAGTGGCCCTTGCTTGAGTGACTGTGATCCCACAAAATCTAACTAGATCTTTAATGTATCTTTGAAAACCATTGACTGAACTCAAAACATGTGTTCCTTTATTGAATGCTGAAGAGAAAAGTACAATAACAAATCTGATAACACAATCTCTGTCTAACCTTGTCTCGTATACATAAATCTAATCTGTCTATAGACAAGATCAGACTTGTCTATTTGAACAAAACTACTGAATAATAAATACCATAATTGTCCATTATCCAACAACGTAGGAAGAGGACTTTATTACAAAGAAAACCAGGAATAGGAAACTAAATTGTCATGAAGGTAATATAGACGGCGCAGTCCTACTATAACTCTCTCTAGTCTTTATGAAGAATAGTCAAGATAGAAACAAAACATGGAGCACAATCTAAGATTCCTTTGTTATTCATGACTGCATCAACTGTTGAAGGATAACCGTCAAAGAGTGGAGAGTTATGGATGAATCATTCCAATCTATTTGGGGTCTTCTTCCTTTGGTTGCAGGTGCCTGTACTGTCTATTATGGATATCAACACCTCCTTTGTTGCGGGCTGCCCAGTGGTCTTCATGAAATGTAGCCACATTCTTGCTGTGCGAGGGGTTAGTCCATCAAATGATATCTATACATCACAATTACTAAAATTAACATAAAATACCATCATATTTTATGAGCAATCAACAATTCACACATAATTAATTAACAACATATTATATACCCATCTTCATGCTTTCAATGTCTTAAGGATGATTATAGACATAGTTAATATTTATAAAAGTCTAGGAATGTCTTAGGAAACATGTACTTAAAACAAGAGAAACAAGACAAAACATGGCCTCATCACACTCCCCAACTAAACATGTTGATGGTCCTCCAGCAACCAAGGTCTTTGATTGTATTGAAGAGCTATCTCCCTGTAATCTATAGGTTCTTCCACTCCTCTATCATGTTTGAGATAGAAGCCCATTTGCTCTGCCAACCTGCTCCACCTAGCCCATTTTGCTGCCTGATTCATCCTCTACCCCATCCAATGTGGAATGGGATAAAGAAGCAGGGGAGGATGGAACACTAATGGCAGCCAACCATGTTCATTGGTTGATCTTTTGTATCTCTATGCCCTATTGATTGCTACAGAGAGGTTAAATACTAAATGAGGCTCTTTCCTTTGCAATGTTGGTGTCAACTCTTTCCACCTACCCTGTGAGAAACCCAAACCTTCCTTACCAATCCCTTCGGCCAATTCCCTGAATTTCTTGTAATCCATGGCTCTACATTCCAAGAGTTTGGTTTCTACCTCTAGATGTCCAATTAGATCAATCCATTGCTCCATTATCTTTTTAGGATTTAGGGATTCTGCCCTGAGTTTGAGAGGAAGTGACTTCTCTAGATCTCATTATACTATTGTTGTAATACTCCTCTCCTATGTTCATTTTGAATGAATGAGGTTAGGGCTTTCAATTGCACATCCCAAATAACAACTAGGGGAATCCAGTGAGTGTCATATGGAATGGAAAGTTCATGCAGGTAGAATTCACACAGTTGATTTTGCATTTTAGGGGTAGCTCTTTAGTAGGCTATTAGAAATAAGCCAGGTGTAAAAAGTGAAACAGGGGCATCACTGTAAAGTTGGCTAAGTTGAAAGCTCAGATACTGCTCTTGTAGATAGAGGGCATAAACCCTTGCAAGTGGACGACACCTCATCAATTGGATAATCATGTCTACCATTTTGTCTATTTGAATTTCAGTCTTTTTTATTTCTATGTTCTTCACCTCTATCTCCTTGCTATGCTTCTCCTTCAGTTCACCTTGTTCTTTTACTAATTTATCTATCTAATTCCATAGTTGCAAGGTAACCGTAAATAAGGTTGATGGAGCAGGTTCCTCTGGTTGTTCTTCTAATTACACAGGTTCTAGTTTCCTTCTATTAATTTCTATAATGGCCAATTGGGCCAAATGTTCTAGTCATGACCCTTGTTTTTGGAAAACATGTAGCTGATCCTCCAACTTCTTAACCCGTTCATTTAACCTTATCTCTTTTTGTTGGTAATTCCTCAACTACTTCTTCAATTTTGCAATTTTCTGCACAACTATCTACAATTCATCCTTCTCTCCCTCTATTGTATCTTTAGAATCCAACAACAATTCTTGTTCCTGAGTTTCATCTGGAGAGGTTGAGAAATTTGGGTTTTCTGTTTCAGGGGGAGGTTGATGCTTTTTCCTAGCTGTATATAAATCTTCCTCCTCAAACTCTATATCAATCTCTAGAATGAGTGTGTGGCCCACATTTTTTTTCCCTATCAATAAACAAACACTCCCTTTCAGAGTCTGTATCAGTGTTTATATCAACCACATTCTTCTTTTCAGGCTGGGTTTTCCCCCCTAAAAGTTCTTTCTCCTTTAGGCGGTTTGAGCGCCTATGTGATTGAGTAGGGACCTTTTGTTTCTTCTTGGATTTGGAAAAAGAAGAGGATGATTTTGTTTTCTTGGTGGGATTTGAGACAAAAGGAGTTTCATAGGCAGTTTCAGTTGTTGCGGGCAGTGAGTTAATAGCTCTAGGCTACAGTTTTTGTTTTAACTTTTTCTTTGTGTAGCTAGAAGTCTGTGAGGGTGCATGCTCTTGCAAGGGGGTTGAAACTAGTGAAGCAGTAGGTGTGGGAGAACTAGCGGGTTCACCTATAGGATTATCAGGATTTGGAGCTGGATGTTCCTCAACAATTGCATAGTAGCGGGTAGGTGACGCTTCTGGGTGAGAAGAGGTCACGGGTGCTTCCTCTTCTTCCCCTATTTGTAAATTTTCTACCTGTGCCTCTTCCTCTCTCTGGTTCAACCCTCAAAGGTCCCTCATCAACATGATTAATTTCAAAAAAAATTCCCAAGAAATATTAGGGTACTGAATAGATAAACTCCTTTTTTTTAATAGCACAACCAGACCATGATGAGACAATGAAGACTAGCAATTTTTCCTTCTATATTCAGCAGACATCCTTTTTAACAAATTGAACAAGAAATCTAGAACATTCACTACCCTTCTGTGACAGAGATGGCTTAAAAGTTTGAAATGGACAGTATAAAGCAAAGATTGCCTTCCATCAAAGGTAAGATATTTAATAATATAGGTAGCAACAGAGGCCCATAACTAGGGCAAAGAGAGTCATTTGGTGCCTTGAGATGTAGATTCCATTCTTTCACCTGGTTGTATGAACTCGACCCTTGCTGAAATGGTGTCAGATCTTACAAGGAATTCTTCTCCAATGACCTGTAGCCCCATAACCTCAGCTATGG
This sequence comes from Cunninghamia lanceolata, assembly GCA_027924645.1. Taxonomy (NCBI): domain Eukaryota; kingdom Viridiplantae; phylum Streptophyta; class Pinopsida; order Cupressales; family Cupressaceae; genus Cunninghamia; species Cunninghamia lanceolata. The sequence continues at coordinate 390,871 of BSBN01001490.1, forward strand.
CAACTATAGTCATGTCAACCCGCAAGCCTTTCACTATAGCTTCCTCAATCTGGAATGTTACCGCAAACTGCTAGGTAATATCTTCATTATACTCTATTAGCTTAAGAAAATATTCCAACCACCCTACCTGCTGAAAGAGAGGCATGCAATCCCTGTCAGACAATAATGTCAAGTGGACAATAGGCTCTCTCCTGTTTGGATCACTACCCATCATGATATCTCATGAAACTCTCCAATTTCACTCTACCATCTCAATTCCCGCAGATTAATCACTTGTTCTTCATCAAATTCTTCTCACCAGACACTTCTTACCAGTTGCTAGTTAGCTAGCTTGTATGTTATGCGGCAGATAGTCATAATTATGAAGGAAGGGATTTAAGAAATTTAACTGTACATAAAATAATTCCTACGTATGCAGTATCCCCCCAACTATGGGTTCATTTGTCCTCAATGAGAAGACGGGCTAAGTGTACGAAAGAACATGGTGAAAGCTAAGTTTTCCAGTGCTTTCTCTTCTGATTTCACATCCTTGTGCATGGAAAATGAGATTATAACCTTTGCTGCACATCTGACTTACACTAAGAAGATTGTACTTGAGACCTTCTACATATAGAACATCTTTTGTCCTATTCTTTCCATCAATGCTTACTATGCCTTTACCACATATTTTTGCAGTGGTGTTGTCTCGAAACTTGACTGATCTGCCATTCCATTTATCAAGACAAATAAACTTACTCTTACCTCCTGTCATGTGACTTGAGCAACTGTTGTCTATAACCCAAGGATTTTCTTGCCCTTGTGCATGAAACACAGCTTGGACGATCATTGAATTTTCACCTTCATGATTGTTCTTGATTTTCCATTCCTTCTTTTGATTTGTCTTCTAACTTTCAGGAATGTCTATCCTTTTGTCTTGGTTATGAAAATCAGTCATCTGATATTTTGACTTTGCCAAGCTACTTCTGCAAAACCTTGCTATGTGCCCAAAATTGTTGCAAATATGACATATAATATTGAAATCAAACAAAGGGGTAAAATAATTTCTACTTACATAATTGCTTCTCCTCATTCTTGATCTGCACTCAATGGCTTTGTGACCATACCGATTGCAACTGAAATAATAACTAGAGAAAGCATAATTGAACTTGTTCATGAATGTCTGTCTTTTTTTTAAAGAGAGGGTAAAAATTTATTGATTAGAAAAGAAAGAATACAAAGAAAAAGTCCCCATGCCCACAAAGAACCAACAAGAGATCCACCAAGAACCCCAAGAAAACCAACTACCTATCTCTATCCTCAATAATTAACTTATCTAAAACCATAGTATACTCTGGTGATAGAAGATCCCAATCCCCAATGTCCCATCTCTCTAGGTGCTTTGAGGCCCACTTGGCCAAACAGTCTTCCACTTTATTCCACTCACGAGGAATATGGTCAAAGGAAACATACTCCAAAGAGAAACAAAGCTCTAAAATCTGCTTAACCACAATGGCCAACTGCCAATTAGCTTCATCCACCCTCTGCTCCAACAACATATCAACCACAATCTGTGAATCAGATTCACATATGATTTTTTCCAACCAAGGGAACAAGCCCTCTCAACAACATTAAGAATATCAAGGGCTTCCATAAAATTATTAGTATGGAACTCTTTGTAAGTGGAGAAGAAAAACACAACTTCCCCCACACTATCTCTGCCAATACCCCCAATCCCCGCATGACTGAGATTCCCTCTAGAAGACTTGTTAGTAGTAACCTTCAGAATTTCTTGGTGAGGAGGGATCCACAGACCTTCCCCGTTGAAGCTTCTGCTTGACCTGTCAAGGCCGCCTACCAACAAAGAAACCCAAACCACTGTCAACCAAATTTAGGTTCCTAATAATAGCCAAGTCATTAGGATCCACATTGACTAAGAGATCACATTTTGTTGAAGTAGTATCCTGGATTCTGCTACAAATCTTTTGCCATACCTGAACCACCCCCAACCTCACATCCTAAAAAAGTCTCCTATCTCTCTCTACCCAGAGGTGCCAAATAATAAAAGTAGGTCCAATAGTCCAAACAATCTGGAGAAAAGGGCTCTGAGTTGGAGGCCTACCCAAACTTTCCCAAAAGTTAACCACGGAAGTGGTATGAACGCAAGCATGATTCCACACCCTTCACCAAAGGTGCCAAAGCTCTCAAGAGAAAGGACATTGGAAGAAGAGATGAGAGACACATTCCTCGTTGTTTTGGCAAAGCACATAGATAGAAAGGCCCTGGAAGCCTCTCTTCCTCAAATTCTCCCAGGTAAGGCACCTATTTTGAACAACTAGCCAAGCAAAGAAATTACACTTGGGCCAAGAGAAATGATTCCAAACCTTTTTCCACCAAGGAACGCCAACCTGCCCATACAACTTTTTGTCCAACTCCAAGTAACCTGAGGCAACCTAGAATTTACCTTTTGGATTAGGGCCTCATGGCAGGACATCCCTCCCTTTGAATGAGTTACACATTATCCCAACCAAAATGCTAGCAGCTCCTGACGATCCTCCTCACTACCACCTGAACTAGCACATGAAGAGTCTTAAAGTTTGCCACCCTGCTCCACCTAGCATCAAGAAAACTGTTGCAGAGGGTAAGCAAATGAGGGAACATAGTTAAAATAGGGGGGTGACTATCCCAAGAGTCATACCGGAAAAGAGCCTCAGAGCCACCATTGCAAATCCAAAAAAGGTCATCCTTGATAAGAGTTGCCCCTCTTTTGAGGGTATCCCAAATCATATATCCCTTCCCCAAAAGGCTATATCGAGGCATATCAGAGGGGTCCACCCCCTGAAGGTATTTGTGATTGAGAATTCTCGCCCAATACTGATCCTGGCAAGTGCACCATCTCCAATACAATTTGGCAGCTAAGACCTGACCAGTCAGCCCTACAAGCTTCAGTCCAAGGCCACCCTCCTACTTCAGCCTACAGATAGATTCCCACTTAACCAAACTCCACTTTGAAAATGACAAATTTCCTACCCAAAGAAATTTCTAGGCAAGGGCATCAAACTCCTTGATGAAACTTGAGGGAGCAACCTACACAAAGCACATGTAAATAGGGAGGGCTTGAACCACTGACTTCAAAAGTGTCACCCGCCCAACCGACGAGAGCCATCTATAAGTCCAGTGACTAACTCTCCTGCAGAACTTATCCATAATATCCTACCATATCTCCCTGTGTTGAGACCCCACAACAATGGGAATCCCAAGATACTTCAAAGGAAGAGAACCAATCTGAAAATGAAGAATTTGAGCAATCCTGCTTTGTACAAGCCGAGGGGTATTGAAGAAGAAGATGGAAGACTTATCCTCATTAATCTTTTGACTAGAGGTAGCTAAATAGATATCCAAAGCTTTCCTTAAATTCACAGCTTCATTAATTCTGGCCAAGCCCATCAAGGCAGTATCATCCACAAACTGAAAATGAGAGTGAGGAGGTAAACTATTACCCCAATTCCATCCTTGAATCATCCCTTGTCTAACTCGAGACTTGAGAAATCTACCTAGACCTTCTGCCATAATAATAAACAGATAAGGAGATAAGGGATCACCTTGATGGAGGCCTCTGGATGCTCCAAATAACTCAGAAGGCTCCCCATTGATAAGAACCAAAAAGTAAGTAGAGGTCACACAACTCATCACCCAATCCACCCACTCCCTGCCAAACCCAAAAGCTAGAAGAACTTTCTGCAAGAAGACCCATTTGACCCTATCATAGGCTTTTGTCATACCAAGCTTGATGAACATGGCTTTTTCCTTAGAATTTTCCATGGAATGAATGACCTCAGTAGATATCACGACCCCATCGAGAATTTGTCTACCAGCAACAAATCCCCCTTGTTCTTTTGAAATCAACGAGCTGAGCCAAGGCTTAAGCCTTTCTACAATCAATTTGGTAATAATTTTGTAGATCAAATTACAGAGAGCAATGGGCCTAAATTGGTCTAGACATTTGGCACCTTCTTTTTTAGGTATAAGATCCAAAAAAGTAGAATTCAAGGCCCTTAACATTTGCTTATTTCCTTGTGATTCCTGCACGACCTCTAAAAGATCCAACTTGATAATTTCCCAAAACTCTTGAAAGAATTCTATAGGAAAACCATCAAGGCCCAGAGCTTTACCTTTCTTCATTTAGAACACCACCATCTCCAATTCCCACAGTGAGATGGGAAGCATGAGGGCTGCATTCATCTCATTGGAAACTAGCAAGGGGATACAATCAAGAATATGAATTTCATCTTCTCTAGCTGGAGGAGTGTCTTTCGTAAAAAGAGTTGAAAAGAACCGGGATGCCTCGCTAGAAATCTCACCTTGTGAGTAGAGCTGAGTTCCCTCCGGAGAAATAAGAGAGGTAATAAGATTGACAAGGATCGTTGTACTCTTCATTTAATTTATCAATCCAGGGTGGTGTCCAAAGGTTGTATGCATTAGGAACTTTAAGATTTTTGGCAAACAATTCTTTCTAATAAAAATAGAAAAAAAAAATAATCTAATGAAATCACACATGCAAAATTTAAACACACTTGCATAAATTAAAACTATAAATTTAAAACATGTTTCCATGAATTAAAAATATAGAAATAAAATAGCTCTTGCACTAAAATCTAATTTAATACATTTAAAATAAATAGAAATGCATAAAACTAAAATAATACAAACAATAAAATAAGTACCAAATGTTGTCCTTTTCCTCAGGATGAGCAGCTTGCTTGCTTCTCCCTTGGAATTGGACCAAGATCATTCACCCAACTTTGTGCTCAATGCTCCATATATCTTATTTCTTCAACAAAATATTACAAATTTACTTATAAAACTGTTGTAGCTTTCTTATTCCAAAAATTTGCCAAAATAACAACTTCTTTCTTTAGAGTTGAGAGGTTTATTTATAAGCTAACAGTTCGTAAAACTACATTTAAATCCACTTTTAATGCTAATTTTAAGAGAAAATAGAGATGAATTTAGATGAGACATTTCTAGTCTCATCAAAGATTACCATTCCTTCTAGCTTTAATTGAGTTGTGAAAGAATGCAGTATTCTTATCGCCTTCTTGAAGCCAGTTAATACAAGAATTTTGCTTCCAGAAGATCTCCTCCTGCAACTCCCATTCCTCCACCACCTTAGCTGCTATAGTCTCCTCCCTACTCAAATATTTAATAAGACCTTGATCTTGGATTTGGCAGGTGATGGTGTCCAAACAAGCCTAAGCTATCATTTTATTATGGTGCAGATTGCCAAAGCACTGCCTATTCCATTTCTTGAGCCTGTATTTCACATACTGAAGTCTTTTGGCAAAAGAATACATAGCCCTGTCGTGAGCAAGCCTCCCTTTGTGTCACCAATCACTCATTAAGTCCTGGAGAGATGGATCTCTCAACCACATGAGTTGAAACTTAAGAGAAGGGTTCCTCGGAGCATTGAAGGGAACTATTGAAAATTTAATCAGCCAGTGGTCTGAACCCTTCCAATCAAGAATCTCTGATGTGGTACTCTACCTATTCCCAATCTAATAACATGAGACTAAGAATCTATCTAGGCACTCAGAAATAGCACCTTCACCACATCTTCTGTTGTTCCAAGTGAAGATACCATCACTCAGCTTCACATCAATCAAATGAAAGTGCTCTATGTTATCCCTAAGAAGATAAGTAGAAGGGTCAAGCCTAGCAGTGCCACCTCTTTTTTCTTCCAAGCAATTAACAACGTTGAAGTCACCTACCACAATCCAAGGAAGTAGAGGAGAAAGTGACCAAATATATTGAACATGAGACTAAAGCTAAGATTTACCCAGGAGATCGGAAGGAGTATAAACATTCGTGAAAAGATAGATTTTACCAGAGTCTAAGCTAGAAGTAGCCACAGAAATAGAAGAGTGGCTTGAGATCCACCAAAGAGGAACAACCTTCCTTGAGTTCCAAAGACAAGATACACCACCAGAACTGCCATGAGCCCCTACACAACCACGCGCCCAGATACTGGGGGCTCTATTCAATAACCCATCCACAATCAACTTAGTTTCCTGAAGAAAGACAATATCAGGAGAATGAGTACCAATCATCTCATGAATAGCCTTGTGTCTAGGGATGCTATTCATACCCCTTACATTCCATGAAATAACTATCATTTATGAGGTTGGGAGAAATGAGAGTCAATGGTCTTCACCAATCCAGCATCCACAAGATTCTCCCCGAGTAGTTTAACCTTCTTGTGGTCCTTCTTGCGACCCACCTTAGTTGGTTTCTCCAAGGGCCCTTTTTTAATGGTCTTTGGCTAAAGACCCAAGGTATGCACGGATCCATTGCCTTTACCCAAGTCTAAAGCCTCCTTCACCGGTGAAGGAACTAGATCAGTCGAATCACCCACATCTTTTATAACTGAAGTCCCTTATGAGTCAGAACCAATCGACAGTCAGGGGGAAGATTATGTAGCTAGCGAACCCTCCTGCATAGCCACCATAGGCAAATCCTAAGTATCCATTTCCCTGTCTTCCTGCAAGGCTACTCCCACATATCCAACCCTAGACTGTAGCTCCACTGGGACTCCCTCCTCCTGAACTAAGTCCCCCAGAGCATCAAACTAATTAAAGATCCCTTCAGTTTTGCCTATCCTTGAGGGTTCTCTTCAGACCTCTCCCCCTATTATGGGGCTTAACTAGAGTAATCCCTCCATCTCAGTAGCCCCATCAACCAAAGGAGCCTTCCCTTTATCCTTCTTAGGGCTAGAATCAGAGGAGACATTAGCTGCAGTCAACGCCTGAGAGAGTCGAGGGCATTTCCTCTACAGATGCCCATACTCATGACAAAACTAACATCTAAAAGGAAGGGTTTCGTAGTTGAGCTGCTGGATCCAAGAAGAGGATCCAAGAAAAATTTATATAGTCTGGCAAAGGGTTATTTAAATCAATTTCCATGCAAATACAGGCATAAGAAATTACCTTTTGATCCAGAGTTTATTGAGCCAAGCTGAACGGCTTGCCAAGAAAAAGAGAAATCATATGATGGATGTCAGTCCTCCAAAACTTGAGTGGAAGCCTAGGAAGACAAACCCAAATAGGGACCTTTGTAGGGAGCCCCTCCACCGAGTTGAACCCCACATGCTAGGGTTTCATGAAAAGCCCAACCTGATTGAAGAAATAAGGACCACCTTCAAAAGCCTTATTTATGTCTGCCATGCATGAATTTAACACAACCAAGAAATTTGTTCGCAACCATCATTAACTCCATATCTCCTTCAAGGTTCCAAACCCTCCGAGTCCAAGATTCTAGAGTTGGCAACAAAAGACGAAGACCCACAAACTTACAAATAAGACCATGATTACTCAGGCACTCCACATCCTCGAAAACTGAATCCGAATGGATCATCAAAACAGGAGGCTCTTGACTTCTCTCCAGATAGCCATTAACTTTTTTGAGTCTAGGTAATCCACTCCTAGATGCAGAGCCCGCACCAACTGACAACTTCTCTAGGTGCTCCAAAGACCTTGCATGCAAAGAGGGAGATGGATCTGTCATGTCCATGTCTACAGAGTTCTCTAAAATTGAGACTACATCACCTGCCTCCATCTCAAAACCTAGCCAGAAAAAAGGAAAAAATAAAAGCTCAAAAAATGGGGCTCCACAATCCCCAAACCCCTGAATGCTAGAGCCAGTAGAATGTAAAATATGATATTACCATGCAACCAGAGAGAAGCCCTCCATGCAGATAGAAGAGGGTAAAATGCAGCAGATAGAAAAAAGAGACATCACCACAGCTCCACACAAAGTAGTGCCCCCACCCTAGGTACCTTCCAAAAAACACCCCCTCAATTTCTCCAACACAGAGCAACAACACTAAATAATGGCGTGGCTAAGGTTTCTCTTAGCTTGCGTAGCAGAGGCACCAAGTCATCAACACCATTTGTTCTATCTGCTTAGTGTGATAACTTCATTCATGAATGTCTATCTTGCTGGAGTTGATCTTTTGAATTTTCTTCTTTGAGAGATGACAGGGATAAAATCAACTTCTTCAATTTTCTTAGTCTCTTTCTTCATTTGGATTTCTTCATTTTGCATTGTCTTCTCTGAGTTAGTCTTCTCTTTAGGAGTAGAAGATTGTGTGACTTCTTAATCATAGGCCAAACCTGATTTTATGAATAGAGGTCTCTGAATGTTTATTATATCATCTAGAATTTCAAATCTTTTTCCAAACTTGATATTCTTACTTAGCTGAGCATGAACATTTTCAACTTCCTTTCTCAATCAAACAATTTCTTCTTCAAGTTTTAAACACTCATCTGATTTGGCTTTGAAGGCAGTATTCACGATGTCTGCAATCCTTTTTCCCTCTTCAATTTGAATCTTCAAGCTAACAATCATTTCCTCTGATTCTTTGAGCTTTATCTTTTGTTCTTTGTTTTCTTTCCTTACTAAATCCAAGTCTTCAAGTGCAGAGATCAGTTCACCTTCAAGATCAACTTCACATTCTTCTTCATCAATGACTGCCATGTCTTCATTATTAGCAGCATTGTTTGAGTTGTCCAAGATTTCCATAGCCATGAATAGGGCTTCTTCTCTTTCATCTTTTGATGGGGAGTTGTCTACTTCTTCTGCTAAACTGCAGTCATCCTTAGAGTAAAGGCTTTTCTTGTTCTTGTTGAAGCTAGATCTTTTTAAACCCTTGTTACTATCTTCACTCTTTCTAAGAGGACATTTAGATGCATAATGCCCAATTTCACCACAATTGAAACACTTGAAAGGCAGTTTACCTTAGTACTTACCTGAACCCTTCTTTAGTTTCTTACAAAGTTTGCCTCTTCTTCCTCAGATTCACTAGATGCTTCTTCTTTGTTTATTTCTTTGAATGCATCTTCCTTTTTAGATGTGTTTTTTCTTGCATTTCTCATCTCATAGGTAGTGAGGGAACTAAATAATTCATCCATTGTAAATTTATCCAGATTTCTCACTTCTTCAATGGCAGAAAATTTTGAATCATACCTTTGAGGGAGTGATCTCAATACTTTCTTAACAACCATTGAATCTTCTACCTCTTCACCAAGACCTCTGATCACATTCACAACTTCATCTATTTGGTGTAGATAGTCAACTATGTTCTCTTCTTCTTTCATCTTTAGATTTTCAAAATTACCCTTGAAGGTTTACAATTTTGCTTGCTTTACCTTAACATCTCCTTCATGGATATTTTTGAGTTTATCCCATATGTCCTTGGCCATCTTGCACTGCATTACTTTGACAAACTTTGTGTTGGTTAGACCACTCAAGATAGAATTCTTAGCTTTAGCATTGTTCTCACAAGCCTTCTTCTCATCTAGATCTGTGAGAGGATTTGCAAGAGCAGTATAAACATCGATCATAGATCTCTAAACATCATACCCTAGAGAAGTAAGATAGGCCTCCATCCCTATAATCCAGAAGGCGTAATTAGTTCCATCAAATAGAGGTGCTCTGTTAGAAGCGAATCCTTCCTGTCTAGCCGTGTGTTCTTATCTAAGATCTACCTTCATCTGTGAGGTTGCACCAAGGAACCTTTCTCTAATACCAATTGTTATAACACACATATATATTGAGAGGAGGGGTGAATCATTATATACCACTTTTTACTTTCAGGAATAGAATATTTTCACATTAATCAAATTATGTAAGAACTATGCACAAATTCACACATCCACACAAGAGACCATAACAACAAATTTTACGTGGAAACCCAAGATGGGAAAAACACGGTGAGCAAGCTACTTGGATCTACTATCCAAATCTAGCCTCACAAAAATAAAATGATTTTTACAATAATCTTTGTGAGCACCAACTCAAAGGAAGCTCCAACTCCCTACAACACAAATCTATGGGCACCAACCTAATAGAATCACCAATCCCCTAATCTGCTACTACACATACCAGATGAGGCACCAACCCTTGTTACACTACTTTATGGGCATCAACTCAATGGAGACACCAATCCCCTAATGTGCTACAACACATACTAGATGAGGCACCAACCTCTATAATACAAATGAAGCAATTTACCTCATACATTGTTTTCTGTCTACAATCAGATGATAATTTTGTTAGACTATTGTCATACTGTTGTCTTCACCTCAACTCCTCGACTCTTCTAAAGGTGTGATTCTCCAGTGATCTATAAAATTCCTTCACACTTCATTCACATTTGCACATGTATATTCAGATTTTTTGCTAATACTCGCATATCACACACACACACAAATGCACAAAATGATCCCCCTTTTATATCAACCTATACAAAATAAATCTTCATTGTCGTTTACACTGTAATCTCCAAAGTTAGCCTCTACATTTTTAATTTCAATGTAAGCAATTCAAAAAGGGGCAGTCCATCCTAAAATTCCATGCTTTGAAACTAGGACCAAATTGCACAATCTTAGGTCTTACCAATCCACATTATAGGCCTGGAGCTAAATTAAAATAAATGAATCTACCATAACAAATATTATTTCTTTAATTCCAAGGAGTTGATCGTAAACTGAAATTCATGCATGCTACTATAATGGCGCCAACATTTAACTCTCTATTCTATGTCACCAAGTCAACCTCTAACTATATATTTAAATCTTTAATTTAAATATATTATATCCAATAACTTGACCTTTGTTGGCAAAAAACTCATTTTCACGAACCTTAGGCACAAAGGCCTTTATCGGTAAAAGTTGCTTTTCATGAACCATCGGTTAAACCCTTTATCGACAACAATACTTTTTTGCGAACTTTGAACTCTACTTCTTCATTATCAGTAAATTCTTATTCTCACGAACCTTGGACTCTCTTCTCCATTATCGGCCAAAGATGGCTTCCATGAACTTGACCTCACAAGCCTTTATCGGCTAGTCGGTGAATCGGCGAACTTTGAAACCTGCGAACCAACCAACTCTTCCTTTGTTAAGTTCGTGAACTTGACATTTTGCGACCTTAACTTCACATCCTCCTTTGTCGGCGAATCGAAAGGCAATCTTTGAAACTTACAAACCAATCAACTTTCCCTTTGATGAGTTCTTGAACTTGAAATTTCACCAATTCAACTTTACTTTCTCCTTTATCGACAAATCAAGAAATCGACAAACTTTGAAACTTACAAGCCAATCAACTTTCATTGAGTTCTTGAACTTGATATTTCGCCGGCTCAACTGTACTTTCTCCTTTATCGGCAAATCGACAAATCGGCAAATTGGCAAATTGGCAAATCCGCAAATTAGCAAACTTTGAAACTTGTGAGCTAAACTTTACTTTGCACTTCAAACTTTCTTCTTCATGCCTTCATTGCCCAACTTTCCTATTAGTGAACTTAAGATTTTGTGAACCAAAAAATTTGTTGACTGAAGGCAAAAATCATTCATGCCTTAGAATTTTCTTTGTCATCTTTTCATAGGCCAACAAGATATCGGGAAAACTGGTTGTTGACGAACCTGTGAGTTCATGAACCGAGCAAATTGCTGACTAAAGGCATAAATGGTGCCTTGAAAAAATTTCTTCTCTTTTCATCTTCTCTGAACTTCCTTTTGATATCAATGACAATATGTGTATGCACCTTTGACATCAATGACAACACTTCAAACAGGTCCGCGATGATCCTGCACTCATCCCCATCATACATTTCAAATCTTGGGCCACAAAACCCATAGGGAAAAGATATGCTTACATATCATAACAAGAAATTTATGTTTTATCTCACTGGTATGTCCATTTAGTTCTTGGAGATAAGGTACTTACCCCACTTTGCATTTCATTAAGTCTCTTAATAATAATATGAATGGTGGAGGGATGGGCTTGTGGAAATGGATGCTAAAGAGGGAACATGAGTGGATGAGATAGTGGAGGAAGGTGGAGTACTGGTATCTGATTTGAGAGAGAACAATGGGGTTACATGTTGGATATGAGAAATAACAACTATGAGGGGAAAACGAGCAATGTAAAACAGATCAAAGGTAAAAATAGGAGAGGTAGTGTGAGGAATGAAAAATGTGGGAGATGGAGTTTGAGAGTGAATTCTAGAAGAGAAGCTTGAGATTGTGTGGGAATGGGTGTATCATTAATAAATATTGATGAGCTTATCTTTTAACCAACACCTCTAAGAACCTCCATTCCATAAGATTTTACCATGGAGGGCCTCAACTAGATCCAAAGGATTAGCATTGTTATCAAGATGACCAAAATCATCTTTAAATTTGATTAATATTTTTAATTTTCCTCTTATCCATGGTTGCAAGATGAGTACCATGATCAAAGGAATCTTCTTCATTAAGATAAACCATAGTGTTCAAGTTTTGATTAATGGTTGTATTGATTTCATTCATGACCATGATTGGGTCCAACCTAGGGCTCCTAAGTGGAAGGTTAGAAATTAATTGATATTTTGGCATATAAGCAAAAATATTAAAGAGATAATAAGTCATTGAAACAATAAGGACCAATTCTAATATAAAACTTAGAAAACCACATATATCAAATCCAAAAATAGAAAAATGGCACAATCCTAGGGGAAAGAGTTAGAGCAGCTCAACAAGTCAAGTTCACCAAAATGTAAAGAAGTAAATTCCTCCCCACAAAAAAATATATTAAGTCTAGGAGGTAAACACTAATTAAACACTCTAATCAGATCTTAGTCCTAAGATAAATATAATTGAACGCTATAAGTAACAAGACAAGTAAATAGTAAATTAAATGAGGTTAAGAAGCACTAGGTCTTTGATAATGATAGAAAAAACTTAAAGGGACACTTCTAAAGTAGATAAGTTTATAGATTCTACACTACAATTGGACGTGACTGTACCTACAACTCTATCTAGGGCTTCCATGATCAATGTTTGATACAATGCAATTTTATCTCTTGGTCACTTGCTTCTAAATATTTCACCTCTGCTATGACAACTAAATTATGGTCAAAGTGGTGCTAAAGAACACCTTTGAGGGCCTAATTCAAGCACCTTGTTTATAGAAAAAATGGGGAAAGTGAAAAGTATGTACTTTTCTCCTCTACATGTGCATATTGATAACAATCTAACATCTAACATGAATAATGTCTTTACTATATTTTAAAAAATTACAAAAATAACAATAGTAAGAAAGGTTCTAAATTAACTTACCTATAATCACTCTAAATAAATTGATTTGTAACAAACAACTCCTCTCTTTGATAATTGTGTTAGTATAATAACTTGATTTATTTGATCATTCTAATATCAAATACGACAACAATATGTAGTCTTTAAAATAACTTTTTGTGCTTTTTAGGCTTTAAAACAAAATTCCAAATCATAACGAAAATTATTATAATTATAACTATTATGTAATAAGTTGTCTTAAAAGGAGCATGTTTGATAAATTCTTTTCATTGGAAAACCCCCAAATTGTGAACATTTTATAAAATTCTCAAGTTATTTAGGCCTATTAAGGTGCTTAAAGAGAAGATAGGATAGTTGGGATTAGATTGGTGGGACATGTGAAGTTAAGAAGAGTGGTATGTTACCTAAGAATTGAGATAAAATTTAATTATCAAGGGCATCTCAACATTTTTGGAGGTGAGTGGTATAATCATTTTGTAAATAGGTGATGGCATTAAGGTTAGCAAAATAGGGTAAGGAGAGATGTTAGAAGTTGGTAATTGAGGAATTTTGATTGGTTTAACATTGGAAGCAAGTTGCTCAAGTGGATGGAGCAAGAAAGCATGGCTTCCTAAGAAATATCTAGTAAAGGGAAGAGGAGAATGACATAGAGGAGTGGGTTGACAGGTGTTTTGGTGGGAAGGAGGAAGGAAATAATTAAAGGGGAGAACATGATTTGAGATTTTATAACCTACTTAGAGAAGGAAATTACAAATCTAGACTTAAGGGTGTGGATTCTAAGTATATGGAAGCTTGGAAAATAACTGGATGGCTCCCCATGTGTTGGTATTAGGGTACCAATGATGAAGCTTCTTCTTGACCCAAACCAAACAATAGGTAGGCATAATGTGTTTGACACAGTGTAGACACTAAGTTGTGCATATTTACTCTCCATGGCTATAGGCACATACTTGCTCCATGATGATATCAAGGGAGTAGAAAACTAGGTGGAAGCCTTCTTCAACTATTACTTGGGCGGCTTCCAAGACTCGAGCGAATATATATATATATGCAAACTCCATCAAACAATTATGAAGGTAAAACTTTCTACTGATGCTATTTTCAATACACCGATTTTCTATTGTGATGAGTCTAGTGATGACCCTATGGAAATTCTAACCCTAGTTCTAATGGAAAAATGTAAGAAATGTAATTGATTGTGTTATGGGGGGTTTAGTTTTATGCCTTGCATGGCATTTTTCCTCTGTGGATTGTTGTGGCTCGTGACTCTGTGTGTGAACAACAAGGCTTCACGGGGGTGGAGTTTTGGGTTTGGCCTTGGGCAGGGGTGGCCAAATGACTGTCATTTGATGTAATACATGCCCACTGCAACCTAATGACTATCACATAACTTGAAGACTATCTTATACATACTAAAATCAAAAGGCAGTGAAATGGTCACTTACCTGAAGGTGGTGGAGAATCAAGGTTGACGGAGAAAAAAACTTGTCACCGTAACCTATCACTTTCACCTGCCTATCGTGAAAAATGCCTACCGCAAATGATACGAGAAAATTGTTTTTTTTTGTTTTTAATTACTTAGTTTCGGGCGAAAATGACTCGCTCGGAAATGGCTTGCCCAAAATTGTTTTGACACGTATGGGCCACATAGGCGTGACGTAGTTTCGGGCAAAACTTACTCACCCGAAAAGAACTCGCTAGGAACTATTTTGTTAGCCCAAAGTGTGACACAGGTTTATGCTTTTACCCTTACAAATAAGCTTCTCTTAGCTTCAAGAATACTTATTCAAATATTCTCTACTAACAAGGCTAACCACATGAAGGTGGAAGCTCGCATGGCCTCCCCTAATTGACCTAAGGCTTTAAATTAACTTATACTCACTCAAAATAAAATTTGAGTTGTAATAAAAATTTCAACTCTTTGATAATTGTATTAGTATAATAAAGATTTATTTGATTATTCTAAAATCAAATAACCAAAAATATAGTTTTTTAATTTTTTTTGAGTTTGTTAGCCTTTAAAACAAATTTTAAAATCATAACAAAAATTATTATAATTAAAACTATTATGCAATAAGTTATCTTATAAGGAGAATGTTTGATAAATTTTTTTCATTGGAAAAATCCCCAAATTCTCAAGTTATTTGATAATAACAATAGGAACTAAGGAAATACCTCTCAATTTGGTAATTAATTTTTTTAAAATTTTACTTTCTTTCATTTTAAAATTTCACCATGTATATAATACAAACTAGCTTAAATTTACAAAACCCTTTTATATTTAAATGACATAAATATTTACCAATAAGCTTCTCTTAGCTTCAAGAATATTTCTTCAAATATTCTTTACTAACAAGGCCAACCACATGAAGGTGGAAGCTTGCATGGCCTCCCCTAATTGACCTAAGACAACCACAAAACAACACAACACAACACAACAAAACACAACATTACACAAAACACAACACCACACAAAAGAACAACATTACACAAAACACAATACCACAAGAAACAACACAACAAGCACATTTTCTTTTATGTGTTTTGTGCAATGCATGTAAACTGAACTGTATTGTGTGGGCAAATCCTAACTGTGAAATGTAGGCATAATTCTTTCTCCAAAATGTGGGAGAACGTGTGTTGTAACAAGATAATAAAGCATTACTTAACAACATAATGTTATTTTGATTTTCCAAGAACAATGCTACCACAAATTACTTAACTACGCATGGGTAGCAAATGGCACAAGATTGTAGAAGCATCCTTAGAGTTGATTCTGGGTGTTTGGTCCATTCTCAAATGGCACAAGGTAAGTGTCTATTGTTCAATGTTTGGATACACCACTATTTTTTTTTGCTAAATAAGTGCTACCAGTGGGGGTAGCTCCCTTTGTATTAAAACCGATAATAAGTTACAAAACCCTGCCTTTATGACAGCATGGAGTTACGTTTGGATGCACCACTATTGGCTGAATAATTCATTTCCAATTAAATAGGGGCTATTAGATCATAGTGGCATCTACATTTTTCTCATACTGAATAACTTTCAATCTAGGGTCTATGTTAACAATTTCCCTACTATGTCTATCTGGTCCAATTTTTCAAAACATATAAGTTTTAAACACAACTTTAGTTTTGTATGGCTCATTCTTCTTGAAGGTCTTCCATTTTTTCTTAGTTGGTATATTTTACTCATTTAGCTATTTTTATTGTTTGTCTATTGCATTTATCTTCAACTGTCTCCTAATCAAAGGTATGATCTTTGAGATAGACAATGTACACTAAATAGTGGGAGAATAAAGTAGAATTGTTAGAACATGTGGTTCTAGGAAAGGATATTGTTTACACTGTATTTGATTTCTGCCATTATGTCTATCTGGTCCAATTTTTTCAAAACATATAAGTTTTAAACACAACTTTAGTTTTGTATGGCTCATTCTTCTTGAAGGTCTTCCATTTTTTCTTAGTTGGTATATTTTACTCATTTAGCTATTTTTATTGTTTGTCTATTGCATTTATCTTCAACTGTCTCCTAATTAAAGGTATGGTCTTTGAGATAGACAATGCACACTAAACAGGGGGAGAATAAAGTAGAATTGTTAGAACATGTGATTCTAGGAAAGGATATTGTTTACACTGTATTTGAGATCTGCCACTATTACAAGGTGGGAAAGAAATAAAATGATTAAATCATATGAGGAAACTTTTTAAAAGAGTTTTCCATCTGTTTGTTAGACAAAATGGAGGTGTGGAGGACATCTTTTAGAGAGGAGAGAATAATTTAGCACAATAAATTATCGGGCAGGTTGCTCAAAGCATCAATCTCAATCTCTGTTGCAATTCATTTATATTCAAAGAAGCAATGCAATTAAATGCATACCAACACAAAAATGCCCCTAATGTGTAAAATAACTCCTAGAAATTCAACATAGAAAAAGGAAGAGGATACACAAGAAACACAGAAGAAGGGCAGGTAGTCACATAAAATGGTCATCAAAACAATCTAAAACATTAGGTTTATGCACATACCAGGTCCCTTTTTATCATTCTACCAACCTCACCAAGCACATCAACTTCAATGATTGCAGCTTCTCTGTATTATTACAACTTTTGAACAACTCTGATAGCTACAAATTCTCTAGATTGTCGGTAATAGCATTCCACAACTTGACCAAAATTACTTAAAATATAGAATATGTTGGAACATAATGACTTAAACCACTCTACAAACATTTTTCCTGAGTGAAACAATGGCACCCGCATAATAAATTTTTAGAACTTAAAAATGTGGAAAGAGAGATATAAAAAGAAAAAGAAAACCACAGGCCTAAATTTACCTTCCAACATTTTGCTGAGTATCTTGTCTACAAGTTCACATAAAAATAAACCTGGGTGAACCTATTAGAACTAAGGCAAACCAAAATGTTCATTCCTTAGAAAAGTAAAACACGATGTGAAAACTTAAAAATAAAAATAAAAAGGGTCTATGAAGTGGTTAAATCTAAAGCATTTTATCTAAAGATCTATATTCCAAAGGAGAAAATACTAATGGGTATAAGGTGAAAATGTATTAATTACAACAAAGTATTAAATTATTTGCAAGATCTATCTACCTAGAAGAAGAATTTTGCCTCCTCAACTGAGGCTTCCTTTGATTTGCCTATTCCTCTACTCTGCTTCTTCCTCTGCTTTGCCTCTTCCTCTGCTAACACACATGTAAAACCAAAATTAAAAAGAAAAATAGAACAAACCACAATGAACGACATAGATAGATAGACCAATGTGCACACTGTACCAAACTTTACCAGAAAAATAAAAAATCCTAGGAAAAACAAACCAAAAAAATTAGAAAAAACACCAATGGAAAGAAAACCTTGACAAAAAAAAAATTATAATCAAAGAAAGAAGGAGAAGACAAGACAACACATTAACATGAGGAGAAAAACATTCAAAAAAATAGAAAGAACATTCTCAAGAAAAGAAATAAACTCAGAGATTGAGTGTTTATATGCTTTTTCCCAATTACATTTTTCTTTCCCATTACATTTATCTTGACATGCTTTTTTGTCACATTTTTGTTTGTTTATCTTGACATGCTTTTTTCCCGCCATAACATCAGATTTTTCTTTCCCGTTACATTTTTGTTTGTTTATCTTGACATGATTTTTCCCGCCATTACATTTTTCTTTCGCATTACATCATATTTTGACATTCAAGCAACGACTATTTAGTCTTTCACTAATTTGGTGAACAAGTAATAAGTAATTTAAACAACAAAATAGTTTTTAAGTATTAAAACTTTTAATAAATATTTTAATTAAATTTATCTGGTTAATAATTTTTTTTAATTAATTAATTTTTAGATTATATTAGTAACTTTTTAAAATTTGTATTATTTTAAAAATTGAGTATTCTTATAAAAAAAATTATGTAAAAGTTTAAAAGAGATTTTTTTTATTTGTTATTTTTGTTATCTAATAAGTATATGATTTTATTATTCAATGGAAAATTTTTAAATTTTATTTTTCTATTTATTATTTAGTCTTAAATAATTATAAAATGATATTTTTATTAAAATAATACACATAAACATACTATTATAATCATCATAAATTAAAATTATTATTTGTAAAGGTGAAATTTGCATATCCATACCATTTCCCATTTATTTTTGTGTCCACTTTGGTGGAATGTCCTAAATGCAATAACATTTACAAAGTGGCACACTATTGTGTTGTGTTTGGCTAATTCCCTAATGTTATCCATCCCTATTTACTCGTGTACATTTATCCCACACATTTGTCATTTACCCCTCAATAGTTTCACACATAATTGCACTCACCTCCACACAATTGCTACATGCCTAGGAATGGTGGTTTATCCTTGAGGTTCATTTCTATGCCACATGGGTTTAACCTAGTTTAATCTCAAGGCACATAGGAATGAACCTAAAATTTTTAATTTCCAAATTTTAAATTCAAAGTTCAAATCTCTTGCCCTGCACACATTTATGTGACATGTTGTTATGTCATCGTATTTAAAGACATTCAATGTGCGATTAATTTATATGGAATTTTAAAAGGTGAAATCATTAGAGCACACTTCAATTTTTTAAGGGACAAAGAATCAATCCACTTTATCTACATATAGGCCACATGTGTGCTTTTTTATGTTTTATTTGATATTAATCCTTATTGCTAATTTGACCCAAAAAGGGGTTGACCTAGGAGAACATGTTCTCTATTGACTCAATAATCTCCTAAATGTGTACATGTAGACACCATCTTACATCAACCATATTCAACTACCAAAGGAGAAAAGACAAAAATAGATTTATTGAATAAACATTTTGTCAAATCACTTAGACACACATCAAATCAAATATATGTCAATCGAGATCAAACCTAATGAGTGTAAGATTGAACTGCATTGAATCCTAAGACTACATATCTAGAATCTGACACATTCATCTAATTGAGGACAATCATTTAGTCACTATGGAAAATGGATTTTGCATGAATTGAGTGACATTATTCCACTGTTTGTCTAGAGCTAAGTACCCTATCCTCTCATTTAATTATCTCATGTATTACTATTCATTTATTGACCCAACTAATTTAATCTAGGTTAATTTATGCTTATTGATTGCATTTGTTTAATCTGCCTAGGTTATTTATGTTTAAAGGTAATTTATTTCTATACATTTTTGTGAAGTCAACATTTTGTTATATGCAACCTAGGATTTGACCTTAGGATTTTACCACGGGTCTTCCAATTAGAGTTTGCATATATAATTTATCCTTTCATTTTAGATATCTTGGGGTTTGGATCAACTTTTATTTGCATATGGTTACCATACTTAGATTAGGATATGACTATACATAGTGACATATACCTTTGATCCTACCCACCTACCCTTGGACAATTCACCATCATGGCTATTGTTAAATTATTCCTTGGTTGATATGCATGCATACATTTCTAATTTTGACACGTGTTATTATCTTTTGTGACACATGATCCTTCTATCCTTGATACTCTCGTGATATTTGATACGATTTAGATGAGGATGATGGTTTTTTATGTGGGTGTTATTTTATCATGTATTAGCATTTCCCTCCTCTATTAAGATGATTGGTTCTTATCCTTTTCTTTTACACATAATTCACTTGTCCATGAGCCTTATATTAAACCTTTTTCTCCTATGGCTTGTGATAATGATAGGCATATGACACAACTAGTGTGATAGCCATTAGTAACATTACATCTCTTCACATATTCAAGACATTGTTATACATTTTGATGTTATTTCTTTTATATACATCATGATGCAGGAGCATCCTTGGGGAATAGAGAAATTCTACATCACCATCATTCACTTGGTTTGTTTATTTACAGTTTTAATTCATCAGTCAATTGTAGAAGTCATCATGATTTGCCTATTTTATATTTGAGTATTGAGGTTTTGGTCTAATATTATGGAGGAGTATTTGGAGGTCATATTCACATTCAAGGAGAATTAGATTCATGTAATGACTTATTTGGGTTTGTGAACTTATATCACACCAGAAAATTGTCACAGTTATAGAGTTACTATTGACACTAGAGAATTGGAAGTATCAAGGTAGACATGTGAAGACTTATTAGACCCATGGGAGAAAACATTGGGCACCATACATATTTATTTTCTATTGTTTTGGTTTGGTTCACAAAATTAGCTGAAATTTTCAGGGAGTATTGAACTTTACAGTGCCACCTTGCAGCTGACGTCGACTATTAAGAAGGATGGAGATTGATATATATTGGTTGTCCACAATCATTTGAAAAGGCGAAGAGGATATAGAAAGTATTATCTTGTGAAGGCAGGAGATATGATTTTAGGCATGAGTATGAAGGTTCAAGATGGAGTTTGGGGATAAGGATATTATATGTATTAGTTGTCATTTCTTTGTAGCCTAGCATATACGTTGTAGAAAATTGTAACTTCTTTGAGAATTTTAATAATGTAATAAGGAATTATTTGGAGGCTGGGTTTTTACCTCTTTGAGGGTTTTACTAGGGTATATATTGTGTCATTTCATTGTGAGATTATGTTTTGTGTATGTGTTTATTGGTGTTAGCTACATGACTAGTTGTTCCATGGGTTCTACTTGTGAACAAATCATCGAACTAGGGTGACCTACAAGAAACTTGTCAATAGATCACTAACTGAGAGGTAGATGCAAGGGGTGATTGTAGGTGGACCACCTGCCAAAGGTATTTTGCAAAAAATCTAGGAAAGATGCTACCACAAAGAGTTTAGGGAGTTTTCAACATTGCCAGAAAGTTGGATGAGGTGTTGAAAGAAGTAAGAGAGAATAGGATTAGACTGGAGGCTTTGTAGAAGATAGAAAAGGGAAGGAAGATTGAGGTATGATGATGAGAGTGATGTGGAGGAGATGCTAGAAATGATGTACAAGACCTAGAGGATTAGGAAGAAGAGTCAAAGTAGGTGAAGGTGTTAAAGGCTATTTCCAAAATTAGCAAGAGAATTAGAATGGAAGTTCTAAACTACTATGGTTATATGAATCCATAAGAATTGATTTATTAAATAAATGACTTGGATGAGTATTTTGAGTAAGAGGAGATTGAAGACCCTAAGAGAGCTAGGTTTGTAAAGACTAAGTTGAAGGGACATGTTTTTTAGTGGAAGGGAGTACAACTAGAAAGAAATAGGAGGGGAAGAAAGAATAACAAAATGTTAAGAGTATTCCTACCCCTGTTGGGTCCCCCCAAAACCCTAAGGATCTTCCTGCTAATACTTTGACCCCCTGGTCCTCTACGAAGAAAACTTCTATAGCCTCCCTGGGAGATAAGAAAAAATTTCCTTCCTTGGAGGGCCCTCCTGGGGTTGGTGTTAAAAATTCAAGGTCCCTTGGTCAGTCTTTCGGCTGAGGGCCTTTGTGTTCTTAAAAACAACCCTACTCATTCTGGTGGCAAGAAAAGGGAAAGGGACATAAGTGGTTCTATGTCAGATAAGGCTATCAAGAAAGATAAGGGAGTTGCTTCTGGTGAGGAGATTATGGCGGAGGAACTCCCTCCTAATAACAAGGGAGAAGCTAATGCCCCAAAGAGGAAAGGTAAGGCTCTCAAAGGCAAAGGTAGTGGGGGTTCTACTTCCAAAAAACCCAGCATTCATCGCTCCAGTGGCTTGGCTGGTGCAAAAACCCCGGTGGTTAAGATTGTGGATTACTCGTCTGCCTCAAACCCAGAAGAGGAGATATAAATTAAGGAGGTGAAGCTAATGCCCAATCAACTCGATTTCCAAGAGGGAGCTAGTCTCTTTGAGGAGCTGAACAATTCTTTCTATGATATTGAGAACGAAGAAACTAATACTGCTTCAGATCAAAATGATATAGAATTTTAGGGTATGGGTGCTATCAATCTGGATAGTTGTGGTAGCTGCAGCCATCTTAAGGGGGAAATGGATGAGCTAAAAGAGAGAATGGCTACTCTTGAAGATAAGATGAGGGTGATGGCTACTATCTGTTCCAAGGTTACTCACTGCGCGACCACTTCTTTGGCGATCCTGTAGGATATTCAAGGTGTCAAACATGGCGAAGAGAAGAACTCGGATAGCAAGGATGAATTGCTTTGGTTTCTTAGGGAGGACTGGAATAAGCTCCTAAAGTAGTTTCTTTTGGTTGTTGTCTATTTTTTTATTATGGTTTAAGTTTTTTGTATAACTCTATAATGTTTATTAGCTGTTAGTGTGATGTTGCTCTGCTACTCGTGGCCTATCTGGACTGTTTTACTTGCCCTTGTGGCATTTTGTGTTAAGGATCTGCCCCCTTTTTGGTAGCTTATCTTAATCAAAAACAAAATGGGAGAGAATGATTGTAAAATTGAAAAGATTATTCATACCAATGGGCTATGAACTATAACTACTAAAGAAATTACAAAGATTGAGGAAAAGGGATAGGACTATGAAGGAATACGTTAAATAATTTCACAAACTAATTATTAGGATAGGACATGGTGAGACAGACAAAGAGGGGTTGTGAGATACATTAATGGTTTGAGAGAAAGTATTCAAGAAGAGCTAAACCTGGTCAGATTGACTAACATAGAAGAGGCATACCAATTTATGATCAAGGTAGAAGGCAAGTTAAATAAGAGGTTTGAGAATTAGTAGAATCAACAAAGAAGGAAAGAGGAGAGACCCTAGAGAGAGAGATCATAGTGCACGCTGATAGAAGACCCTACCAAGAAGACATGAGAGCTAATAATTTCTACTGTCGAGTTAAAGGAGAAAGATACGAATACCATACAAATGGATAATAAAGAGGAAGAGAAGGATATAGGCTCAGAAATGAGAAGATGAATTTTAGGGGAACATGCTTCAAGTGTGAAGAAGGTCACAAAGTGTTTGAATGTTTTTAAGACCAAGGAAAGTAGCCAAAAAGTAGCACTAGAGATAAGTTTGGGGAAGAACCCTAAAGATCATGTGAGTTTGATGATGACCCTAAACATGGGGAATCAATAATTATGAGGAGGGCCTTGATGAAGCATCTTGAGGGAGAAGGACCAATATAAAGAAAAAAACATGTTTAGAACTAGATGCAAAGTAGGAGGGAAGTGTTTGAAGCTAATTATTGATAGCAAAATCACATACAACCTAGTATCATAAGAAATGGTTGAAAAATTAAAATTAGAGAGGCAAAAACACCCAAACCCTCACATAATTGCTTGGTTAGAGCTGAGAGAACAAAAGGTAATGGTCAATGAATAATGTTGAGTAAGATTCAAAATATGGGGTTACCATGATGAACTCTCATGCAATATATAATACCAATGGATGGGTGTCACCTATTGTTGGGGAGGCCATGGAAGTTTGACTAGTAGGCTATACATGATGGGAGAGAAAACACTTACACTGTAACTAGGTATGGCCAAAGACAAATGTTAATGCCACTGAGAGACAGGGAAGATCAAGTTGTAGCAATGCAAGGATATGCTTGGTAGATGGAAGGAAACTTTTGGATGGAAAAATGCATGAGAATGTTTGCTTTGTGTTGATTCCCCATGGCATGTAGTGCCATAAACGAAGGGAGCACAACCACAAGTGATGATGAAGCACCATAGGAATTTTTAGAACTACTAGAAGATACCAAGATATCATATGTAACAAGATGCTAGAAGGGTTACTACCAGTAAGGAGTATTAATCATCACATGTATCTAATTCTAGAAGCAAGTTTAATGAATAAAGCACTGTAGAGAATGGCACTAGTAGAGAATGAGGAGATAATAGGCAAGTAAAAGAGTTATTAAGGGTTTAAGTTAAGAGAGTTTGAGCTCATGTGTGGTACCCATAGTACTAGCACCTAATAATGACAATGAGTGGAGAATGAGCATTGATTCTAGATAAATCAATAAGATCATTGTAAGATACACATCCCCATTTCCAAGGATGGATGATATTATGGGTTGTCTAAGCAAAGCAAAGTACTTCACCAAGATTTACTTGAAAAGCGGTTATCATTAGATCAGGATAAGAGAAGGGGATGAATGGAAAATACCTTTCAAGACTAATGAGGGGTTGTTTGAGTGGCTTGTTATGACTTTTGGACTAACCAATGTGCTAAGCATGTTTATGTAGTTGTTGAATGAGGTATTAAGGAAATTATTGGGTAAGTTTGTAATAGTTCATTTGGATGACATTCTAATATTTAGTAAGACCAAAGAAGAACACTTGGAGCATATCATATTATTACTACAAAGGTTGAAAGAAGAAAAGTTGTTGATCAATTTGAAAGTGTAGTTTCATGAGAGAACTAATATATTTGGGGTTTGTGATCTCAACTGAAGGTTTGAATGTAGATTCAAAGAAAATAAGACCAATTATGGAGTGTCTTACACTAACAAATGTAGTGGAGGTGTTATGTAGAAAATAAGATCTAGGCTAACATGTACATCACCCTAAATCAATCCTTTTCCACATAACATTGGAACTCAAATCAAGGAGACTCAATACTTAGCTACATTCCTCAAAGGAGAGTTGAGAGGTCTCTTGATTGGTCCCTTTGTTTCCAAGGATGGTGATATTATGACTAATTATCAAATCTAGGGTTTATAGGGTTAATATAGAGAAAATAGGAGCTATAGAACCGAAACCGTCAAAAACCCAGAAAGTAGTGGTAGGGAGGAGCTAAACAGAGCTCACAAAACATGATTCTAGAAGGTTTTGGTCATTCAAACATGGGGGATAGGGGTTCTAGGCACCCAAGACCTAAATTAGGGTTTTACAGGATCTTAAGATCTGAGTGCCTTCGCCTATCTACCTTCTAGCCTCCAGTCACTTGTTATCTTCAAATTCCTCCAGATGCGACTTACACACAAATAAGAAGGGAAAAGGGTTGGTGCTATTTAGGAGCTTGCCTAAGTCAAGCTTCATGAATTGTATTTTGACCTCCACAATAGCAATGATGAGAGATCAAAGAGTGTATGCCCTAGGAGGGCAGAGGCAAATCTGAAGTAGAATGGAATGTTGTAACAAAGCACGAAGGAAGGACGTCACCATGAGTATGGAAACCCTATCTTTTTTGATGTGGCATCATAACTTGACTCAAGAAGTTGGTGTATCCCAAATAAGCAGAGAGATCTTCACAATACCTACAATAAGTTAGTACAACAAAAATAATCCACCATAGACAGCTTTAGAGAAGAATAGAGAGCATGTGAGAGAGATTGCAAGAGTGCCTAGATTGCTTAGATGTTCAAATTAATAAACTAACTTGCTTATATATGAATTCCCATTGATTTTTAGGGAATTAGACCAAATGGGGCCGACATGAGGAACATTAGAGATGTCCTAAGCCAGCATATCATTAATTTAGCTTCGAGTTCAAGGAGGTTCTAGGGCGTTGGGTGCCCTTGACCTTTGTACCCCTTAAACTCTGAGATAAGCTCAATTAAGTGGGATTAGTACCATTCTAAAGTCATCTTTTAGGTTTTGTGCATCGGGAATGAGAATTAATTGTTTTAGGTCCATCCAAGCGCTAAACTAGGTGTAAAATGGCAAGGGTAACATTTTACTCCATAACATTTAGCCCCCATTTAATGTGGGTATGATCTTGCACTCATACTTGCACTAAAGTACGAAGAGGATAGATTTCAATTACAACAAACATAGAAGCCATAGAATGTCACCGAAATTGAGGGGTGAGCAAGCCCCCAAGTTTAGGATTCTAGGAGTCTAATGATTAGCAAGAGGAGTTGCGTACACATAAGACACAAGGCATAATTCACTCATACATTAAGCACTTATAAAACATGAGACAAGACAAGACATACACAAGACATACACTTGAGAAATCATAATGTATACATGTGATACACAAAGTATACACACCATACACAGTATACATACTATTCACAAAATATACATAGAATACACATGAAACACACATGGAATACATGCAAAGCACTCAATAGGCATACATAAGTAATACATAAAGAATAAGAATATATGAGGATAATACCCACATCATACAACAATCACAAGAAGCACATAACGAAAGACCCTGAGTCAACATGACAAAAGAGACCTCAATCTAAAGGGTTGTCTCAATCGCTGTGCATCATTCCTCAAGATATAATAAGAAGAATGCTAAGAAGGGGTTAGTTAGAAATAAGAATAACAAGAGGGTAAAAACACATCATACACATAATCCACATCAACAAAAGTATTTCCACTCAAGGGAACACACATCTCACCTCCCGCAAGAGGATTTATACGAAGCCTTGCAGAATAAGAGGGCATTGCAACCATACCCAAAGGTACTCTATCCAAACTCAAGTTGGTGGTTCCAACCCTTCTCCCAAATGTGCAAGGAGCTTCAACTTAGGAGAACAAGATAGACTCAAGATCTTGCTTCCAAGGTTGTTGCAATCCTTTCCAAGAGAGCGTAGCAGCAAAGATAATCAACAAGTGTTTTGATAGAAAGATGAGAGTAAGGATCATACCACGAGATATGCCCCCACCTTAAAGTGATTGCTAACTCCATTAGGGAGAAATTTCCTTTAAGGTAGAATAGGTAAGAAGTGTAAAACAATCATGAGATCTTTCTAGAAGCACATGCCCAAATGATATGTGTTCTCAAAAGCTACATCACAATAAGGGGTTGCCCCAAGATGAGAAAACCAAGGCAATGCTTGCAAGAATGATACACAATGGCTTGTATAGTCATGGTATGATGCCGAGCATTTAAACAAGGTGGCACATAAATATGAGGAAGATGGAAGAAAGATCACATGAAAGAAACAATTGAATAATGAAATGATGCTAAATCATCCAAGAGAAATAACAAAATTGTACATCACAACACATAGAAGAATGAAGATACATATAGAGGAATTACACAATGCACTCTTTCTCCTTGTACCTTTGTGCTAACAAGGGTGCCAAGAGAGAACTAACAATCAACAAAACATCACAATACAAGGGTAACATTACATATAAGCATAACACAAATGAGGAGGGACCACACTCATAAGTTGGCCTATAACATATTGTCCTCCCCCAAATTGTTTATTATAAAATGGATGGAGGAAAAAGTGCTATATGGACTTCATCAAGCGTGGTGAAAAGTGCTAGAGCCATACCGTTTTTGAACTTGTTGAATTTTGTCACCCAAGGTTTGACATTCCTTAGTGGAATGGCCAAGCGCTTGATGATGTGCACAATAACGAGGTGTTGAATGATTATTTTTTTGAATCTTTTTGTGTGTGGAGGAAGAAGAGTGATTAGGTGGTCTTTGAGTAGACTTGACAACATACACTCTTGTTGAGATAGAAGAGAATATATAGGTGGAGTAGGAAGCAACCCTTTTTGTTGTGAACATGGTGGAGAGAACATAGGAGAAGGTCATAAACCTTTAAAACTACTTTAGACAAGTGCGGTGTTGGTAGCACAGGTTCCTTAATTCCTTTTTCTTTACATCCTAACCCATTTCCATTGTGTCCAAGTTTAGAAAGAATTTTGAATCCTGCACACCCATAATGCATCTCCAAATCCAAAGGAAGAGGAGAGACCATATGACTAGCTTTGTTGAAATGAGAAGTGTCATCATGTGTTGAAGAAGAAGGATTATTCTTTTTATAATGTTGAGGAGGGTCAATCTTTGTTTCAACAAGCCCATGGGGGTCGAAATCTAAAGAGCCCCATTCATCATCAAGACAAGTATTAGAATAAGAAGGATCATCATCACGTCAAGTTCACAAAATTGTTATGTAGAAAATGAGATCTAGGATAACATGTACATCACCCTAACTCAATCCTTCTCTATATAACATTAGAACTCGAATCAAGGAGACTCAATAATCAACTACATTCCTCAAAGGAGAGTTGAGAGGTCTCTTGATTGGTCCCTTTGTTGCTAAGGATAGAGATCTTATGACTAATCAAATCTAGGGTTTATAGGGCTAAAATAGAGAAAATGGGAGCTACAAACCTAAAACCATCAAAAACGTAGAAAGAAGTAGTAGGGAGGAGTTGAACAAAGATAAGAGAAAATAATTCTAGAAGATTTTGGCCATACAAATAAGGGGGATATGGGCGCTAGGCACCCTAGACCCAAATTAGGGTTTTGTAGGATCTTAAGATCTGAGTGCCCTCGCCTATCTGCCTTCTACCCTCCTATCACTTGTTATCTTCAGATTCCTCTAGATGCAACCTTCACACAAACAAGAAGGGAAAAGTGTTGGTGCTATTTAGGAGCTTGCCCAAGTCAATCTCCGTGAATGGTGTTTCCACCTCCATAATAGCAATGATGAGATATCAAAGAGTGTGTGCCCTAGGAGGGCAGAGCCAAATCTAAAGTAGAATGGAATGTTGTAACAAAGCATGAAGGAAGGAAGTCACCATGAGTATGGAAACCCTAGCTTTCTTGATGTGGCATCACAACTTGACTCAAGAAGCTGGTGTATCCCAAAAAAGTAGAGAGATCTTCACAATACCTACAATGAGTTAGTACAACAACAATAATCCACCATAGAGAGCTTTAGATAAAAATAGAGAGCATGTGAGAGAGAGTGTACAAGAGTGCCTAGATTGCTTAGATGTTCAAATGAATAAACTAATTTTCTTATATGCATTCCCATTGATTTTCAGGGAATTAGACCAAATGGGGTCGACATGAGGAAGCATTAGAGATGTCCTAAGTTGACATATCATTAATTTAGCTCTAATTTCAAGGAGGTCTTAGGGCGATGTGCACCCTTGACCTTTGTGCCCCTTAAGCTCTGGTATAAGCTCAATTAAGTGGTCTTAGTCCCATTCTAAAGTCATCTTTTAGGTTTTGTGCATCGGGAATAAGAATTAATTGTTTTAGGTCCACTCAAGTGCTAAACTAGGTGTAAAATGGAAAGGGTAAACATTTTACTCCATAACAATACATAAGATCTTTTCATGGGTTGGCCAATTTTTACAGGAAGTTCATAAAAAATTAGTAGTATTTGTGCATTGCTAAGTGAGATAATGAGAGAGGACACGAGGGAATTCAAGTGGAGTATAGAGGTTGATAGGAGCTTTGAGTTAGTGAAGAATAAAGAAATAGGAAAACTAGTATTAGCCTTTCTAGATTTCAATAAGATATTCCAAGTGGAGTATAATGCAACTGGGAATGCAATTTGGGTAGTATTAAGCCAAGAAGGGAGACTAGTAGCTTATTTTAGTAAGAAGTTGAAGATGCCAGGAAGTGGTACTCAGTCTATGACCAAGAATTTTATGCCATATTACAAGTAATAAATAAGTGGAGACATTCCATGTTACCCAAAGAGTTTTTATTGTACATCAACCATTCAACACTATATGTAGTAAGTAGAATTCATGCAAAGTTACACTTTTGTATTGAAACATAGAAGTAGTAAGTCGAACAAGGTTGTTTATGCATTAAGTAGAAGATAATCTGCTAACAAAAATGAGGGTAGAAGTAGTTGGTTTTAAGGAGTTAAAATTTTTGTATGAGGTCGATCCTGATTTTATGGAGGCATGGAAGGCATGTAAAGAGTCAGTAAGCATGGAAAGAAGTAAGTGGTTGGATTACATGATTCAAAATGAGATTTTATTTAAAGGGTGCCAATTATGTATACATAGAATCTCTATGAGAGAGAATATGATTAAAGAGAGAAGCATTGTGGAGGTTTGGATGGATATTTTGGGATAGATAAGACAATTACCTTGATCAATGATAACTATATTTGGCTATAAATATATAAGGATGTGAGGAAATTCATTCAATGTTGTAGGACTTTCCAAGTTACCAGGGGAAATAATTAGAATGTTGGGCTACACTAGCCACTATTAGTGTCGCATAAGCCATAGGAGGACACAAGTATGTATTTTGTATTAAGACTTCCATGGA
The DNA here is from genome assembly GCA_027924645.1 of Cunninghamia lanceolata. Taxonomy (NCBI): domain Eukaryota; kingdom Viridiplantae; phylum Streptophyta; class Pinopsida; order Cupressales; family Cupressaceae; genus Cunninghamia; species Cunninghamia lanceolata. The sequence continues at coordinate 421,386 of BSBN01001490.1, forward strand.
TGCAAAGTGGAAATGATTAAATCATGGTAGTAGTAGACATGTTTTCCAAGATGGTGTACTTCATTCTATGTATGGAAAGAAATGATGAGATACACATACTAGATTTATTTTTTACAGAGGTAGTAAGGTTGCATGGTTTTCCAAAGAGAATAGTTTTTGTTTAGGGTAAAATTAGATTTTGTTAATCTTTGTTGTTTAGATGTCAAAACCCTCCTTTCCACTAAACATTAAAGGATCTAGGGTCGAGTGGCGAGCACTATCATACCCTAGGTCACTTACAAATGAAGGGAAACTTGGATTAGGGAATTAATTATCAATTTTTCTTCTCTTATGTCCAATTAACCATTAAAACCCTAATTATGCAAATATGACGACAAATTAACGAAAGACAAAAAAATCTCTTACAGATGGGAGTAAAATAGCAAATCACAGAATACCTATTTTCAGGGTTCCAAGGTAGAACAGTCAAGGACTAAGGTGCGGGTGCCCAAGTCCAAGATACCTACTTTTTTTGGGAATCTGGACCTCCTTTCGACACTGATCATCCCTGTAACTTCTGTTTCCTGAGATCTGTCTACGGAGGACACTATTGCGAGCACCCTAGTACTGGAAGTGCTCCTGTGTCTGACTTCTCTTCAGATCCTGAATCCCTGATGTCTGCCAAGCCGCCCTGCAACTCCAATTTTTCCAGATGCGACACCTGTAACCTACAATCACAAGACTTGGTTTGGGGGTTGTGGTGTTTAGAGGTTTGCCTCAATCAAACCTCAGAGGACACTTAAGTTTCTGAACACCGTTGTCAGATAAAGATGGCGTGCCCTTGTGAGGCAGAGGCCAAAAACCAAAGGCATCAATGATAAAACACAATGATATGTCACCTTGTAGTGAAGCTCTCATGGAGGAAGATGCTCTTCATGCCATGAGAAGATTGATATTCAAATCTGCAAACATCAACACACAAAACATACAAGTCTGCTCTTGCAACACAATGGAAGCCTTGAATCACCTTAAGAACACTTGACTATCACACTTGCTATCTAATTGTAATCTAGTTTACAAATGAATGCCTAAGGTTGCTTATATATGCAACTTCAAGCTCTCTTGCCAAGAAATTAAAATTCAAACTTTACCGTGTCAGAAAAATAACCAAATAACGGTCATAAACCGACACCCAAAAATTAGGGCTACCCCAAAATAGGGCAGGACTAGGGCATAGGTGCCCAAGTCCTCCCCCCTATTTTAGGCAGGGTACAGCTCAAGGGGTCCACCTAGGTCCAATTTGCCATGGAACCTAGGTCTCATTCCATCAGGATGCCAAAATATGAACTAAAATGTCCTAAATGCACTCAAAAGACCCAGGAGCTAAACCTTATGAGGGAAAAGCCCCCAAGGGGACATTTTCTGACGTTACAGTTTTATATAGAGACACTAAGTTTGTGGGGTACTTTTAGAGGACCTTGTGGAAGAATATGAAAATAGACTTGAAATTTAGCTCAACTTATCACTTGTATACTGATGGGAAAACAAAAGTAGTGAATAGGAGTTTGGTTAACTTAATAAGGTGCTTGGTTGGAGAAAAGGCAAGAAATTGGGACATGATCTTATCATAGGTAGAATTTTCATACAATAATTTAGTGAACAAGAGTAAGTTATAAAGACACCATTTTATTTTGTGAATGGAAACAACCCAAAGAATTATCAAAACTAAGAGACATTAGTAAAGAAGATAAGAGGAGTGCAGAGGTAGAAGAGTTTAGAAGAGTTCATTGAACATGTGAATAAGGTGCATGAGGAGGTAAGAAACCACTTGGAGAAGATGAATGGCAAGTACAAACAAGAGGTAGAAAGTGAGGGGCTCAATTTTTAATTTAATTAGGTGCCTAATGTAGGAGCATCCTTGGGGGAAACATAGTGACATATACCTTTTATCTTACCCACCTACCCTTGGATAACTCACCATAATGGCTATTCTTAAATTATTCCTTGGTTGATATGCACACATACATTTCTAATTTTGACATGTTATTATCTTTTGTGACACATGATCGTTTCCATCCTTGATACTCTCATGATATTTTAAGCTATCTAGATGAGGATGTCAGTTTTCTATGAATGTGTTATGTTATCATGTATTAGCATTTCTCTCCTTCATTGAGTTTATTGGTGTTTATCCTTTCCTTTTAGACACAATTCAATTGTCCATGAGTCTTATATAAAACCTATTTCTCCTATAGTTGGTGATAATGATGAGCATATATGTAGTGAGGATTCACCATGTGTTAATGACACAACCAGTGTCATAAACATTGATAACATTACATCTCTTCACATATTTAAGACATTATTATACATTTTGATGTTATTTCTCTTATATGTCATCAAAGCCCTATGTTCATAATTTCATGTACTTTTAGTGAACTACCTTCTTTCATATATGATGATATCCTTAATGACCATTTTGTACATTTCATGTTGATCCTATGGATGTTCATGATAGTCTTTCACATAGTGACACCTTGCATGATGATAACATGCATCTTGATGTTAGTGCATTAGCTTCACATTTAGATCATATTGATACTTCATATGTAATCATGATAGAAAGGTCTAAGAGGGATAGTCCAATCATGTAGCCCATGATGCAAAGGCTTAAATCATAAGTAAACCACAAGTTACCACAACACACAAGTTTCACATATTGACTAGTTAGCTTACACAATTAACATTGATTCATAAACATAGTTTGCCACAATGGACCTCTTACATGCCAAGCCATAGTCATTTGATTACACCAAGACTAATCAATATTACATAAATGAATTGTTGCCACTAGGGCATCCTACATGCAAAATACTATACTAAATTATGGAAACACTTCCAAACATATTACAAGCAGATGTAAAGATTTCTGACACCAAGATGGGGACCAAAATATAATACAACCTCAAAGTTAAACACAAGCCTTTTGCAAGGGCTATGACATGACCTAATATAAGTATTCTCAACACCACCATCCTACATGCCACCTGGGCACCTTTAGATTGTATCCTACATCATATTACCAACTACCACACTCTATCACTCAAATCTCACTCTCTCACTACTAAATTTATCTTCTACACCTCTACTTAATCCTACTCCTCTTCACTTTCTTTCTACCAATTCAAGACTTCTTTTTTATACCATCCTCAAACTCCTCATTTCATCTGCATTGACCTCATGTTGGCGCATTCCCCCAAACCAAATGAAATGTGTTGCTTACTAGATATAATAACTTACAAATTACAATAATTCTATAACGAGCCACCCAATTTAATAATAAGAAATAATGAAAAAACTAGAAAATTAATAATACATAAATGCCACAAATAAAAATTTCCTTTTCAGGTATAAATAAATTCTATTTTTTCAATTAAGGATGCCATCATTTTATCAACACATAGATTTCAATATATAAATTTAAAATCAAGAATAATAATATATAATCTCATATTAGGACAACTAGCTTTCTAATCCATTACATCAAATATACATGGTTGACTTTCCATTACAAATGTTGTTGACCATTAATCATAGTTATCTCATTTGAGTGCAAGTAACATGATTACTTAGTTGTAGGATGTAGAGTATCATCCAAGTACTTTACCTCCAACCATAGACCTAGCGATTCCCCACACATCTTCCTAATGGAAGAGGCCTGACCCTTCAACAAGGGTGATATATGGGGACATCTATAGTAGAACCAAATCTAACTAAGTGCAAATGTGAATACCCATCACATGTAGTCAATTAGACAGTCCCTAGATACCCTCTATCTACCATTATTTCTAACTAACACGAGTCTATAAATAGCATGAACTATTGATGCTTACAACTATTGCATCACTTTGGCCAAAGATTTGAATATTTAGTTGCATAAATGTGGGTTATTCATTCATGAACTACTATCTCTTGCTTGACGCTCTTGTCGAATAATGATTGAAAAATGCAAGTACAGGATACAATGTACATTATTCTACAAATATCAATCTCTTGGTATTTTCTACCCTAAGATCTAGTCCTACTAGCCATTTTTCTATAAGAATGGTCTTAGATTGGTAAGTTTTAGTCTTTTGGAATTCTCTACCCTAAAATGGTCTCATCTTCTAACATTTGATAAAATGAACAAAGACACAACATCTATTATTTTTAGATCTCTTGGTATACCACTACTCTTAAGATGATTTAATTAATGCAATAATATGAGGATAGGAATTACTAGGTTTCCATTTTCTCAGTATATTCTTACTTTGAGATGGTTTATTAACTATATTATTGATGATTATAATTTATATTCTCCTAGTATACTACTACCCTTAGATTTGAATATAATATAATGGCTCTAGTTTACAACTGTGGATTCATACCCACATAGTAACATTGATAGTACAATAATACATTGATGTTAACAATAAAATATTGATATCACAATAATACATTGATATTAAGAATAAAATATTGACACCTGAAAGTGAGTGCTAACTCGACCCTAAGAAAAACATGTTAGTACCAGGTTCCTTGTAACCCTTATAGATCAATACAATAATAAATACTTGCAACCTATTAATTTATCTATAGGCATTCTCTAACTATTCCTCTTATCATAGCTAGTAGCATTATTTGGTTATCAAGATTGGCTGAACCTCAATACTATGAGGTTGACTAACCATGAAGAGAGGGACACTTAAAGTGAAGAGATCATATAAATAGTCTAGCCATAGACCATGATAGAGAGACTCCACTTAACAAAGACTAGAACCTTCCACAAGCTAAGTTATGGATTGTTCATACACAACTAATACAAGGCTAGAATGGTCTTCTAAACCATAGACATACATGACTTGATATCGGCCAACACATGGCCTCATCATTGCTTTACATGCCAAGATGGAATTTCTACTCCATGCATAAATGTAAGGAGATTCATACACAAATCCACATAGGGAGAAAGTGTCACCCATTCAGGTCCCTACACATATTAATTATAAACATCCACATAGCTACAAATAGTATTGATTCTATCTAACATGATGTGAATCAACATGAATGAACACTAGTTCCACAATGACCACTCCTAGGGCCAATAGGTTTGAGAAATAATAATAATACCTATAGAGATTGGATCAAACGATAGGGAAATAATAATGCGAGGGAGAGAAAAATGTTGTCATGGACAAGGATATAAGGGTATGCATCCTTTCATGGCCTCAATACCACAACTTATTATTACAACATGGCCTAACTTACTAGTATGAGTAACATTTGACTAGAATACAACCCACAATAAGATGATCTCTAGGCTCCATGACTTAACATCCATATACAAATTAATATCAAATATAAATTTAAATAGATCAACATATCATGGATATCGTACATTAATATATTAACCATAAATATGTATATGCAATATACAAATACAGTTGACCAAATATAAATCCATTTTCAACTAGACAAATTGTAACAGAGATATCATAGTATGAATCAATCAACTTAATCATACCTATAGATCCTCCTATATCTTATTGGTCTTCACACCAACCAACATTCTTTTCCCAAGCAAAAATCACTACCAAATAGGCCCCTCTTTAAACTTGAACCCCATAACAATTCTTATAGAATACTACACCATGGCCAAGTGAAATCTCCCTTCCAAATAGGTTGTAGCTAGAGAAAATGAGACTAAGGAATGGTTGCTTCAATGCCTCCTTCCACACTTAATTCACTCCACCACATTGGCTATAAATTTTTAGTCTCCAAAAAATGAATGCACCTTAGTGGACATGTTCACCATTCATAGTGGTTAGTATATGCAGGGGTTAAGATAGAATAGTAATAATAATAATATCTTAAACTTGCCACTACTGGACATAAATTTGGAATAATATCCTACTAGAAAGATGATATTATGTTTATAATCAAATGAACCAAATGAATACTATGCTTATGAGCATCTACACCAAAAATATACCATAGCTATATTTTGATATTGTGATGAGGGTAGACTCCATTGAAAACACATACAACAACAATTTATAGATTTTAAATAGATAAGAACAAAATCTCAAGAAAGATTAGTTAAGCAAACTACAAACTGTTTCATAATTTCTTCATTAAACTTGCCTATAAAAGGCTACAAATCTGAAACACAATCACCAGGGTCATATGCCCTCTTATTACAAAAATATGGGTTGTCTTACAATAGAAATATCTAGCTTATAGGCCTTCTCGAGCTATCTTCTGATAACTACCTGACCTCCTTATTCACATGAACATGACTTGCCAATAACTCCCAATATCCCACTGCCCTAGAACTATTAAAAATAGGCTATAAATACACATCAGTACCAATTAGTGTAATTCACCCCAATGTTGGCTTGATTTGAAATGTGTAATTTCCATTTGGGCACCAAAATGAACCCAATTGTCCTTTTTCCTACCCAAGAAAGAATTTTGAAATTTTGAAATTGAGAAACTAGGTAGTGTAACTTCCCGGAGCCATAACTTTTGAATCGGGTGTCCGATTGACAAATCGTTTGATCTGTTGGAAAGCTTGTGAAAAAATGAAGCTCTGAAAAATATCCCATTTAGGGACATTTTGATTTTTGATCAATTTTTGAGCCATTACGGAACCTCTAAGTTCTTCAAAATTGATTTTGAAACTTTTTGCATGAACCTCAAAAACAAAATTTTTAATATCTTGAAATCTGGACATGATCTTCGGCTGAAATTTACCAAGAATGTTTACTTGACTATTTCAAAGATTTGGGGAAAATTTCAGACCCAACCGCTTCTCTGATATAGGGTTACTAAAATAGTAAGTCATGGCATTCTTAGTCTTTTTGGAAACTTTGAAGGTTCTAAATCATTATTCAAGCAAATGGGTATCCACAAAAACCAAAATTGAAAGAAATAGAAAAGAAAATCATTTTTTGATGATGCAAGATTGCTCTACACCTCTGGATGCTCCTGCATCAGACACTTAAGGTAATTTGAGAAGTGACCTTGTCACATCTCTAATGTGTGAGGCAAACCAATGCGATCAACCTCTGCTTTGGATAACCATGATGAATCTTCAACATGCATTCCTCTCCATTTGACCAAGTATTCTTCATACTACCTATTTCTTGTGCTCCTTCCCACATGGCTATATAAGATTTCTTCTATTTCTTCCTTCTTTAAAATAGGTGCTGAGATATACCACTGTCCTTTTGCTTGTCTATTTTCTGTACTTTCTTCATGATATTCTATCAAATTTGCAATATTTAATAGGTGAAATATTGATCCCACTTGGTAACTCAACTTCATAGGCATTCCCTAATTCATGTTTCTTCAAAATCTTACAAGGTCAAAATTTATTCATATTCATTTATTATATGTTCCTATGGGAAATCTCTCTTTTCTAAGATGGACCATAACCTCTTCTCCAACATTGAATTCTTTGAATCTTCTTTTCTAATCTACCATCTCCTTATAATGATTATTCATTTTATGGATATGTTTACGTACCTAATCACGTAGATTCTTTATGTGTTCTGCAAAATCTTCTACATCTGTACTCCTCTTCTCCTCCATATCCATCTTCCTTAACTCCAAAACATTTATGGGACTACTTCCATATACAATCTGGAACAATGATTTTTGTATACTCCCATTAACTAAGTTTTTGTATGTAAATTCATCCCATGGAAAAATCAAGTCTCATCCCTTTGGTTTTTCTCCTACCAGGCATCTGAAAATATTGCCCAAACTTCTATTTACCACTTTTGTCTGACCATCAGTTTGTTGATGATCTGTAGAACAAAACTTCAAATATGTCTTCAACTTCTTCCATAATTTCCTCCAAAAATATCCAACAAATTTTATATCACAGTCTGAAACTTTGCTCTTTGGTAAACCATGAAGTATAACCACTTCCATAAAGAATATCTATGCAATATGCACTGCATCATTTGTCTTCTAGTAAGGAATACAATGTTCCATCTTGGAAAATCTATCAACCACCACAAAAATAGAATCATGACCTCTCTGAGTCCTTGGCAAACCAATTACAAAATCCATGCTAATATCTTCCCATGACCTTTCAAGTATAGGTCAAGGTTGTTACAAACTAGTATTTTGGCTCACTCCCTTAGCCATCTAACATACACTACAAATCTGTAGAAACGTTTTCACATCCTAATACCACTATGGCCAATAATAGTTCTCACTTACTAATACAATTGTCTTGTCTCTCCCAAAATGTCCTGCTAATCTTCCACTATGCTTTTCTTTTATCATATTCTCTCTCATGGAACTTCTTGGAATGCATAACTGACTTTCTTTGAATAACATTCCATCTTGGATTATGTAATCCAACCATTGTGTTATGTCCATGGTGATATAGACTCTAGGCAAGATTTCCATGCTTCTAAAAAATCTAGATCTTCTAGATACAAATGTTTGAGTTCATCAAACCAACAACTTTATTTCTCATTTCCACCAACAAATTTTTCTCCCTACTCAAGGCATTTGCAACTTTGTTAGACTTCCCACTTCTATGCTTCAACATAAATGTATAGCTTTGCAAAAATTCAACCCATTTCAAATGTATTTGACTCAACTTCGCTTGGCTATTCAAATACTATAAAGCTTGATGATCAATGTACAAAACAAATTCCTTAGGCAAAAGATAGTGTCTCCATTTCTTCAATGCTTGAACAATAGCATAGAATTCCTGATCATAAACAAAATATTTCTTGTTGATAACTAAGAGGGGGGGTGAATCAGTTATCTTAATTAAATTAACTTTCTGTTATTCTTTAACAACTAGTAAAGCAAATAAGCATCCATGAAAGCAGAAACAAAGTCAATACACATAACACAATGATTTTGACGTGGAAAACCCTGTTAAGGGAAAAAACCACGGGGTGACTAACCCAAGAATGTATTCTCTGTTAGAAGAATAGAAATACAAAATGACACTTGCCAATTAGGGCTCACTGCCCGAGCACATTGCTCACTAGAGGCTCACTGCCTACAAGAGACTCACTGTCTACAAGTTATAAAGAGAGTAACAAGATACTTGAACTAATGAGAAGCATCCACATATGCTGGAGTTCATTTCTGGTTAGGCTTAGTGTACTGATCTACTGCACTTCATTCTTTCTCTTCTTTTGTGCTGCTGTCCTTTCACATACCAGACCTGCCTTATTGCTTCCACACTGCTCTTCTACTTTTCTTCACACACCACACCACACAACACACACCTTCTCATCGAAATCCATTTGGTATATATATCTGCACCAAGGATTTCATCATCTTTCTAGTCAGCAACTGGAATAGTCAGTCTTTTCCCAAACTCTAGTCTGTTGGCTAAATCCTTGCTTACCAAGTGATGCGCATCACAAAGATAGTTAAAGAGGTCATCAATCATGTCGGCCAATCATGAATGATACTTTAAGAACCTTGATCACAATCAATATCTCATCCGGAATAAGTCTGATGCTCTGTCAGTCAATTCTTCCTCTATCTGCTCTGCCAAACAGGACCCCAATACTTAGATGCTCATATCTTTTCACTCTTTCATCACCGGAGGCTCAATTCCTGGAATATATCAGTCAAGGTACTCCTCTTGACTTCCCCAAGTCTGCACTTTACAAAGATGCTTCCTTTAAGAGATCCGGACCTGACTGTCAGACCTTGCTGCATGCTCTGTTCTTGCTTATCGGACCAAAGTATTCTTCAATCTGACTTCCGGTAAAGACACATCATGTCCTGTGGATGTGTGGAATGGTCTTTCTTGCCATCAATGACAACACCAATGAAGCCACACAGTGTCTCTTGCCAACAGTTCTTCCTAGCATCATTGATTTTTTCATTAAAATATGTAATGGGTCTTCCTTCTTGACTTAATACAACTCCTATGGCACTGCCACTAGCATCACAATCTACTTGAAATACCTTGTTAAAAATATAGAAGTGCTAAAACAGGTTGATCTATAATTTTTTGCTTTAACAAATTAAAAATCTTGGTTGCCCTTATAGTCCACTTAAATTCTTTTCTATAGCCTTCCATTTTTTTAGTTAAGGGTCCACATATGCTGCTGAAATTTCTAACAAACTTTCTGTAAAAAACTAGCCAATCCATGGAATGATCTTACCTCAATGACACTTCTCAATGTAGGCCATTCTATGATAGCCCTTACTCTCTCTGGATCCATCTTAAGACCCTCAGCTGAGATCACAAATCCCAGGTGCACTAATTCCTTCTTCACAAAACTGCACTTCTTCAAATTTATCAATAGTTTCTCTTCCCTCAAGCTCTCAAAAACTCTATGAACATGCATCAAATGTTCCTCCAAAGTCTTGCTAAAAATCAAAATATCATCTAAATAGACAATAATAAACTTACCCAAAAATTCTTTCAGTACCTCATTCATGAGCGTCATGAAAGTGCTCGATGCATTGGATAATCCAAATGGCATCACTAGCCACTCATACAATCCCTCTTTTGTCTTGAATATTGTCTTCCATTCATCTCCTTCCCATATCCTGATCTAGTGATACCCACTCTTCCAATCTATCTTTGTGAAGTACTTCACTCCACTCAGGTAGTCCATGATATCATCCATCCTTGGTAAAGGAAATCTATACTTGATTGTGATTTTGTTGATGGCCCTAGAATTGGTACACATCCTCCATTCTCTATCCTTCTTAGGTGTTAGTACTATAGGTATTGCACATGGACTCAAACTCTCTCTAATGAGCCCCTTTCTCAACAATTCTTGAACTTGTCTATTCTATAGACACTTAAAATTGTTCATGTCTTGCAACATCACCTTGTAGATAAATTACTAGAGACATCATATGACATTTTGTCCTAATCCCAATCCTAATCCCATTTATCCCACTAGCTAATTAATTAAATAAATCTAATTTATCCTTCTTAGGTGCTAGTACTATAGGTATTGCACATGGACTCAAACTCTCTCTAATGAGCTCCTTTCTCAATAATTCTTGAACTTGTTTGTTCTATAGATACTTAAAATTGTTCATGTCTTGCAACATCACCTTGTAGATAAATTACTAGAGACATCATATGACATTTTGTCCTAATCCCACTCCTAATACCATTTATTCCACTAGCTAATTAATTAAATAAATCCGATTTATTTAATTAATTTCTCCTTTCCCATTTTCCAACTAATTCAAATAAAATATTTGAATTAGTCCTCACCTTTCACCTCATTCAAACACATGTCACATACTACATTTTTCATTTAATGCCTTCACATGTCCAACTAATTTAAATAATTCTATTATTTGAATTAGGTCAACCCTACACTTGTCACATGACTACAACTCCTCATGGAGTGGGAAACCCTATTCAATCTCAATCATCCACATCATTTAAATCAACTTTCAATCATAGCCCTTCATTCAAATCAGTCATTTCCTATAAATCAACCCTCACCCAAGCCATTTGTGGGATCCATTTGCAAGTAGCCTTATGCTGTCGAATTTCCTCTAGAATCATCCATCATTTCTCTTTCATTCCATTGTTATGCTGCTGAGATAGTGAGCAATCAACATTCATCCTTCGATATTTTGCATTCCTATGCAAGATTGAGAAGAGCAATGGAGGAGAGCCAAGCTTAGCATAGGGATTTGATTTAGTTTGCTTTCATGCTTTAATTTCTATGTTATCTTCTACTCCATTGTATTGTTAGGGTTTAATGATTGTGTTTGTGATTCATAGCTCTGATTTTTCCCCTAATACATTTGGTGAACCCGACATGAATCTAATGTTTTTTTATCAACTTCTAAAAATTAGGTTTTGCAGATGACCTCTTGGCCTGAAACAGACCTCGCTGTTGAGTCTGGGAGGCCTCATAGGTGAAAAACGACATAAAACATGACCTATTTTGCTCACTGTCAAATTTTTGTAATTTTTTGAAAAAAAAATTAGGTTGTCAGTCCATACTGTACGGATCTGTACCGTACGGATTGACTGGGTCATCTATGCATTGTTCTTTTCCATTGGTGGTTGTAAGTTTTCATGGGTTTTTGTTTGTGGTTGTAGGTTTTTTCCTTGTTCACTGTCAAAATCTTTTGGTCAACTTGTCTAAACCCTAGTCAACAAACCCTATGTCACTTCCTTGTCATCATCGAATTTCTCTATTGTCAACTATTCTAAACCCTAGTCAGCGGGTTCACCAATCTTTGAGCAAGTGGTCATCTCTCAAATGCCATTGTTAAACCCTTGATCTCTACTCAAATCGACCGCTGCCCAATTGCCACCCTCTTACCACCCGATCCCCTCCCTTCCGCCACTCTTTGCCCTGCTTGCCAAACCTTCTGTCGCCCTTTGCAAACCCTAACCCTTTCACAACCACTGCTCACCCCTGTTAGATCTTTGTCACCACTAAATTCTCTTGCCTTCACCACCGAACTCTCTTGCCATCCCCAGTCGCCACTGTCAAACTTCCATTCGCTAGCAATTGGTCGCCTCCGTCCCCTCTTAACACTCAAGTCTTTGCTGGCGGTTTGGTCGGGATCTCATGTGACTGCTGCTTCCATTCGCGATACTAGTTTAGGTTTTGGTCACATTAAGACCTGTGACCACCGCTCTCAGTAAAACATTTTGGCGCTTAAGTTTTAGTCACAGTTGTGACTAGGGGTTGGCGCTATTGACCCCCTATCTTTAATTTTTGCATGGACTTAGGCCCTGGTCACATGGGTGACCAGGGGCCTTAAAGGTTCTAACCACCATTGAAGACCTAAATGCCAGAGATAACTGCGTACATGTGACCAAAAACTTGCAGACCACTAGCGGTTTAGTCAAATAGTTAGACCTGACCTTCTACCTCCTCATGCCCTAAATACACTGTCTTTTCCTTTTCTTCATAACTTTTGCAAAACAGGTCAAAATTTTGTGAAACAAGTGGCATTGCAAAGCTGATTTGTCCAGTTGCATTGTGGTAAATTTTTTTTAGGTGACTATCATTTTGATTAGTTTTTTTAGTTAAATTCATCCTTTATTTTGAGCTTCAAATGCACATAACTTGAGTAGTTTTTATCAGATTAAATGATGAATTTATTTTTCAAACAACTTAGAATTTCATGTACTATCTGATAATGTTGTTCATTCTACTGCAACTGATCATTTTTATCAGATTTTTTCTTAGATTACCCTTTTTCATCATAACACATTCCTTTACAAGTTTTCTTGTCTTTTATTCATTTTGGTGGCATGTAGGTGATCACAAGGAGCTGTAACAACATTCACATTAGTCACAATAGTAGATTGGAAAGCAAAAATTTTAGGTGCACTCATTTCACCTTTCATCTCTCATTTCATCAAATCAATCTTGCTTGTCTCACATTTCAATTTGGGGCATTAAAAATGAACATCTTGTTTGCCTTCACATTTGGATTTGGGCATTAAAACAAACTATTGTCTTCATTCACACATTCAAATGGGGCGTAAAACGAACTAGTGTCTTCCTTCACACATTTTGGCTTTGGATTAAAATGAACAAGTGCTTTCATTGCTTGGTGAACTTGAGTGTGGTTAAAGGTGTGTATGCTCTTTTCATGTGCTTTGTGCGATCTTGAGAATCAAAAACACCTTTCATCCATTCACTTTTACACCACACATTTCATTTTATAAGGTGAATAAACATTGTGAGTGTGAATCTAGTGTGCTTGTGTATGCTCTCTCCTCGCACTGCAAGGTGATCTTGGAGATCAAAAGTGAAAGGAAGCTAGGTATACGAAAATCACTTCCTACACTAATCTAATGAGGGGAGGAGAGTGCAAATTATTTTTAATCCTTACAATTACAGATTATGTTAACCCACTAACAGAGATATTGTAGCAAACACATACACAAGAATGTAAGATGGAAGAAGAGAGACACAAGATATACGTGGGGAAAATCCTTATGGGTGGAAAACCCCACACTCCAAAACACAGCTCAAATGTATTCCATAAATAATGAAGGTTACAATATAGTTACAGAGCCAATGCTCTTGCAGGAGTCTTCAACACTTGTATTTGGAGACAAACCGGTATCATAACAATACCTATCAATCACATAATGCATCACCTCTCCAAAGCACCTGTTTATAAAGAACATACAAGGCAAAAATGACTCCACATTGAGATGGGTCTCCAACATGGCCTCATGGCCCAAAACCCACGCCTATGGACACTTGTCCAACACTGTAGGATGTTTCTGACACTTGTCAAGTCACCCCATCCCAAAGGGCTCTCCTATTTCCAAGATGGGCAATGACAGATGCTCTTACAACTCTTACAACCATTATAGAATCTGTCATAGCTATCATAGCTTACAGCTGTAAGAGAATTTGTCATACACATGCTATAAATAGCATATTCTCTTACAACATGTCATAACCCAGCTTGGGGTGCCCAAAGATGCCTTTTTCAAAGATACTTCTTGACACATGTCCATACCTGTCATTGGATCTTCTATTTTTGACTCTTACATGTCATTACCTTGTCATAGGAATCTATCATGACCGTTTCGGTCAATATTCCCTTACACACATTCCAAGATGCCGACACATGGAAAAATATTCCTACCACTAAGTGTTACACCTATCTCCTCATGTGAGGACAAATTTACATGTGGTCATATGCCATGTAGGATGACACATCACTATGCCAGCTCCCACAAGATGACAACATAGGATTTGCATCCTAATTACACAATAGGCAATAAATAAACAAATACAATGAAATAATACAAGGAATTACCAAGGTTGAGACACCTTAATTCCCAACATTCTTCCATTTGTCGAACACCTTGTAAGAGCCAATAGAAATAACATGATTTAACTACTATAGGTCGAGAGGCCCATAGACTCCGAACACCATCTGAGCTTCTCTATGCCCACTGGCTTCGTCAATGCATCTGTAACATTCTTCAAAGTATCTACCTTCTCCAAATTTACCTTCCCATCTTCTACCATGTCTCACACAAAGTGAAACTGTACATCAATATGCTTTGTTCTAGCATGGAAAGTTGGATTCTTTGCAAGGCAAATCGCACTTTGACTGTCACAACAAATCGTAATCTATCCTGCATGAACACCAATATCTAAACACAATCTCTTAAGCCAAATGGCTTCCTTGCAAGTATGAGTTGCTGCCATGTACTCAGCTTCTGTCGTGGACAAAGCAACCATAGGTTGTTGCTTACTCATCCAACTAATTGCACCACCAAACATAGTGAACACATAGGCACTAGTGGATCTCCTGCTATCAATGTCACTTGCCCAATTAGAATCCACAAATCCATGAATACAAACTGAATGCGGAGGTCCTGTAACATTACCATGATAGCATATGGAATACTTGGAAGTACCCCTCAAATATCTGAACACACTCTTAATTGCATCCCAATGTACCTGTCCAGGATTAGCCATAAATCAACTAAGGACTCCCACTACTTGGGCAATGTCTGGTCTTGTGCAGACCATATCATACATCAAACTACCAACAACACTAGCATAAGGTACTCTTCTCATGTCCTCCACCTCACTAGGAGATTTTGGACAATCACTAACAGACAACTTTGTCCCCAACGAAACAGGAACACACAATGGTCTACAATCTGCCATGCTAAACCTATCCAACACAGTCTTCACATACTTACTCTAGCTTAACCAAAGTTTTCTGTTAGCTCTGTCTCTTCTAATTTCCATTCCCAAAATGTACCTGGCCACCCCAAGATTTTTCATCTCAAACTGTGCTGAGAACTGAGACTTCAAATCAAAAATCATATTTTTACCATTCCCAATCAACAACATATCGTCAACATACAATGCAATAATGAGAATACAATCATTGTCAAATTTATAGTACAGACAATTATCAGATTTCGATCTCAGATATCCAATCGACAACACAAAGGCATCAAACCTCAAGTACCACATCCTAGGAGACTGCTTCAAACCATACAAAGACTTCTTTAACTTGCAAACCAAATTTTCTTTACCTTTCTCTATGTAATGCTCTGGCTGTGACATGTAAATCTCTTCCTCCAAATCACCATGAAGGAAAGCTGTCTTCACATCCATCTATTCTACCTCTAAGTCATAAGCAGCTATAAGAGATAACAAGAACCGAAAGGATGTCAGATTTGCAATGGGAGAGAAAATTTTGCCATAATCAATTCCCTCCACTTGTGAATACCCCTTCGCAACAAATCTAGCCTTGTACTTTTCAACACTGCCATCTGCACCAAATTTCTTCTTGAACACCCATTTGCATCCAACAGGTTTCCATCCTTTAGGCAAAGGAACCAAGTCCCATGTTTTATTCTTCTCCAAAGAATCCATCTCATCTTCCATGGCCTCCTTCTACGAACCTGCATCTTTCATGCCCATAGCCTTTTTCACAGTTCTAGGCTCATTAGTGTTAGTAAGTAAAACAAAAGCACAACTAGAATCAAGTAATGAATAACCAAACCTATCAGGTTTCTTTCTTGTTCGTGTAGACCTCCTCAATGGCTTAGGTTGAGGTTCTGTTTCTTCTTCCGAGCTTTCAATGCTGCTAGAGCTCTCCTCATCATCAGGTCTCACAGGGTCTGTCAATTCAGTCTTCTCAGGGGTAGAAGGAAACTGAACCACATCTTCTTTCTTTTCTGTCTGTTCTGGCTGTAGAACAATGGAAGAAGGTGTTAGCTCTTTGAAGATAACACTTCTACTATACAATGCTTTTTCAGCCACAGGATCCCAAATCTTGTATCCTTTCACACCGACACCATAGCCAATGAAAATACATTTAACAGTCTCGTTCTCCAACTTAAGTCATTTCTCCCTAGGCACATGTGCATATGCCTCACAACCATAAACATGAAGATGTCTAATTGAAGGCTTCTTACTAGACCACACCCCCATAGGTGTCTTACCAACAAGAGTTGATGTAAGCGACATTTTTACCAGGTAGCAAGCAGTGGCAACAGGTTCAGCCCAAAACTTTTGTCCGAGGCTTGCTCCACTAAGCATACTCTTAGCCTTCTCCATCAGTGTCCTGTTCATCCTCTCTGCAACTCTATTTTTCTATGGGGTGTATGGAGTTGTCTTATGTCTTTCAATCCCTTGCTCTTTACAGAACTTATCGAACTCTGCTGAACAAAACTCACCACCATTATCAGTTCTCAAACACTTAATCTTTTTACTAGTCTAATTTTCAGCAAAGACTTTAAACTCTTTAAACTGACTAAAGACTTCAGTCTTGCTTCTAATAAAATAAACCCATGTCCTTCTACTGTAATCATCTATGAAAGATACAAAATATACAAATTTGAAAGTTGAAGGAACATTAACAGGACCAAACACATCAGAATGAATAAGATCCATTACACCAGAAGACTTGTGAGAACTAGAGTAAAACTAAATACAGTTTTGCTTTCCATATACACAATGTTTGCAAAAGTTGAACTCGAGATTACAATCATTTAACCCCTCAATGAGGTTTTATTTTTCAGGGTTCTAAGACCCTTCTCACCAATGTGGCCATATCTCAAATTCCATAACATAGTCTTTTCAACAGGAAGCTTAACTTCTAAAGCATGTGCACTACCATCAGAATGTGTTACAACAGATTTCTTCACTGCTTGTTCAGATGGTGGGGATGAAGTGACTACAAATCTTTTCTTCGAGTCAGAAGAACTATTGCACTGTGAAGTGCATGCCTCTAACTGAAACAGAGTACCTCTCTGAGTACCCTTCACAAGCACCATAGATCCTCTAGTCATCTTGCATCCATCCTTCGAAAAGACAACCTGCACACCTGCATCATTCAACATACTTACAGAAAGCAGGTTCCGTGCTAGGCTTGGGATGTGCATAACCCTAGTGATCCCCTTCACTCCTCCATTAGGGAATCAGATTGAGACTCTTCCACAAACAACAATCTTCAGATGAGAATTGTCACCCAGGTACACTCTTCCACCATTGAACTCTTCATACTTCATGAACCAGTTCAATGTGAGGTCATATGGAATGATGCACCAGAATCAATCAACCACACATCATCAGATGCATGGGTGGCTAGGACTGTGATGAAGGCATCACCATCATCTTGTGACTTGTCTGAATCTAAATCTAGGGCAGTCTTCTTTTTATTTTTCTTTTCTCCTTTGCATTCCTTTCAGAAATGCCTAGATTTGCCACAGTTCCAACAAAGAGCCTTGGACTTTCCAGGAGATTTGGATCTCCCATGAGATTTGGATTTGCCCTTTTCACCTTTCTTGTCCTTCTTCTTCCCTTTCTCTTTGAGTCTTCCATGAACCATAAGAGCCTCTTTGGCCGACTCAGATGTCTTTCTCTGCATTTCTTTAGATAACAACAAAGACACCACATCTTCTATCTTGAAGGTGGTAGTGGTGCTTCCGATGGCCATGACAAGATGATCCCACGAATTTGGCAAAGAACAAAGCAGGGTCATACACCGATCCTCCTCCTCCATTTTCACACCCATAGATGTCAATTGTGCAACAATCATGTTGAAAGCATTCATATGGTCCACAACAGATCCTCCATCTTCCATCTTCAGAGAAAACAACTTCTTTTTTAGAAAAAACCTTGTTCACCAAGGACTTGGCCTAATAAACATCACCTAGCTTCTTCCAAAGGTATTTCACGCTCTTCTCCTCATGGACATTCAATAGGACAAAGTCAGCTAGACAGAGTCTTATGAGACCCTTAGCCTTTCGATCTTTGAGGTCCTGATCATCTTGTGACATTGCTGTAGGTTTTACACCGGATACGGTTTCCCATAGGTCACGATAAACAAGTAGGTCTTCCATCTTGAGTTTCCACAACTCAAAATTAGTGCCATTAAATTTCTCCACCTCTAATCTTCCGGATGTGGTTGCCGTCTCCTTCCTACAACAAGATATAGAATACTCTACACAAACTCCCACTCAACCTAAGATTAGGTCAAAAAACCCCTATCCAACAGCTAGAACCAAAACTAGCCAAGCTCTGATACCAACTGAAAGGAAGCTAGGTGTGCGAAAATTGCTTCCTATACTAATCTAATGAGGGGAGGAGAGTGCAAGTTCTTTTTAATCCTTACAATTATAGATTATGTTAACCCACTAATAGAGATATTGCAGTAAACACATACACAAGAATGTAAGACGGAAGAAGAGAGACACAAGATATACGTGGGGAAAACCCTTATGGGTGAAAAACCCCACACTCCAAAACACAACTCAAATGTATTCTGTAAATAATGAAGGTTACAATACAGTTACAGATCTAATGCTCTTGTAGGAGTCTTTGACACTCGTATCTGGAGACAAACTTGCAGCATAACAATACCTGTCAATCACGTAATGCATCACCTCTCTAAAGCACCTATTTATAAAGAACATACAAGGCAAAAAAGGCTCCATATTGAGATGGGTGTCCAACATGGCCTCATGGCCCAAAAACCACACTTATGGACACTTGTCCAACACTGTAGGATGTTCCTGACATTTGTCAAGTCACCCCATCCCAAAGGGGTCGCCTATTGTAAAGATGGGCAATGACAAATGCTCTTACGACTCTTACAACCGTTATAGAATCTGTCATAGCTGTCATAACTTACAGCTATAAGAGAATCTATCATACACAGGCTATAAATAGCATATTATCTTACAACATGTCATAACCCACCTTGGGGCGCCCAAAGATGCCTTTTTCAAAGATGCTTCTTGACAAATGTCCATACCTATCATAGGATCTTCTATTTTCGACTCTTACATGTCATAACTTTGTCATAGGAATCTGTAATGACCGTTTCAGTCAATATTTCGTTACACACATTCCAAGATGTTGATACATGGAAAAATATTTCTACCACTAAATGGGATGCCTATCTTCTCATGTGAGGACAAATTTACATGTGGTCATATGCCATGTAGGATGACACATCACTGTGCCAACTCCCATAAGATGACAACATAGGATTTGCATCCTAATTACACAATAGGCAATAAATAAACAAATACAATGAAATAATAAAAGGAATTACCAAGTTTGAGACACCTTAATTCCCAACAAAAAGTACCCACTAGATTTGCTTTTGTCACCCTTCCTAGGAGGCCTACTTGGAGACACACCACTCCAAGGGATGACCTCAACTCTAGCATTCTAGTGGAGTTTAAATAGCGAGGTGTGAATCGAAAGACACCCTCTTGGAAGTTGAAATCTTGTCATTTGGGCTCAGTGCCCAAGAAATTTATACCTTGGGGAAGTGAAGGTGAAAGGTGGGTTACCCCTTTCTCCCAGCTGTTTGGCATTATTTCACTTTCATTTCATGAAATTGGGCCCCTTGTACCTTGAGTATATTGGGGACATCCTTAGTCAAACTTGTGCATCCTAGATTAAGACCTTTTGGCCACACCTACTTGACTAATCTTAGGATTGTTGATGTGTCTACAAGTGTTTGCCTAATCACACCATTCAAATTTAAAAGTCAAAATTGCTTATGTGTCTTGTGTGTGTGATTCATGCATGTACATGTAAAATCATTTGTTTGAAATTGCCACATCAAGCTATCAACACAAACACATAAGCACATCATTCTAAATAGTCTTACCATCACATATCATATCGTAATCATTACACATCATCATCTTCATTCTATTCTAATCAACTTCATCCTAATTGTATCCTCATCATTCCACATCATCCTAACCATACCTTCATTCTACACCATTCTAATCACCTCATCCCTAATCACACCCTAATCATATCCTAATCATTCCACATCATCATCCTAGTTCTACTCTGGATTACTTGCCAAAATGGTCCCAATCCTTAACAAGCCTAGCTCAAATCCAAATCCCAAACTTATACTTCGGGAAGGCCCTTCCTCTAGTCCTAATGATGTGACCAATGTAAGACCTAAACTCATACTTCTATGGCCTCCTCCTCCTACTCCTAGTCAAAATCCAACAGCTCATGACCACCCACCAATCCCAAACCCAACAAGCACAACCTCAACATCGACAAATGCCACCTCAATCTTATGTCACCTTCATCATCATATCAACCTAGTCCATCTACCTATCATGTCCATCCTACATCAACCAATCCCACTTCCCTCAATACAAACCAACATCCATATCAACTCACTTCACACCAAGAACATGTTAACCTAAACTGCCCTTTGCAACAAGATCAAGTGCCTTTAAGTCCTTATGCTACCTTTGACAAGGGAGATACCAACCTAGCATATGCAATCCCTTCATTATCCTCACCTCCATTTAATCCGCCATCAAATCCATGTCATAAGTTCAAATATTACAAAACCAAATCCGAATCCACCAATCTATTCAATCCCTTTGACCCTCCATCTAACCAATGTGCAAACCCTAATCCTACGACATCTTCCACCTCTTTTATTCCTCTACCATGGGAACTTTCCACTCCACCCAATCCTAATCATAAGCCTACAATTTCCACCATCATTATCCATCCACTATATTGTCCATCCACCCATACCCTTATGATGGATGTGATCCATTGGCTACTAGCAAGGAATCAACCATGTCTAATTCCTATCCTTGACCCTACCCAAGAGCCTTCAAATACTATACCTAATCCTTCAACCCCATCATGTGGTCCACTACCCATTAAGCCTATTTAAGAGTCATCCACTTCCACTTCCATCCAAAGTCAAGAGTTATGTCAAGGGTATAATCCTAAGCATGGGGAAACATTATCCCCTAATTCTAATCAAGATCAAATCACCTCCATCCAACCCATCCATAACACACTTAATCCTATCTATGATCAAGCTCCCATTTATGATCAAGATCCTATCTATGATCAATAAAGCCATGATGATCCTCTTAGCCAAATTTATGCATTCCATGGTCAAGAGCTTGTCACTCCATCTATCCATGATCCACCATTATCCACTTCCCTTGATGAGACACTTGGCTCCCAAGCAAACGTAGATGATCAAACCAATACCTTGGATCTTAGTGAGCATAACGATAATCAAGATTCTAATCCTTCCTCATCCACCATCAACCATATTTCAAATACACTATCATATCCCCTTGGTCTTACCACTTCATTCATGAATGTTCCTCCCTAGGACAACAACAACCGCTATCTATCACTTAACCTTCTCCATCAAATAATGAGCTCAAGTCTAGTGTTCCAAACACACATAGTCTCGTTGTCCATCACATACTCCAAGAAATGAACTATCAAGGCAAAGGCTCAGGCCTTCATGAACAAGGTATTTTGAAGCCTATCCATGTCAACATTCCTCCATGTTCATATGGTCTTGGATATACACCCCAAGGTAAATAATCTCAAGATGTTGGTACTACCTCCATGCCTCCTAAGTCCACCACTTTCCATCATAAATCTTATCATGCTCCCAAAACATATGTTGCCATTCCACCTCCATTATCCTACAAATCCCAAAAGCATGTGACTATACACCTTCCACCATCCAATTTACCTCCACTATTTCCAACTCCTAATATTCCTCCATCCACTCTACTGCCACTACTTCCAACACCTAATATCCCTATCATCCAATACCCTCATCCATTTATGCATAAATCCTCTAAAATTCCTATTCATGATCAATAAATACACACATCATCTAAACATGAACATTCCACCAAACCCATGGGATTCAAAAATAAAAATTTGGATGCCTCCTCTCATAAAGAAAAAAATCATAAATATCCTCATGCCTGAGAACACAAATACAAAGAATCAAAGCCAAATACATCTAAAAGGCTACCTAAGCCCATACATTCACAAGAAAAGATCAAAATTAAAAGGGTTTGGGTCCCTAAGCAAAAAAGAAAGTCAAATGACGCATCCACATCCTCTTCCATCCAAAAATCCCATTTCATCCAAAGATCTCAAATTCTTTCATCTCACAAGAAAGGCAAAAATCATAAAAATCCTGTCTATGTGGGTACCTAAATCACTAAATCGGCCATCCCCTAAGAAAATATGTCCATTGCTTCCTACACCACCTTCAAATCAAAAGCTTCACTGTTTATCACAGTGTGTGCAACCATTGTTCTTGGTTCCCTTTCATTCCACAACATTCCCATATACCTCCATCTCCCCATATTTTAGCCATTATCCTACATATTTCACCTCTCACCTTCCTATGGTCCATGCTTTTGCATAAGCCTTTCATCCATCATTTTGCATAAATCCTCCATAATCCACATTATAATCCACTATCCTTCCATCCATAGACCTCATAATCCACTATCTTTCCATGCATAATCCACATCATAATCCACTATCTACCTAATCCATCTCCCTCTCATGTAATCCCTTACCAACATCTATGAGCATAATGACATTTGACATGGTCTATGTGTTGACATCCATCTCTAATGGGACTATCACCCTTCATGGAACTAGACACTTGAGTCCCTCCTATCCATATTCCCCTTCTCTTATCAAAAAATAAATAAAAAATCAAAATACTAAAGGGAAATCCCTTCGTCTAATGGTGAAAACCACCCTTGGTGGCACCTTGGATAAGTACCATGATGAAAAACTGGCAAATAGGTGTCATGTGTAGGTTGATCTTCTATGTCACTTACACCTGGGGGCATGTTGTCTCATCCAAACTATCCATCCTATCATACCATTTCCATACCATCTTACCATACTTAGCCATTACATCCACATACCTATCATATTGAGTCCATCCATCTGCCCTTCCTTATTTTGTTCTTGATAAGGATATGGGGGGAAAATGTTGACAAATGCTTTGGATATCTCTTGATATACCTCATCCTTTCCAAACAATCCTATCATCATCCTATTGTCATAATCTTTGTCATGTAAAATCTTAAGCATTACATTTAGAATGGGGCTTGTTGTTCCTATGCGACATAGTCTTTGGAGATCACATCCTAGCTCCTTTATGATGCCTACATCCATTCCATCCTATCACCCATCCTTTAATCCATTCATCCAATCCCACCTACCTCCTTGCACCTAGACTTGGTTTTCCCTTGTCATTGGTATCTAGCACAAAGGCTATTCAAATTGTCATCCATTGACATCCCAAAATATTCAAAAACACAAAAAATCAAATATTTCCAAAAATCCAAAAAAAATCAAAACATTTCCAAAAGACAAAAAAATCAAATATCCATAAAAAATCCAAGCAATAAAATCAATCTATCACATCACTCAAATCCAATTCATAAATTATTCATTTAATCCAATCATCAAATAAACTTTTCAAATCAAGTACATTTAATCAAATCAATCCTCATCAAATCAAATCAATCATTCACATCCCTCAAATCAAACCAATCAATTCATTAATTCTTCCAATCAATCAAATCAATTCATTATTCAACTCACTTCAAATCAATTCTTCACATCAATTCTTCAATTCAATCAATTCTTTCAATCAAATCAATTCTCATTCAATTCAATTCAAATCAATCAATTCAATCAAATCATTCCATCTGAATCAATCAACCAAATCAATTATTCTAATCAATCAATCAAATTACATCAATTCTTCAAATCATTCCATCAAATCAAATCAATCAAAAATTCCAAGCAATGATCCAAATGCAAGTCATCATCAATCCATACCAATCAACTTAATCAATCTTGTCAAATTATCCAATTGCATTCAATGGTCTTGATCCTAATCTTGACGTAAACCAAATCAATCAATTATTAACCAAATCATGGTGTTGATTCGCATGGACAACAACACTAGTGTCAATCATATCAATTGTCTTATACAAGATGTTGCATCATTGAAACTAGACCAGGCATCTTATATGACATGTTTCATTTCCTGAAACCAGACATTATCATTTCTATCATCAATCAATCACTTAATCATTGGTTTACAGCTTAACAGGGGAAACAACTTGTTTGTTTTTGAATCATTTGTGCATGCTTGCTTGTTCTCTTGTGTGCATTATCATTTTATCTTGCATTTGAATCAAATCCATCTCTTACTAGCTAATATTCATATCTTGTGTATGTTGGAAAAGCTTTTTGCATTATCCTTTGCATCTAAGGTCATATCATACCTTTTGTGCATTAGTACTTTAATGCTCTAAGTTTACTTCCTCATACATTTAGACAAGGTTGTATTACGCTGGGCACGCAAGACACATTGTCACCCTGGTCCTTATACCTTGGTGCATAATGTCTAGTGCTATATCAAACTTCATGGTTTCTCACCTTCATTGCAACATAACGTATCATTTATTTCTTCTATTCATTCCCTTATCTTTCATCCCTTGACCAATCCCTTTCATTTCAAAATCCTACTCGTGTTTGTCGAACCCACCTATCCTCTCGAGGAGGCATCATCATCCTATCCTTACATTATCATCCTTTTCCTCTATCCATACCTTATCTTCTTTGAAAATGATGTTACTTCTCTTAGTCTCAACATCATCTCAAAGAGGGGCAAAATGTAGACACTTAAAATTGTCCATGTCTTGCAACATCACCTTGCTGATAAATTACTAGAGACATCATATGATATTTTGTCCTAATCCCACTCCTAATCCCATTTATCCCACTAGCCAATTAATTAAATAAATCCTATTTATTTAATTAATTTGCCCTCTCCCATTTTCCAACTAATTCAAATAAAATATTTGAATTAGTCCTCACCTTTCACCTCATTCAAACACATGTCACATACCTTCACATGTCCAACTAATTTAAATAATTCTATTATTTGAATTAGGTCAACCCTACACTTGTCACATGTGACTACAACTCCTCATGGAGTGGGATACCCTATTCAATCTCAACCATCCACATCATTCAAATCAACTTTCAATCATAGCCCTTCATTCAAATCAGTCATTTCCTATAATTTAACCCTCACCCAAGCTATTTGGGGGATCCATTCGCAAGTAGCCTTATGCTATCAAATTTCCTCTAGAATCA
This sequence comes from Cunninghamia lanceolata, assembly GCA_027924645.1. Classification (NCBI taxonomy): domain Eukaryota; kingdom Viridiplantae; phylum Streptophyta; class Pinopsida; order Cupressales; family Cupressaceae; genus Cunninghamia; species Cunninghamia lanceolata. Next base: position 447,383 of record BSBN01001490.1, read on the forward strand.
TCCATCATTCCTCTTTCATTCCATTGTTATGCTGCTGAGATAGTGAGCAATCAACATTCATCCTTCGATATTTTGCATCCCTATGCAAGATTGAAAAGAGCAATGGAGGAGAGCCAAGCTTAGCATAGAGATTTAGTTTTGATTTACTTTCATGTTTTGATGTCTATGTCTATATTGTACTCCATTGTGCTGTTAGGGTTTAATGATTGTTGTTTGTGATTCATAGCTCTGATTTTTCCCCTAATACATGTTCAATTCTTTATTTTCTGTAGGATTCATTCTATGGGTTGCCTTATTAGACAAACTAGCTCCTGGTATCAAATCCACCTGATGAATTATGCTCCTCACTAGGGGCAAACCTTAAGGTACATTATCTGAAACAATATCTTGGAATTCATCCAATAAATCTATAATTTCTACAAGTACATCTTCCCCTTCTTCTTTATTGATTTTAGGGATCAAGGCAAAACGCATACTGTTGAGGGGGTCAATCCTAGAACACACAATAACACAAATTACACACAAAAAATAAGAATTTTAGTTTATTTATTTGGAAAACACATTACATTACCGAAACTAGAATCAAATCAGAGGATGAATCCTCAACAGGCTACAACACATTACAACTTCCTTTCTCTAGATTCTGGAACCTTCTACCTTTTGTAGCTTAAAATCTATTAGGATTTTTGTATTCCATCCTTTTCCTGAATCTCCACTTTCCCCATTTTCTCTACTACCCAAAGGAATCTAAAAAATGGTCATAAATAGCCCTTTTTAGCGCCTTCCAACCAAAATTTTAAAATTTGTAACTCCCTCCAAAAATAGGTCAACTTTCGGGAGCCATAAATTTTTATCTGAGTGTTTGATTGATGAACTATTTGATGCGTTAGAAATATTGTGAAGTTCTCTACGCTCTTATAATCCGCTCTACTGATTCTACCCATTTTTGGGGCCATACATGGCCTCTAAGTGCCTCATATTTGACTTTGAAACTTTTTCAGGGGTTTTAAATAAATGGAAACTTTAATATCTTTCAGCCCACAAGTGAACTTTGACCAATTCCTTCACCAAAGGTCATATTTTTCAATTTTGAAGCTTTGAATAAATTTTTGTTTCCATACGTACTCAAATGCAAACTTTCTAAAAATAGCAGTTGGCTATTTTTAGCAGGTTAGAAAAATTGAAGGTTCTATATCATTATTCAAGCAATTTTTGTATCCAAAAATACAAAATTTGAAAAGAATAGAAAATAAAATCATCATTTTTTGGGTGATGCAAGATTGCCCTTACACCACTGGATGCTCCTGCATCAGACACCTAGGGTAATTTGAGAAGTGACCTTGTCACATCTCAGGTTTTTGAGGAAAACCCAAATGGTCAACCTTTGCCTTAGACAACAAGGAAGAATCTTCTATAGGCCTTCCTTTCCACTTCACCAAATATTCTTCATATTGCTTGTTTTGAGTACTTCTTCCCACATGGCTATCCAATATCTCTTATATCTCCTCCTTTGAAGTAGATGCCAGAATACTCCACTATTCTTTTGTTGGCCCATCCTCTGTGCCACCTTCATGATACTCTGTTAAATCAGCAATGTTGAACACATGGGAAATGTTGATTCCACTCGGCAGCTATACCTCATATGCATTTCTTGAATCATGCTTCTTTAGGATCTTGCATGGCTCAAATTTCATCTTTAACTTATTATATGTTCCTATTGGGAACCTGTCTTTCCTTAGGTGAACCATGACTTCATCACCAACCTTGAATTCTTTAAACTTTTGCTTATGATCTGCCTTAGCCTTGTACTGAGATATCATTTTATTAATGTGATGTTGTACCTCCTCATGCAAGCTCTTCAGGTGCTCTGCAAAGTCTTCAGCCTCGACACTACTCTTCTCTCCTCTATCTTTTTTCTCAACTTAGAAGAATTTCTTGTACTACTCCCATATACAATTTAGAATGGGGATTTACCATTACTCTTGGTGATAGAATTGTTATATGCAAACACCTGTGGTAATATCAAATCCTATCCCTTGGGCTTATCTCCTACTAAGCATCTCAGCAAGTTACTCAAACTTTGATTCACTACCTCCGTCTGTCCACCAGTCTGTGGATGATGTGCAGAACTAAACTTCAAATCAGTATTCAAATTCTTCCATAAGGTCCTCTAGAAATACCCAACAAACTTGGAATCTCCACTAGTAGAAATATGGCAAATAAATGACCAGGTGACCAAAACTTTTTGCAACACAACTATAAATGACTGATTTGGTAATCGGTTGAAATGACTAAATAAATGACCAAATAAATGACTAAATAAATGACTAATTTGGTCATCAGGCAAAAAACACAACTAAATAATTGATCATTGATCAGACAAATGAAAATTAGACAATATGATATTAAAGTGGATAATTTAAAAAGTGGGTTGTATTATAATATAATATAATAATAATATATTATATTACAATACAATATAATATAATATGATATGTTATTATTATATATATTATATAATAATATTATATTATTAATATTACAATATATTTTTTTGATTGGTAAAAGGCCGAGGCCATTAATATATAAAATTAGTTATAAAATACAGCTCTATTCAGTGTGGGCACTGGTAGGAAAGAACAGAGCGAAGAAAACCTCTGGTCTAGCCCGAGACTTTAGCAGTCCAGTACATACTGTTTGTTTATATGGGGCTAAGCCCAACAAGGAAACATATTTTCTTATACAATTGTTGAGATACAAATACAGACATCGCCCTTATCCATGGCCTTTCTTTTGATATCCTCTTGCTGTATGTCTTTTGGTTCTTCGACTCCTGGGATGACCTCCATGGCTTATAACATTAAAAGGGCTTCTTCTATCTTGCTCCTACCGGTATACCTGTCTAACCTAAAACCACATGAAAACTACCACTTCTTTTCGCATGTTAGCTATACAAAAATCATAAAATTCATTCTCCTGCTAACATCTATTAGTTATTTAAAATCTTTGCCTCAGAAGAAAGAAAAAATACTTGATGTTGCCAAGATTATCAAAATTAATCAAACATACTTGTTTCAGTGTTAACTAAAATCCAGATTATGTGGGACATCCCATTTTGGTTGGCTGATCCACTACAAATGCCAGCAACTAGATATATTAACTATATTTTATATATCTACCTGTGGGCACAAGTAAGTGATCAACCATTTCACTTGATAATGTTGATAAACCAAGATATCCCGTTCCAACGAAATTCTAACCCATCATAGAAAACGTGGTTGCCTGTTAAATCATATTAATTAGATCGGCATAGGAAAACACTGTCAGTGAAAACTCTACAAGCCCTCTCGACAGTGTAAGTCATGCCGATGGTGGAGATCGGTAGGGCTCTCATCGAAGCATCCAATGGAACGAAGGGAACTAGTAGTCATCGGCATGAGATTATCATCGGAAAGAAAAAACAAGGATTTTTTGATACTCTAAAGTATCCCCGAATGAAGAAATGTGCTTTAGCGAGGCTTACACCAATATGCATGGAGATCCGGACCTTAAGACTCTTCATAGAACCGGACCTGACAAAGTTAAGGGTTTAAATAAATAGTTGGTCAAGTCCGACAGATAAATTTGAGTTTGGCAGAGGGAAACATACAAGGCAATATACAAAGCTATATGCATGTTGCAGAACCAAACGAATATGAAATGAGGTTTTATTGTTGTATGTTTTGTGTGTTGTATGTGAGGTTATACATTTCATACATACAAAGCGGAACTCAAGAAAGGTTGCAATTTGGTTAAAAAGATGCGTCATGACTAGATGCATTGCACTTTGTATCCATCGCGGAGCCAAAAAATAAGTAGATCGAGGTTTATAAAAAAAGTTTGAAGAGGAGATGCAAATTGAATGATACACTCAGACAAGTGATGTGGGCTCCACCAAATGCTATCGAGCTCATATAAATAACGATATACAAGCCGATATGCAAATAAGAGATACAAACTGGATTCAAAAAGAAAGTTAAATCCTGAAAAGTTTTTGTATGATCGGGGTGCTTGTATGTTTATAATATACATACCCAATATACAAAGAAATAAAAGGCATTAACATGCTTTGTATGTGCGCTTATACAAACGACAACATACAAAGAAAATATACAAAAGAAGGTTTGTATAAGAAGATTTGTATGTGCGCTTATACAAGATAACATACAAACGGAAAAGTGAAGTGGGCTCCACCGAAAGCCTATTAGGTGATATACAAGCCGATATGCAAATAAGAGATGCAAACCGGATTTGAAAAGAAAGTTAAATCCTGAAAAGTCTTTGTATGTTCGAGGTGCTTGTATGTTTATAATATACATACCCAATATACAAAGGAATAAAAGGCATTAACATGCTTAGTATGTGCGCTTAACAAGATAACATACAAATGGCCGTATACAAAGAAGTTTGTATAAGAAGCTTTGTATGTGCGCTTATACAAACGGCAACATACAAAGAAAATATACAAGAGAAGGTTTGTATAAGAAGAATTGTATGTGCGCTTATACAAGATAACATACAAACGGAAAAGTGAAGTGGGCTCCACTGAATGCCTATGAGGCTTGTATAAATAATGATATACAAGCCAATATGCAAATAAGAGATACAAACCGGATTTGAAAAGAAAGTTAAATCCTAAAAATTCTTTGTATGTTCGGGGTGCTTGTATGATTATAATATACATACCCGATATACAAAGGAATAAAAGGCATTAACATGCTTTGTATGTGCGCTTATAAATGGCCGTATACAAAGAAGTTTGTATAAGATGCTTTGTATGTACGCTTATACAAACGGCAACATACAAAGAAAATATACAAGAGAAGGTTTGTATAAGAAGATTTGTATGTGCGCTTATACAAAATAACATACAAACGGCAATGTCCATAAGAAATATACCAGAGAATATTATACAATACCCAACTAAGTTGGAGATATAAATAACGGGTGGGGACCACGAATGTAAGTTGGTGACGATTGAAATGAAGTTTAATTGTTGTATGTTACATGCGTTGTATAAGTGGTTATGCATTTCATACATACAAAGCGGAATGCAAGGAAGATATGCAAAGGAGTTTGTATGTATTCATTAGATACAAATGGAAAAGTGAAGTGGGCTCCACCGAATGCCTATCGGGCTTGTATAAATAACGATATACAAGTCGATATGCAAATAAGATCGGGTGGGGACCACGAATGTATGTTGGAGATGATTGTATATGATAAGCAAAAGTAATACAATAAGATACATACAATGGAGGATCCAAAGATAATTCCAATTCGTTTCACAAGTCCATTGAAGTCCGTGATTGTATAAAAATGTAAAAAAGGTGATACAAACAGATACATAGAAGTCCAAACCCAGTCAGAATGAAGTCTGAGATTGTATATTGTGATGTATGTATACATGATACAAAGACAAATGCATATACACAACACCAAAGAAACCTATGAGGGCCCCATCACCAATGGATAAAATACAAGACGATATACAAAGCTAAATGCATATCGCAGAGCTGAGAAGGTGGGCTCCACCGATTGCATATCGGACTTGTATAAAAGACAAAGGAGGCTCTTGTTTATATGCATAATGGAGGCTCTTGTTAATATTCATTAGGAAAAAAAAGCATGATGAGTCTGTGTCACCATTCACACCAGAAGATGAACTAGCAGTCATTGGTGGGAAATATGGATCGGCAAGAAAAATGAAGAGTCTCTAAAATTCTAACGTCTCACCAACTGAGGAAAAGTGAAAGCTTACGCCGATAAAGGTGTAAGAACCATCAACGATAATAGGTGAATCGGAAGAAGGTTTTCGCCGACACAAATCTCACGATGATGTCAGTGACATATTATGAAGGTCTTTCTGCTCCAGGATAAAAAGGCCATCGGGGAGACGACTATGATCAGGTATCCATAAATCTATTATCCCGATGACAAAGATTACCCTGATGACAGTGGTAGTCACATTCATCGACGAGACTCCCACCGATAGGCATATTGGTAACACTTAGAAGATCGGGGAAGAAGGTTATTCCCACAGTGATGAAGAAAGTCTCGCCGATAATAACCATGCCCGCTTCTACAAAAATACAAGTGCATGAAAATGCAACAATAGAATATGCAAGGACCAAAGATGAGTACATGGGCCCCACCATAAATAGATATACATATACATTTGTATAAGACATACATGATATACAAAGCTATATGCATATCACGGAGCCGAGAAGTAAGAAAACTATGGTTTAAAGGAATGATAAGTCCAAAGAGGTGATACAAATGGGTTTGTATGTATTCGGCTTTGTATCTAAAAGTTGGATACAAGTATTGTTGCATTTTGGAAGATACAATCAAAATAGTGATGTGGGCTCCACTGTTTGCATATCGGGCTTGTATAAATACCATTCGATATACAAGCCGATATACCAGTTAAAAAGATGCAAATAGGAGATACACACCGGATGTGAAAAGATAGTTAAATATTGAAAGATCTTTGTATGTTTGGGGTGCTTGTATGTTAATAATATACATATCTGATAAACAAGGGAATAAAAGTATCACTGGGGTGGAGGGTAAGAGAAGGTTTGTATAAGATGCTTTGTATGAACGCTTATAAAAGATAACATACAAACGACAATATATAAAAAAAATCTGAAGATGCTTAGAGTTTGGTCACCCTTCGTGGTGTGTTATTAGACCAAGTGATGAACTGATTGGCTTCAAAATAACTTTCCTCCAAAGTTTCAAATTGATTTTGATAATACTTCAGCGGTATTAGCTCTAGTAGATAGGTAGAGACCATCCGCCCCTTTGTTGGCAAGAGAGTCTACTTTGCTATTGCCCTCTCTGTAAGTGTGATTGAATGTGCACCTCCTTAAAGAAGCAATGATGTCGAGGGCATTAGCTAGCAAGGTATTCAGTCTCCAATTAGGCATGTTCCCTTTCCGTAAGCTATTAATGACGATTGCATAGTCTCCTTCAACCTCTAATTTTTCAATTTTCATGTCTTTGCAGATTCTCAAACCTTCAATCAGGGTAGTTAATTCTGCTATATTATTTGTTGTTTCTCCTAGGGGTTTGGCTAAGGTTGCCATTTTTCTAGATTCAGAATCATGGATTACACAACCTATTCCTACGACTCTGGGTTGCCCCTAGATGCCCCATCAAAATTTAGCTTGAACCACCCTTCTTTAGGAGGTTGCCACTTACATTCCTTTCTCTTGTTGGTGGAGTTGTGGTTGCCTGGTCCCACAAATGAGGGAAGTTTTAGTCCTACCCATCTCACCCACATCTTTTCATCCCAGTGTGTCATTGTGGATTCTTTTTTGGAGTTATTTAGATTCCTACTATTGACTATTTCTATTATAATGGCCTCAATTTTAATGATTAGCTGATCAAAAGTCATTTTCCTATCTTTAAAGATTCTTCTATTTCTTTCTTTCCACAACTCCCAAACCATGATCAAAGGGGAAATTGTCCATAGAATATGGTAGATGCTTTCTTTGTGAGTATCAGGCTAGCATTGGAAAAGGTTCAGAATGTTATTAGGCATGGCAGTAATCCATCCCATCTTATTACTTAGCTAATTCCAACATTTATTAGAAAATTGACAATTGAGGAGAATATGGTCTGTTGTTTCTTGATCCTCTTCACAAAGGGGACATCTGCTAGGCCCCTCATATCCCATCTTGGTGAACCTATCCGTCGATAGGATTTTTTTCTGCAAGGCCATCCAGGCAAACAACCCAGCCTTTGGGAGACAGTTCTTATCCCAACACAGTCTCAGTGGTAACTCTAATTTTGGTCTTAGTTGTTGTCTGATTAAAGTTTTGTAACCATCCTTGGTTTTATAATTTCCTGATTTAGCCCCATCCCAAACTAATGTGTCTAAGTCTCCTTTGAGAGATACCTTCCTTTTGTTAAGGATATCAAGAAGTTTCTCTTTCTCATTATCTGGAATGTTCATATTATCCAGGGGTTTCCATTTCCACCCCCTATTCTCCTCATGATTGGGAAAATCTATATAATCTTTTACGTATTTCCCCCAATGGGATTCTAGTATCCTTTTGGCATTCTCTAAATTATCCAAGCTATTTATCGCCTCATACCCACCCCATGAGTCGTCCCCAAAAAGTGCTTGGTTCCCATCTCCTAAACTCCAAGTCAGTTTGTCCATTATTAGCTTCCTACAGTCCATCATAAAATTCTAGAGGCAGGATCCTTTAGGTGGGTTAGCCATTCTAAAAAGGAATGTTGGTTCCTCCCCTCTAAGATATTTGTTTCTAAGAATTTTAACCCACTTTGAATCAGGTTGCTGATATATTTTCCATACAAGTTTGGCGCCTAAAGCCTTACTCTGTTCTCTGAAGTTTTTTGAGCCCAGGCCTCCTTCCTCTTTTGGTCTACAAATCTTGTCCCAAGCCACAAGTGCCAGTTTCTTTTTATCCTCCGAATCTTTCCATAGGAAAGTTCTTAGAATTTTGTTGATTTCTTCCCATTTTCCTACTGGAAGATTCATACAGGATAATTGGTAAATTGGGATAACTGAGAGAACCGATTTTAACATTGTCACTTTGCCTGCTGAGGAGAGCCATTTGCCTTTCCAAGATTCTGCTTTGTTCTTGATCCTAGAAGTAATATGGTCCCAAAGATCATTGATCTTATTGCTTTTACCCAACGGTATACTTAGATATTTACAAGGCATTTCCCCTTTTTTAAAAGATAGGATTCTACATACTTCTTTTTTAGTTTCAGGATCCGTGTTGAAAAAATAAATTACTGATTTATCAGTGTTTACCTCCTGTCTAGAGGCCCTACAATAAGAGTCCAAGATATCTTTGAACACCCTAGCTTCTTCTATGCACCCCTTACTGAAGAGCATAGTGTCATCTACAAACTATTGATGTGTTGTAGGATCGACACCGGAAGTGATTTTGATTCCTTGGATCTTTCCTCCTTCCCTAGCCTTGGTGATCATTCTCCCTAAAACATCTGCCATTATAATAAAGAGAAAAGGGGAAATAGGGTCCCCTTGTCTCAATCCTCTTGAAATGCTTAAAAAGCCTTCCGAGGTTCCATTGATTAAGACTCAGATCTTGGGATTAGAAATACATGCATAAATGAGGTTTATCCATTGTTTATTAAAACCAAAAGCCTCTAGGGTTTTGTGGAGGAAACGCCAGTCTACCTTATCCTAGGCTTTACTTATATCTAGTTTAATTAACATCCTAGGTTTTTTGTTTTCCTGTATGGTATGAATGGCTTCTTGGGCTGTAATAACTCCATCAAATATAGATCTACCCGAAACAAACCCTGTTTGTTCATCACTAATGATGTCTGGAAGCGCTGCCTGAATTCTATTAGCCAGGGTTTTAGTGAGGATTTTATAAATAGTGTTACACAGAGATATAGGCCGTAGATCCCCTAGACTTTCTAGCTTCTCTTTTTTTGGAATAAGTGTAAGGAAAGTATTATTTACCTCTTTGAGAATACTTCCCAAATTTCTTACCCCTTCTAGTGCTTCGACTACTTCGTCTCCTATGAAGTGCCAGCATTTCTAGAAGAAGAAGGTTGGGAAGCCATCGGGAACAGGAGCTTTATCTAGTTGCATTTGAGAGATTGCCAGCGCTACCTCAGTTTTGGTGAATTTACCATTAAGAGCTTTGTTTTGATCCTCTAAAATAATCCTTGGGATATCTTCCAGAATGGCTTGTTGGTACATGTATTTTGATCCCTCCTGATTATTAAGAATATTTTCAAAGTACCTAACCGTTTCATGTGCAATTTGTTGAGGATCTTTGATCCACTCATTATTCACATTTTTAATTTTGAGGATTCTGATTACGTTTCTGCGTACTTTAGTGCTGTTATGAAAGAACTTAGTGTTCTTGTCTCCCTCTTCCAACCAAGTTTCTCTTGACTTTTGACGCCAAAAGATTTCCTCTTTGGCTATGATATCTTCATATTCAATTTTTAGTTATTTTTCTTTTGAAAACATTTCAGTGTCCATTCCTTTGGTAATCACGATTCTATTTAGGTTTTCCAGTTCTTCTTCTAGCTTAATTTTGGACTCAAAGATATTACCAAAGTTAGTTTTATTCCAACTTAGAAGCTTACATTAATAGTTTTCAGTTTGGATACTAAACAAAAAAGCTTGGATCCAGATATTCTAGTTTCTTTCCACCACTACTCAATTAGGGTAATAAGGTTGTTATCTTTGATCCACATTTGTTCAAATTTAAAGGGGCAACGTTTGGGTTGGCAATATTCTGAGATACTCAGCTGCACTGGGTAGAGATCAAAACTAAGTATGGTAAGATCTCTGCCGTTAGAATATAAGGGAATTGGGCCCAATTACCTCTTAACAAGAATCTTTAAAGTTTTTTTGCAATATTGCTAAAGCCTTCTCATCTGTTGTTCCATGTAAAACCTTCCTTTGTAGTTTTAATTTCCAATAAATTGTTCTTCTGAACCCAATCTTTAAAGTCTTTCGCTTCTGTGGATAACCTAACAAGACCTCCCAGTTTTTTTTTAGGATCTAATATTGCATTGAAGTCTCCCCCCATAATACACACTTGATCCTGTAAAGTTCCCAAGAATTGTTCTATTTCTGACCACACTGCTCTCTTATCCTGGTTCTGAGGAGGACCATAAATGTTGAGGAGAAAAAAGTGTAGGATGCTTCTGATGCTTTTGACGAACCCCACCATCCAGTTCTTCTTGCAACTTAATACTGTAAATGAAACCACTCTAGGGTCCCAAATTACCCCTATGCCTCCTGAAGCACCCTCAGCTGGAACTCCAACTAGCTCCCATATTCCTAACTTCTTGTTTAGAGTGTCAATCTCTTCTTTATTTAGTTTAGTTTCTTGGATCATTAGTATATCTGGTTTTGTGTTGGTTATACAATGTTTTATGATACGCTGTTTGTTAGGGGCATTGAGACCCCTAACATTCCAGGTGTGGACTCTCATGGCGCTGGGGGAAGGCACTTCCCCTTCCTTACATATTTATATTATAAAGTATTTAATATTATATAATAATATAATATTATATTTATTTATAATATTATTTATTATATTATATATATATATATACTATATTTATATTATATTATATTATATTTATATTAAATTTATATTATATTTATATTTATATTATATTAATATTATATTTATAATATTATATTATAATATATTATAATATTATAATATATTATAATAATATAATATAATATAATATAATATTATAATAGTATATAATATTATATATTAATATTATAATATTATATTATAATATATTTATAATAATATAATATTATATTATAAATATATTATAATATAATATTAGAATATTAATATAAGACTTCATATCAAGGAGACAGGGTAAAACAATGAGCACCAAAATGTTAAAATTAAAATTTCTGCCAAAAACTATGAGCGCCAAAATATTAAAATTAAAATTTCAAGGTGCCATAAAGGTAAACCCTAATTGGGAAAGGCTGAGGAGGGCGCTTAAAATTTCATCATAGTGCAGCATGTGGGTGAGCTTAAGCTCTCAATTTATTGATAAGCCATGGTGACCACTGAAGAAACCAACCACTGAGAATGATTAATCGGCCTTTCGCTCCCTCTAGTGTCCCTTTAAACCACTCGGTGGCTCACCAAATGAGAAAAAAGAGAAAGGTATTGCTTTTATTTTGTTTCATCTCATTTTTATTTCCTTTTGGAAATGTTTGTCATGCTGTAAAAAAGTTCATGCCAGAAGATTTTATGAACTCGTCGGTTGTTCTCACACTGGGAAAAAAATTGTGTCAGAAAAAGTCTCATGTCATTTAAATGTTCCCGGCTAGATGCTCTGGGATTTTGATTTTATATTTTTTCAAAGGAAAAGGAAAGGGAAAATGGTTGAAAGCAAATAACTTTGGCGAGCATATCAAATTGCAAGATTTGAGGTGAGTTGGAAGGGAGTGCGAACATAAAACAAAAGATTCGCCTTCCAAGGAATCGATCCAAGGCAGTGGAGGAAATCTTCTTTTTTTTAAAAAGGTATATACATCAGTTCTTTGTTTTTTTAGCACAAAAACTAAAAATTTGTCATGTTGTAAAAAAGTTCATGGCGGAAGATTTTCTAAACTCGTTGGTTGTTCTCATACTGGGAAAAAAATTGTGTCAGAAAAAGTCTCATATCATTTAAATGTTCCCGACTGGATGCTCTGGGATTTCGATTTTATATTTTTTCAAAGGAAAAGGAAAGGGAAAATGATTGAAAGCAAATAACTTAGGTGAGCATATCAAATTGCAATATTTGAGGTGAGTTGGAAGGGAGTTCAAACATAAAATAGAAGATTCGCCTTCCAAGGAATAAATCTTCTTTTTTTTTTTAAAGGTATCTGCATCATTTCTTTGTTTTTTTAGCACAAAAACTAAAAATTTGCTTCAATTCAAGGATTCCCACAGCCACCACAAGGAGCTCTGAGCACATGGTGCAGGCTTGTGGGGAAAACCCCATTGCTGCCTTTTTAAAAAATATACCAAAATTTATTTCAATGCAAGATATTTACATTGCCTCTTTCCTTAATTTATTTTTAACAGGGAGAACTATTTCCTTAATTTATGTTTCATTTGTTGATTGTTGGGTGTGTATAATAATAATGATTTACTTATTTGTAAATTAGGTGTTTGCAAAATACATCTTTTTGTTTCAATAAGTTATTGTTTCCTATTTGGATTCTATCTGAAAATGGATACAACTTTTGGTTTTCATTCATCTGTATGGAGAAGTGGTACACTGTGAACAAGGATGGTTTTGATATGTTGTCATTTCCTATTTCTATTAGACCATTGAAAGGTATGTGAAAGTGGAAAGATGCATTTCTCTTTGGTTTTGGGCCTCAAAATTAACTAACAGCATTCAATGGACCTTGCAGGGCATACGATAGTGGAAAGGAAGATAGTCCTTTTTGTGATGTCCTTGGATTTGAAAATGCACACATGAAACTTTTAAGACATGTTTCATTTGTTGATTGCCCGGTGTGTATAATAATAACGATTTATTTATTTGTAAATTGGGTGTTTGCAAAATACCTTATAGGGCACTCGGGGTAAAAGAAATTAAAATACATAAAAGTCTTAGAAGAAATAGATTAACACTTAATTGGTGAAAATGTGTAGATAAAATCTATGCACTTTCTTATTTCTCTAGGCATGTCGACTATGTCTGTATTTAATTCTTCTTTGTGTGATTATATGGTTTGGCAGGTGAAAACCAGTGTGGATACCCTTGAGCCCACTCTGGCTATTTCGGTGAGGAGAGCAGGCTGAGTGATAGAGGCAAGGGTTTCTTGGGCCATATCGTCTCCCTCATGAGCTCGGCCTGAGGAAGGAGTTCTTCTAAAATGGAATATCTGTATTTCTATTTTGAAAATCAATAAAATTAGGCCTGAGGAAAGAGTTCTTCTCAAATGGAATATCTGTATTTTTGTTTTGAAAATCAATAAAATTAAAAGTCTTTGTGCTGCAAAATATTGTGTTTAGGCAGAGTATGCCTTAAAGGTTTTCATGTATTGTGGATTTTTGTGAGTGATTGTGAGGTGTGAGTGATTTGTTGTAAAGGGGATCGTTCTTTCTATTTCATCAAAATTTAATATAAAAAGTTTATTAATCAAACTATAATTAAAAAGTTGATTGTGTGGATTAAGTTTTTTTAAAAATAAAGATGGATTAAGTTTTTTAAAATAAAGATGCAAATGAACTGGCAGTGACTGCAATTTTTAATCATTTATTAATCAATGACCAATTAACAACAATCAATGACCAAATATACTACCAAATTACCAAATATAACAGTTAACAACAATCAATGACCAAATATACTACCAAATTATCAAATATACTACCAAATTACCAAATAAACTACCAAATTGATGACTAAATTAATGACTAAAATTTGTTTAGTCATAAATTTGGTCACGAGATAAATGACCGGCAATAAACTACCAATGGTCACGTGACCAAACTACTGATCACATGACCAATTTTTGGTAGTTTTTTTAGTCATTTATTTATGTTTTTCTACTAGTGCTCTATCTAAAACTATACTCCTTGATAGACCATGTAGTCTAACCACCTCTCTGAAAAATAACTCTGCAATATGAATAGCATCACTAGTTTTCTAACATGGAATGAAATGTTCCATATTTAGAAATATGTCAACACCACAAATATTGAATCATGCTCTCTTCGTGTCCTCGGTAAACCAAGAAACATGTCCATGTTGATATCCTCCCATGGTTTTTCTGGTATAGGTAGTGGTTGATACAAGCTGGTATTCTGACTAACCCCCTTGGCCAACTGGCATACTCTGTAACTTTGCATAAACTTCTTCATATCCTTGTGCAACTGTAGCTAGTAATAGTTCTCACTAACAAGAGCAATGGTCTTATCTTGACCAAAATGTCCTGCCAATCCTCCACTATGCTTCTCCTTGATTAGATTTTCTCTCATGGAACTCATTAGAATGTACAACTAGCTTCCTCTGAACAACATACCATATTGGATTATATAATCCAACCATCTCATCCTATCTAAGGTAACAGGCTCCAAACAATCTTTCCAAGCCTCTGCAAAATTTGTATCTTCAGGGTACACATTCTTGAGTTCATCGAGCACAACAACCTCTATCTTTATCTCTGTCAACAAAATTTGCCTTCTGCTTAAGGCATCTGCAACTCTGTTAGAATTCCTACTCCTGTGCTTCAAAACAAAAGTATAACTCTACAAAAACTCAACCAATTTTAAGTTCCTCTCATTTAACTTTCCTTGACTATTAAGATACTGCAAATCCTGATGATCAGCATATAAAACAAACTCTTTTGACAACAAATAATGCCTCCATTTCTTCAAATCTTGAACTATAGCATAAAACTCCTAATCATAAACATAATACTTTTTCTTGGCATCATTAAAATTCTCATTGAAATAGGCAACGAGCTTACCTTCTTTACTCAAACAACTCCTATAGCATTGCCACTAGCATTGCAATCTACCTGAAATACCTTATTGAAATTTGGAAGTGCCAAAACAGGTTGCTCTGTGACTTTCTTCTTCAATGTATCAAAAGTCTTGGCTTCTCCTATAGTCCATTTAAACTCCTTTCTGTCCCCTCTCATTGTCTTAGCTAGGGGTGCACAAATCCTACTAAAATTCTTGATAAATTTTCTATTAAAACTTTCCAAACCATGAAAAGATCGTACTTCTGTAACACTCCTTGGGGTAGGTCATTCAATGATAGCCCACACCTTCTCTAGATCCATTTTAAGACTCTCAGCTAAGATAACAAATCCCAAGTACACCAACTCCTTCACAAAACTACATTTCTTTGGATTAATCAATAACTTTTCTTCCCTCAACTTCTCAAAAACTTTTCGAGCATGCATCAAGTGCTCCTCCAAAGTCTTACTGAAAATCAAAATATCATCTAAATAAACAATGAAATTTTTCCCAAAAGCTCTTTTAGTATCTTGTTCATGAACAACATGAATGTGCTTGGTGCATTTGTTAGCCCAAATGGCATGACTAACCATTCATACAAGCCCCCTTAGTCTTGAAGGTTGTCTTCAATTCATCACCTTCTCTGATTCAGATTTGGTGTTATCCACTCTTCAAATCAATCTTCATACTTGGCTCCACTCAAACAATCCATTATGTCATCCATTCTGGGCAATGGAAATATGACAAGGTGAACAGGTGATATATGGATAAGGTTATTATTTAATAATTACTGCATTATGGAATAAAGGGATTTGGAGAGGGGTAAATTGTCAAGTCCTGAGTTTTTCTTGCAAAGAGAGGGCCATAGCATAGTCCTCACTACATTATTGTTATTATTATTAGCATTTATTTTGATAAAGTTCTTATTTTCTTGTAATTAAAAGAAGAACCGACATCAGATTGCCTAGCAGGAGTCTGTAATGGGGATCCCTCATACTAACATACCCAATGCTAGTAATCACAGAGTGACATACAGAGATGCATAAATGACGGTAATGCATTAGTAGAATCTTATCTCTTATTTGCAGTTGTAGGTTTCTAATGAAAACTTTATGCACATCAAAGTTAGGAAGAGTGTAAGCTATCTGTGAGAGAGCTTGATACTGACCAATGAAGTCAGTTAATTTCTCATTTGTGGTTTTCTTGTAGTGGACAAGGTTAATCAATGTGACATGTGGTCCAATGTTAGGTTGAAAGTGTTGGAGAATTGATTGACTAGTTGTTGGAAAGAAGTGATGGAATGATTAGAAAGGGAACAAAACCAATCCAATATTGTGTCCTTGAGAGATCGAGGGAAATTTGTGCTAGCAGAAAGTCATTGAAAAGGAAATCATTGCATATAGCAGTAAATGGAAAAACATGGTTCTGCGAGTCTCCCATACCAAACAATAAGTATATCATGCTTGTTTTAATTCTCTTCTTTCCAAAATAAATTCATATCTACCTAGGGAATAATAGTTCTTCTCAATGCAATTTATAAATGAGCCCCATATGCATTACTTTCCTCCTTTGAAGAGAGAACAAGAAGATAAGATAGGATACCTAGAAAGTATTGTAGACTTCCCACAAATGCTTACTCTGGCAAAATATATTGCAGATCTTTGCCAAAGATTTGCATAATAGGAAGCCCTTCTTTAATAATTTGACAACAGAGTCACCACCTCTCGAAGAGGACATGATTTTGAATACACCATTACTCTGCAAACTTGAAATAATCCTTAGAGTTTGAACTTCTAGTAGAGTCTTTAATCTCTAATAACCTAGGAAAAGAAACAACTGAGTCTTCCCAGTAGAGTCACCAATTTGTTGGTTTTTTTTCTTGCACTCCCTCAATTCTAAGGTATTTTCCATGATATCTAGACACAAGGACCAAACTAATCTAGAAAAGGGAAGAAACCAATGGTTAAATCAAGGGTAAGAAAAGACAACAAATAGGAGGGTGAATAAACTTCCTCTACACTTTGAGCCTTGCCAAGCTCAAGAGGTTGTTCCCAGAGATATTTGAGAGATGAAGAAAATAAATAGACAACTAGGAAGATCTCTTATTAAGGCAATTAGACCAAATGGTAATTTTATTATATGGTAAAACTAGTTAATAATTCTTGTAGATTTATTCATTTATTGCACTTCTCATAACACCATTAAATATGTATTAAGACAAATGCATACAAGTCCTCTAAAAAATTTGTCTCAATAGTGATTTCACATGTGATTTTGACAAGATTTATGATATTGGACTTTATGCATAAGGGTAGGGTAGAAATAACTCACAAATAATTTGTGGACACAACTAAGATGATTTTCAATTTAAAATGTGTAGGGCTATCTTCAACCATAAGATTGGTGCCTAATCCTACGGTGACAGAGTCATATTTGAACAAAACCAATAATGACAAAGAAATTGTAATATTCAACTGGACATGCTTTATCAAGTTTCTACCTTACAAAAACCATCAAACCCTCAACTTCCCTCCTACTCTTAAAACTATACCCAATCTTAGTTATCCACAACCAAGCTTGAATATCCCAAATGATCAGCCATGAAAGTGTGCATACTTAATTTCCTAAGCATAACACTATTAATGTGTTCTTTGAATACAAACTAACAAAGGCCTGCCATTAAGAATAGAAAATGTAAACCCTTGAATTCCTTGAAACATTCAACTAGTCATGGAGATAGAACATAAAAATGACAATAGGAGCATGGTCTTATATTGATTTATTACAAGCTTTGCAATCATTACAGAACATTGTCACAAATAAAATTGTGCATACATAAACCAGACATTCAATACATTATATCTTGCAAGAAAACCCAAATTGATTCCAATATTGTAGATCTTTCTTGAAAATATGTTTAGGAATCAACCCTTATAATGACCCAGAAAAACAATTTATCCAAAAGAGAGGAAACTTAGATTAAATGAAATAGTGACACTTGGCACTATCTGGTTCTTCTTTTTTGCAACTGAATGGGCATAAAATAATATGCCACATCATATTTAAACTCCTTCCACTTTGTCTTCATTTGGCAACTGAAAATTTATTTTCCCCAAATTTTATGTATTCACGTCCAACTTTTTTACCGCTGTGGTAAAAGTGTCTTGCCAGTTGCATTTTCACTTGGTGAGTAAAAAATTATTTCCCAAGTCTCTATCCCATTACTGGAAAGTAAAAACTCAATTTTACTTTCGTATTTTTCCTTCCAAAAATCTATTATATCACTATGCATTTAACCAGACATTTCGTCAAACAGTTTCTATGGAACCATTTTACATTCATTTCTGGCTTGTATTCACATTTGCTTTGCCTTTGCCTGAACATTTTAGAAATGTACAAACTCAAAGGTTGTAAGCTCCTTTCCTGTAGTCATCTAGGCTTTTCCAAATAATTTTATCCTTTTGTGAGATATCTGAGTTCCCATACTTTATTAAATTTCATCCTACAACTAATACATTGCATAGAGGCATTTTTGTCAAATAGTTAATGTGCATGCCTCCTTGGCTTCCTCTGTGTGTTTGTTTTAATCATGAACAACAAGCAAATCAATGACAAAAAAAATCAAGGCATGGCATCCCATTTTTTCTCCATAGATGGATGTTTTTCTTTATGCTAAGGGACTAAAAATAGTTTCAGGGCATTTTTCATCTATGGTTGGGCTTGTAAAAGCCTGTCTGGACATTTTTCTTTTCTATTGGACATTTTTCTAATGATTGGGGCATTTTTTAAAGTGACAAGGTATTTTTTGCTACTGCAAGGACATTTAAAAATGTTAGGGTTATTTTTCTATTTGCCAAGGCATTTCCCATGGTGTTGGAGGTGTTTGAAATACCCTAGGGTTATTTTTAAAGATACTCGAGTGTTTTTGGAGATCCCACAGACATTATCCAACCCCAAGCACTATTAAAAATGCCCCCAAGAGGCCCTCCAGATGGCAAGAAACCATTGCAGTGCCCTCCAACTTCCCCTATGCAGCTTTGTACATGAGCACCATTTTAAAACTTGCACTAGTGTGCTTAGCATGTCTTTTGACTTCATAAATTTGCCTTCACTTTAATGTATGGGAAAATATACTTTGACTTCCAATTTTGATGTATTTGAAACCTTAACAATGTAAAATACTTTAAATTATTTCCAACGCATAAGGAAAGACTAGCATAGGCTCAAGGCAGAGTGAGGAGAAGGAAGTTCGATAGTGCACTGCCTAAATAAATGTCTCTTTAACTTTTATTTTTACCCCAGTTTTGCATGGTAAATCTAAAATTAGAGACCCTCCACCTTATGTTTATGCAATGACAATATTGCTTTAAAATAAGGAATTAAAACATTAATCCCATATTAAAAAAACTAGTGACCGACCTTTAATTGTTGGCTATTAACTCACTAGTTGTCAAAGTGACGGGATGTCACATCTTGACTTTTGGATTTCATTTATAATTCAGATGATTGGACATTTAATTATGATTGTTTGATTATTGGGAAATGACATGTGTGTAAAGGTAATTGTCATTATTTTATAAAAAGGCATAAATTTGAAAGTCAATATAATGATTGATTGATTATGGATGAATATCTTACTCGTGCTTCGACTATGATTATAAGGACTAACCTATTGACAAGAATCTAAGTGCAACTAAGTGCAGGAACATGTCGAAGACGGGAACATGGTTGAGATAGAAGTGTCCTAGCCACCTGAAAGAGTTGGCCTGATAGAAACCCAATGCATGCACACACTCACTTAGTTTCATACATATTGCATTATGACATATTGCATGATTGAATGACTTTATTATGAATTCGATACATGGTTATGTAGTCTTGATTGTGCATTTACATTGAATGTGGGTGTGATTGACGTATGTTGATTAGATAATTATGTGATTTCATTTGCTACAGAATGTTCATTTCAATTACATAAGTTAATCATGTATTCATACTTTCATTTCAACTTTAGATTTAATAAAAATTATATAAGTTGATTTCAAATTGATTTATTAATAATTAATTAAAGTGTTTTTCTTTATATATATATATATATATATATATATAATACTCTTGCATGAAATGATATTTTTATATTTATATTTATGGATACACATATATAATTTAAAAACATTTAAAAATCTATATATAAATATATATGCAAGTAAGCTAAAAATAATAAAACCACACTAAATATCCACATGCAATAAAAATAATAATTGAATTGCAAGTATTAGTGGAGTTAAATTAAAAATCAAGTAATCTGAGGTATTTTCAACACCCACGTACCATGCAAACTACAGTTTTAGAAAAATAAAAGAAAACATGAGCTAAAAACAACACGCCAATAATAGAGTAGGAGGATTCATTAAAAAGCATGCAGAGAGAATGAAAAGGGATCAAAGACAAAAGGTAGAAGAGGAATATAGAGATAGAGAGAGAGGAAAAATTATCATCGACAGGAAGCATGAGAACAATCAACTAAGGAGAGCATAGATAACTGGGTACTTTTCTTTTTGGATTCATATTTGCAAAGTTTTTGTTGTGTATGATGTTAAAGACTGTGTTTTATATATTGGCCTACATATTATTTTCCTCTGGCCTATGTTATACCCCCTTGGGTCTTTTTTAAAGATAATTTGGCCTCCTATCCTCCTACCTGCATTGTACTCCTTATTAAGCGGCCCGTGTAATCCTTTTCTTCGGCTTGTGTATGTTTCCTTCTGTCTGCTCTTTGTTTTCCATCAGCTTGCACATTACTCTCTAATCTAGAATCATCCTTCAATGAAGGAAAGGCAGAGCAACTTCAAAGATGCTTACATAATACTTCTTCTATTTTCCTGTTTGATTGGAGCCCTCATCCACTCCTACTTTCACATACCAACTTTGGCAGCAAAGAGATGTATGAGTTGACTTTATGTGCAACACGATAGTGTTTAAACCACAATTAAAGATACCTATAGTGTGGATGTCCAAAAACTTATTTATGTTGTCCTTCCTTTCTTAATTCCTGTAGCAAACTATTCTTCTTATAGCTTATTGTATTTTTCCTATTGCAGCAGACTACTCTTCCTGTAGTGTTTCTATCCCTGTAGCATTTTTGTTCATGTAGCGTACTTTACACAGGAATTACACCATGAGTAGTGATGACATCTAGAGGCCATGAAAATTTGTAAAGAACTTTTATAAATGCTAGAAAATATTGTGCATTCACCTAAATTGATTAATCACAAAATTTCTAGGAATCTCTTTGTGACGAGACCAGCCCATAAGAAGTTTAAAATAATTTTTGCCATGGCCACAAAACTCACCCAATGGACTTGAAATGAGAACTAGAGACTCCTAATGAAATACCAAGACTTTTCAACTTTCCAGAATTGAATAATCACACCGTTTTGACCATGTTCAACACACCTGCTACCAAATGCCAAAATATTAAATTCAAACTCAAATCTTTTCTGACCACCATGAAATTAGAATTGGGGGGATTTTCTACATTTTTAAGGCCTTTTGCATAATGGATTTCAAAAATGAGCTCTAGATTGGAATATTTTAATGCAAGAAGTTTTTTGGGCCAGCTTGCCACTCCTAGAGATAAAAAGAGAGTTCCTTGCCAAACTGAAGGTTATTCTACTTAGGAAATGAGGGACAAAAACAAATGCCAACACCATGATTATTTATCCTATTTCAACCTTAATTAATCTATTAATTCCTCATGAAGTGCAACCAGAGATTATCCAAGATTTGTCAAAATTGGGGGATAACAAATAACTACCAAGCGAAGTTCTAGATTGTTCCCACTAAAATATTAAGTACACTTTTTGGTTCTCTGATTTCTATATTGATTGGTATTGGAGCTATTAATGTTTTTTGGCACCTTGAGTTTTCTTAGTAAGATTCCTAGGAGAGCAAGATTTATGCCAAAATCATGGTCTATGCAATATGCAAACCAAGCTAAGGCAAGAGTAGAACAATGCCTATTTGAAGCTAATTTAAAATTTCCCACCTTCTCCACTGAAGTGAACCTTTATGTGGAACCCTTAGGATCTTATGATGTTATCTTAGGAATGAATTGGCTCTGGTGCCATAGGGCAAGATTAGATTATTTTGCAAAAATAATTGAATGTTTAGATGACTTGGGAAGCCATGTTCAAATCCAAGGGTTTAAGTGGGAAGTGAAGATGAGGTAGAATTCAACTATGTGACATAAAAGATCTAGAAGGAAGGGGTGTAAAATGTTTTCCATAAGGGTGGATGAGCTAGGAGAAATCAAGGAACCTACATGGCAAGATTACCCTTTTCTTCAAGAATTTTGAGATGTTTTTCCTGAAGAGCTACCTAGGTTACCTCCTTAAAGGGAATTTGATTTTTCAATCGACATAATTCTAGGATTGGAATCTCAATCCAAGGCTCTATATAGAATGAGCTAAAGGCTCAGTTACAAGAGCTACTTTCTAATTTATTGATTCGACCTAGTACGTCTCCTTTGGGTGCACCAATAGTTTTTCTTAAAAAGAAGGATGGAACCTTGTGCTTGTGTATAGATTATTGAATGCTTAATAAGGAAACAATTAAAAATAGATACCTCTTGCTGCACATTAACAACCTCTTTGATCAAATTCTTGGTGTGATTACTTTCTCCAAGATTGACTTGAGAATAGGGTATCACTAATTGAGAATAAAGGAGAAAGATATTCCTAAGATCACCTTCAAGACAAGATATGTTCATTATGAGTTCATAGTATTTCCTTTTGGATTAGAGAATACATTAGAAACATTCACAAGCCTAATGAATAGTGTTTTTAAAGACTTCCTAGACAAGTTTGTGCTCATCTTTCTGGACAATATATTGATACATTCAAGAAATGAGGAAAATCATTTGTATCATTTGAGGCTAGTAATGCAACATTTGAGAGAACATAAGTTGTATGGAAAACTATCCAAATGCACATTATTTCAGAAAGAGGAGTAGTATTTAGGGCATGTTATCTCTTCCAAATGGATCTCTATCAATCTAGCATAGATAAGAGCAATTGCAACATGTCCCACACCAAAAGATGTTCATGAAGTGTGAAGTTTCATGGGTTTGGCAAGCTATTATAGGAAGTTTGTGTTGCATTTCTCAAGAATAGCCAACCCCATAATATCACTTCAAAGAAAGGGTTGATCATTGTATGGTTACATAAGTGTGAGGAAGCTTTTAAAATTCTAAAGGAAAGGTTAACTTCAACACCAATTCTTAGAGTGTTAGATCATAAAGGTCATTTTTTGGTTGTCACAGATGCATCAGGAGAAGGATTAGGTGGTGTACTTATGCATAATGTTCAAGTTATGGCCTATGAGTCTAGAAATATCTACCCAAATGAGACAAACTATGCCCCACATGATCTAGAACCTGCAGCAATTGTGGATGTGTTACAAGTTTGTAAACATTATTTGTTGGGCAAACCATTTGATTCTCTTTGCTTGTCCGAATGCATGCCAATGGAATTGGCTATAATTTTTATTAAATTATGATTTTGACATCGCTTACATTAAGAGCAAAGAAAACTAAGCGGTTAATGCTCTTAGTTGAAGATGACATACTGCAGCAATGGCTATAGTGTGGATAACTTTCCAATAGAAGGTTCTAAAACATTCTCAAGGGGATGGATTTTATGAGCAAGTTAAGAAAGTTCTCTTTGAAAATCTGTAGGACTAGATTAGTATGATGGATATCAGTTTGATACCAATGGGTTATTAAGATACCAGACCAAAATGTATGTCCTTGAATAGGGAAGTTTGTGGGTATTCTTGTTAGGAGAGTTTCACTATGCATCTTATTAGGTCACCTAGGAGTAACCAAGTTATTGGCTAATCTAAAACCACTATACTTTTAGAAGGGGCTTAAAA
Organism: Cunninghamia lanceolata; assembly: GCA_027924645.1. Classification (NCBI taxonomy): domain Eukaryota; kingdom Viridiplantae; phylum Streptophyta; class Pinopsida; order Cupressales; family Cupressaceae; genus Cunninghamia; species Cunninghamia lanceolata. The sequence goes on from BSBN01001490.1 coordinate 471,349, forward strand.
GGGATGTAGACAACTATGTAGCTAGATGTTTAGAGTGTTAGTGCATTAAGGCTAAGCACATGCATCCAATAGGATTACTATATCCCCACAATGTTTTAGAGTGCAAATGACAAGTAATTTGTATGTATTTTTTTGAAAGATTTCCAATGTCAAGAAACTACCATGATATGATCCTAGTAGTGGTAAACAAGATCACTAAGTTTTTTCACTTTATTCTTGGAAACTTGAGTGATGGTGCACCAGTCCTCCCAAGAAGATTCATTTAGGAAATCTTCAGACTCCATGGAGTTCCATAATAGATTATCTTAGATAGAGATGCATAGATGACTTCAAGGTTTTGGAAAGCCTTGTTTTTAGTGTCGGGAACTTAGTTGAACTTTAGTTTATCTTATCACCTAGAGATTGATGGTCAAACTGAAAGGGTGAACCAAGTATTGGAGGATTTACTATGAATGTATTTCATGGACCAACAATATAAGTGGGAAGAGTACTTACCACTAGTTGATTTTGCTTAAAATAATTCCTATCACTCTACATTGAAAATGGATCCATTTGAAGCATTGTATGGTAGGAAATGCAAAACACCCATCAGTTAGGATATACTAGAGGACATGGTGTGCATTAGGTTAGAGATGCTAGTAGAAATGGAAGAGTATGTCAGATTGATAAGAAAGAGATTGTCTAAAGCCAATGATAGGAAGAAAAGTTACGTGGACCTTAAGTGGACTGCAAGGTAGTTTTCTTGTGGGAGACAAAGTTCTTCCTAGAGTCAAACCACATAAGAGTTCAATTAAGTTTGGAAAATCAACTAAATTGGCACTCAATTGCATACAAATTAGCATTGTCACCTACTCTTGCCCAACTACATATTGTTTTTCATGTGTCCTATTTGAAAAAGTATGTTGCAATTTTTTCTCATGTCCTTGATTGCAGCTCCTTATAGGTTCTAAAGCCATGAGTGGTAATGGTAGTATCTCTTAGGGTGCTTGAGGTTTGCAAGCTCCACTTGCATAATAAAGAAGTGACTCAGTGCAAGGTCAACTGGGACTAATACTAAGAGGATAGTGCTACATAGGAGGACTATGAGGAGCTTTATAAGAATTATCATCATCTTTTTGCATAATGGATTAGGCATTTTCATGTTTCAAACAAACTATATTTATCATGATTGATTGAGCCATCATGATGATGACTTTTCTAGTGGGGAAAGATGTCACACCCCATTTTTAGTTATTCATTGGAACATAAAAATATATGTGGATTTAATATTTATTATTCCATTTTTTAATTCACTGTAATGGGATAAATGATGCTTTGTTATCTTGATAGAATATTCATGATATGGAAATTAATTTAATGTGGTTGATATTTACTCAAATTATGATTATGATTTATTTTCCTAACATACTAACTATTGTTTAGATGGATACGATGTGGATATACGACAATATTTTTCCTACCCAGGTGGCAAGGGACAATATCATCTGAGAGAGGATGATAGATGGCGAATAGTTGGTAGTTGAAACAAAATGTTCGAGAACCACACACATACTCACATGAGTCAATAATACAATTGTATATGATTCTTGAAAATCATCTGCAGGCATGTTAGGCATTGTTTAAATGAGTCATAATGGTTTGTCCTATTAGTTTATTTAATATTTAAAGAGTTGATTATTATTAATATTATTATTTCATTATGATGCAGGAGCATCCAGAGGTGTAGAGTAATTTTAAATCACGAAAAAAAATATTTTATTTTCTATTTCTTTTAATTTTAGTTTTTACGGATACCCATTTGCTTGAATAATGATTTGGAACCTTCAAAGTTTCTAAAAAGGCTTTAAGAATGCCAAGACTTACTATTTTAGTAACCCTATATCGAAGAAGCTATTGGGTCTAGCATTTTCCCCAAAGAATTGAAATAGTCAAATAAACATTTTTGGTAAATTTCAGCCCAAGATCATGTTTGAATTTCAAGATATTAAAGTTTCAATTTTTGAGGTTCATGGAAAAGTTTTAGAATCAATTTTGAGGCACTTAGAGGTTCGCAATGGCTTGAAAATTGGCTGAAAATCAAAATGTCCCCAAATGGGATATTTTGCAGAATGTCATTTTTTCATGAGATTTCCAACACATCAAATGGTTCATCAATCAGACACCCAGTTCAAAAGGTATGGCTCCCAAAATTTGCGCTACCTAGTTTCTCAATTTTAAAATTTGAAATTTCTTTCTTAGGTGGGAAAAAGGAGAGTTGGGTTCATTTTGGCACACAAATGGGAGTTACGCATTTCAAAGCAAGCTGACATTGGTGTGAATTACATTAAGTGGTTCCGATGTGTATTTATATCCTATTTTTAATAGTTCCAAGGCAGTGGGATATTGGGAGTTATTGGCAAGTCATGTTCATGCAAATAAGGAGGTCAGGTAGATATCATAAGATAGCCCCATAAGGCTCTGTTAGCTAGATATTTATATTTTAAGATAGCCCATATTTTTATAATAAGAGGGCATATGACCCTGGTGATTGCATTACAAATTTGTAACCTTTTATAGGCAAGTTTAATGAAGAAATTATGAAACAGTTTGTAGTTTGCTTAACTAATCTTTCTTGAGATTTTGTTCTTGTCTAGATTTGAAATCTATAAATTGTTGTTGTATGTGTTTTGGGTGGATTCCGCCCTCATCAATTGGTATCAAAGTCAGGTTATCCTGAGTGTGCAAACAGATTGCCGAATAGTGAGGCAATTTGTGCCAGGACCTTGAGGGAGGGGGTTTGAAGGTGGAAGCAGAATCTCTGATTTGAGGCATCTTCACACTAAGGAGTTTTTACCTTAAGTGTAAGAGAAGAAGAATCAAATCAAGATGCCTCCATGAAGAAACTGTGGTGGTAGAAATGTTGATGTGACTGAAGAATGGTTTAGAGCTCTACATAGGTAGATCAATGAAATCCAAGAAGAGCTGAGAAGAGGGTTTGAATTGAGAAAGAGAGATGAAAGTGAAGATGAAGATGATGTAGCCCAAGCTAATGCACAATTTGAAGAGAGTGATGAAGAAGAACCTGCAAATGTCAGACTATTGTTCAAGACATAACAAAAATTGGAAAAAGGACAAAGATGAATGTCACTACGTATTATGGCAGTCTCAATCAAAACTGATAGATTGGATAACCAATATGGAGGAGTATTTTGAATATGAAGAAATAGAAGATCCTGAGAGGGTCAAGTTTACCAAGACCAAGTTCAAAGGTCATGCTATCCTTAGGTGGAAGGAAGTACAATTAGAGAGGAACATAAGAGGAAAAGAAAAGATCTCCTGATGGGATAGAATGGTTGACAAATTGAAGAGGCAATTTATTCCTATGGATTATGAGTTGGAACTCTTAAAAAAGATGAAAAGTTTGAGGCAGATGAGAAAAACAATCAAAGAATACACTAGGGAATTCTACAAAGTTATCATTAGAGCGAGTCACTTTGAAGCCAATAAAGAAAAGTAGCCAGATACATCAATGGATTGAAGCCCAGTATTCAAGAAGAACTAAGCCTAGTCATATTGACAACTATTGAAGAAGCGTATCGGTTTGTAGTAAAGGTAGAAGAATATTTGAACATGAAATTTGAAAACAAACAAAGAGGAAGAGGTTGTGGTGGATTAACTGGAGGAAGATCATATGGAGGTCATGGAAAAAAAGATGAGCAAAATAAAAATGATGATAGAATCACCAACCAACATAATAGGGGTGAAAACACATATTTCCCTAGGGAACCAAAATGATGGATATCAAAGAGGAAGAGGAAGATTTGGAAGAGGACCTACAAGAGGAGGATTCAGAGGAACATGTTTTAGATTTGGTGAGGAAGGACATAGAGCTTATGACTTCTAACAAAATCAAGGAGGGTCAAATAGAAGATCAGAGGGTAATGCTAGAGTTGCCCATGTCAATGAGGAGGCTAGATGTGAACATTCAGAACAAGTTGAAAGAGGAGAGACCCTTGTCGTTAGAAGAACATTGTGGAAGGATGAAGGAAAAGAAGAACCAACCCAAAGGAAGAGCTTATTCATAAAAATGTGTAAGTCAGGAGGTAAATGTTGTAATGTAATCATTGATAGTGGATGTACAGATAATCTAGTTTTTGAAGAAATGGTCACAAAGTTGAACTTGAAAAGGATAGAGCACCCACATCCCTATAAGTTGCCTAAGTTTCCTAGTTGCATAAAGATCACAAGGCTTTGGTTAATGAAAAGTGTTTAGTAAAGTTTAAAATTGGATATTATCATGATGAAGTGTTGTGTGACATTATGCCAATGGATGTATGCCACTTGTTATTGGAAAGGTCGTGGTAATATGATAGGTGTTTTTTTCACGATGGTCGTGCTAACACTTGTTCTTTCACAAAAGATGGAGTGAGACACAAGCTAGAACCTATGAGAGAAGGAGAGGAAAAGGTATGTAACACTGTTAGAATTTGTTTGGTAGATGGTAGAAATTTTTTGGATGGAATGAAGCACAAATGTATGTGATGCAGGAGCATCTAGTGGTGTAAGGGCAATCTTGCATAACCCAAAAAATGATGATTTTGTTTTCTGTTCTTTTCAAATTTTGTATTTTTGGATACACAATTGCTTGAATAATGATATAGAACCCTCAATTTTTCCAACTTTCTAAAAATAGCAGTTGGCTATTTTTAGCAAGTTGGAAAAACTGAAGGTTCTATATCATTATTCAAGCAATTGTGTATCCAAAAATATAAAATTTGAAAAGAACAAAATAAAAAATCATCATTTTTTTGGGAAAGTTTGCATTTCAGTATGTATGGAAGCAGAAATTTACTCAAAGCTTCAGAATTGAAAAATATGACCTTTGGTAAAGGAATTGGCCAAAGATCACTTGTGGGCTGAAAGATATTAAAGTTTCCATTTCTTTAAAAACACCTGAAAAAGTTTCAAAGTCAAATATGAGCTACTTAGAGGCCCTGTACGGCCCCAAAATGGGTGGAATTAGTAGTGTGGATTCTAGAAGCATAGAACACTTCACGAGCTTTCCAATGCATCAAATGTTTCATTAATCAGACATCTAGATCAAAAGTTATGGCTCCTAAAAGTTGACCTACTTTTGGAGGGAGTTACAAATTTTGAAATTTTGGATTGAAGGTGCCAAAAACGGCTATTTGTGACCATTTTTGGGATTCCTTTGGGGAAAAGAGAAAAGGGGGAAAGTGGAGAGTTAGGGAAAGGAGGGAAAGTAAAAACCCTAGTAGATTTGAAGCTATAGAAGGTAGACGGTTCCAGAATCTAGAGAACGAAAGCTGTAATGTGTTGCAACTTATTGAGGATTCATCCTCTAATTTGATTCCAATTTATGTAATGTAATGTGTTGTCCAAATCAATAAAATAACATTCTTATTTTCTGTGTGCAATCTGTGTTATTGTGTGTTATGGGATTGACCCTCCTCATCAAATGGTATTAGAGTAGTAGTTTCTGAGTGTGTAGACAGATCATCGACTATGAGGCAGTTTGCACTAGGACCTAAGGTTGTGGGTTTGCTGAAGAACTCAAAGAAATGCCTCCATGAAGGAACCATGGTGGTTCTGGAAGAAATGCCTTGATAGAAGAGGGTTTTAGAGATGTGCAAAGGCAAATTGATGCATTGCAAGAGGAGCTGCAAAGAGGGTTTGAGTAAAGAATAAGAGAAGAAAATGAAGATGAAGCTGAAGAAGAAGAGCTATTTGAGGAAGAACAAGATGATACAGGAGATCCTGCACAAGTTAGGTTGTTGAGGGTCATTTTGAATATTGGAAAGAGGCCTAGGATTTAAGTATCTACCTATTCTGAGGATCTGAATCTCGAAGAGCTTATTGATTTGATACATGATATGGAGGAATATTTTGAGTATGAAGATGTGGAGGATCCAGAATGGGTCAAATTTATAAAAATGATGTTGAAAGGCTATGCCAATATTTGGAGGAAGGAGGTCTAGTTAGAGAGAAATAGAAGAGGGAAAAGGAAAGATTATTAGATGGGATCAGATAGTGGACAAACTAAAGAAGCAATTCATTCATGTGGACTATGAGTTAGAGTTGTTGAAGAAGCTACAAGGATTGAAGCAAGGTAACTAGTCTATGAAGGAGTATACAAAAGAGTTTTATAAGATTATTATCAGAATAAGCCATGTAGAGGCCAACAAGGAGAAGGTATCCCATTACATTAATGGGTTGAGGCCAAGTATTCAAGAGGAGCCGAGCCTAGTCAGAATGAACATCATAGAAGATGAATACCACTTTTCTCTGAAGGTGGAAGAGAAGCTGAATAAATGATTCAAAAGCAAGCAAAGAGGAAGAGGTCATGGTGGAAGGACTAGTGGGAGATCTTATGGAGGCTAAAATGAAGATCAAAAGAAAAGTGAAGAAGTAGGCACCAGTTGAAATTAGAAAGGAGATAATGCCTACTGCCCTCGTGACCAAAATAATGGTGAGCAAAGAGGAAGAGGAAGAGGAACTCCTGGGCAAGGACCTGGAAGAGAAGGTTTCAAAGGAACCTGTTTCCAATGTGGAGAAGAAGAACATCAAGCCTACGAGTGTCCCCAACATCAAGGAAAGACAAATAGAAGACCTGAAGGTAACGCATGAGATGCACATGTAGATGAAGATGCACAGTCTAAGCATTCTGAAGATGTTGAAAGGGGAGAAACCCTATTTGTTAGAAGAACCTTGTTAAATAAGGAGAAAGAACTAGATTAGAGCAAGAATTTATTTCACACAAGGTGCAAGTGTGAAGGTAAGTGTTGTGATATTATTATTGACAGTGGAAGCACTGACAATCTTGTCTTAGAGAAGATGGTTAACAAGTTGAAGTTGACAAGGAAAAGACATCCACATCCATATCAGATTGCTGGTTGCAAAAGGACCATAGAGCTTTGGTCAATAAGCAGTGTTTAGTCAAGTTCAAGATTGGAGACTACCATGATGAGGTGTTGTGTGAAATCACACCGATGGATGCATGTCATATGCTATTGGGAATGTCATGGTAGTATGATAGGTGTGCTATCCATGATGACCATATAAACACCTATTCCCCAACAAAGGATGGAGTTCGCCATAAGTTGAAGCCCTTGAAGGAGGTGGAAGAAAAGGTATGTAGTTCTGCCATAATTTGCTTGGTAGATGGTAGGAAATTTTTGTTAGATCTAGGGAACACAACTGAGAGGGGGGGTGAATCAGTTGTACAAAAACTTGCTGTTACTTCAAACACTTGATTCTTCTTTGTTATTTAATAGCATGTCAATTAACCATTCATGAAAGCATGAAGCATAAACACTATAGAAGATAAACATCAACACATTAGACACCAAGATTTTGACGTGGAAAACCCGGTCAAGGGAAAAACCACAGGGTGATTGACCCAAGGATTATTCTCTATTAGAAGAATAAGAAAAATAGATGGCACATGCCAATTAGGGCTCACTACCTGAGCAAACTGCTCACAAGGAGGCACACTACCTACAAGAGACACACTGTCTACAAGATAACAAGTATTACAAACTTGAATTGGAGATATACATCTTTACCATGTCTGGATCAGTTCCATTTAAGCCCGAGACACACCTGCTCTGCCTTTCGCTATTTCGCTATACCACACTCATCTGCTCCATGACACACTTCGAAATGAATTCACAAACCTTTATTTATACAAGGCATCAACTGAGGAACACTCATCTAAGTCGGCAATCATCCACAAGAACATTCGCAAGATGAATAACTCATCCGGTCGGCTAGCCTGAACAAGAACATCTTCATCCAGAAGTATATCTCCAATTCTGGGCTCTAACACTGATGCGGACTAACAACAAAACCTCAACATGATCCAAGAACCTTCACAAGCTTACCTAAATGACCAGGTACATCCGCACTTCCTCTACTTGCTAGAATCTCTTCTCTCCTGCTTTCGGTGCCTCAAGAACATAGTTTGTCATGACTGTCACAAAGGAGTAGATTCTTCCAGACCTTCAAACTATGTACAAATTGAGATGACACATCACAAGGACATCCCAAACACTCCTTCCAATCCACAGAATAGGACAATGCAAATCCAGATCTCACCGGACCTTTTTGTAACACTCTGTCACTCCGGAGCATCTCCCGTAACCGGTTCTACTTGATCAATCACAACTTCTTCAAATCTTCATGTGGACCTCTGAAATCTTAACTGGATCATCTCAAGACTCATATCTACAAACCCTTTAAACTGCATCCTCTGATCTTCATCTTATCTTGGACTTTTACCTTAATGTCATCACTGTTCTGCATTGTTCCTGATTAAGACTAATTTTCTCAATATCCTCAGCAGACATCTCATCCAATCCTTCTCATTAATTCAATATGAGTATGTTGACATCAATGACAACACTAGTTAACCTCATACTTGCAACAATCTCCCCCTTTGTCATTGATGGCAACGTATGATGTGAAAAACCATCAAGACAAGAACTCCTTTTTGTCACAGCTCCCCCTAACAGCAACAACTCTTCACATGTCTTCTCTTCCTTTACTGCTCCCCCTTTGATCATCAACCACTTGTTTTTCACATGTCTTCTCTCCCCCTTTGACATCAATGGCAAAGGGCTCATACTTGCAACTTTAACACATCAGAATCATACCAGCTGCTCCCCCTGAGTAGCAGCTCCCCATCACCAATTCGGATCACAAGATATGATTGTGATATCCACCAGACTGATGCACATCAGTGCATCCTAGTTCATCATCGGAGGGGCAATGACCCCTAACTTCTCCCTGAGATACTCAAAAGAGTCCTTGGGAAGAGGTTTAGTAAAAATATCTGCAATCTGATCCTTGGAGGGTACATACTCCAATCTGACTTCATCCTTGTTCACTTGTTCTCTCAGAAAGTGAAACTTGATAGATATGTGCTTGGTCTTAGAATGCAACACCGGATTCTTATAAATATTTATTGCACTTGAATTATCACAGAAAATTGTGATAGGCTCCTCATATTCTACTTTAATGTCTCTTAGCATCTGCTTCATCCCTAAGATTTGAGTGCAACTACCTGTTGCTGCAATGTATTATGCTTTAGTTGTAGACAGAGATATTGCCTCTTATTTCTTGCTTAGCCAAGAAACCAATCTTTTTCCCAAAAAGAAAGCTCCACCACTGGTGCTCTTCCGGTCATCCACATCTCCTGCCCAATCTACATCTGTATATGCATGAAGAGAGAAATCATGATCTCTAGGGTACCATAGACCATACTCAATTGTCCCCTTTAGATATCTAAAAATCCTCTTGATTTCCATAACATGAGATTCTCTAGGATCAACTTGGAATCTAGCAACAAGACCAACAGCCTGCATAATATCTGGTCTAGTTTGAGTGAGATACAATAGTCCTCCAATCATTGACCTATATTTTGTCTGATCCACCTTGGGAGAGTCATCATCTTTGCTCAACTTGCATCCGGTAGCCATGGGAGTGTTCATAGGCTTTGAATCTTCCATTCCAAATTTCTTCAAAAGTTCTTTCACATATTTAGTCTAAGAGATAAAGATTCCTTTCTTTGTCTGAGTAATTTGCAGACCCAAGAAGAAATTCATTTCACCGAGCATTGACATTTCAAACTCACTTTTCATTTGGTTTGCAAAGATTTTGCACATACTGTCTCTTCCTCCAAAGATGATATCATAAACAAATACTTCAACAATCAAGATGTTTTCATGATCAATTTTTAAAATATAAGTTACTGTCAGCAGTACCTTTGCTAAAACCAATCTGCACAAGATGCTTATCCAACCTTTCATACCAAGCTCTTGGGGCTTGCTTCAATCCATACAGTGCTTTCTTCAACTTGCAGACCATATCACCATGATTAGACAGTTGAAATCCATCCGGTTGTTCAATGTACACCTCTTCTTCTAAGTCACCATTCAGGAAAGTAGATTTGACATCCATCTGATATACTTTGAAATCCTTGAAGGCAGCAAATGCAAGAAATAGTCTGACTGCTTCAATTCTTGCCACCGGAGCAAAGGTTTCCTCAAAATCAATCCCTTCTATTTGAGAGTAGCCTTTGTAGACTAGTCTAGCTTTATTTCTGATTACTTCACCAACTTCATTTAGTTTGTTCCGGAAGACCCATTTTGTTCCAATCACATTCTTGTTACTAGGTCTAGAAACAAGATCCCAAGTGTGATTTTTCTCAATTTGCATCAACTCTTCCTCCATTGCTTTGGTCCAATTTTCATCATTGCAGGCTTCATTTATTGTCTTAGGTTCAATCTTTGAAATTAGACAACATTGATCTGAATTTTGAACAATTTTCCTTCTAGTTTGTACACCTTTGCTTTTGTCACCCAAGATCTGATCTTCAGAGTGGTTCAGTCTTACATACCTTGGAACTTTGGGAGTTTCTTGTACTTCTGTTTTTTGATCAGGCTCATTTAGACCAACCTCTTCTTCCCGATTTACCGGATCAGTCTGAATCTAACTTTCAAAGAAGGATTGAGCTCCTTGAACCAGAGAATCATTCTGATCATCTTCATCATATTCATAAAACTTTGAGGGCTTCTCAACTCCTTCATCAACCTTCACATTTGTACTTTCTATTATCTTTTTCAGTCTCTTATTATAACACCAGTATGCTTTGCTTTGAGTGGAGTAACCCAAGAAAATTCCTTCATCACTTCTAGCATCAAACTTTCCTAGATCTTCATCTCTTTTAATGTAACATTTGCTACCAAATACTCTGAAATATCTCACAGTAGGAGTTATACCAAACTAAAGTTCATAAGGAGTCTTACCGGTATTGCTTTTGATTTGAACTCGATTGAGAGTATAGACTGCAGTGCTGATAGCTTCTCTCCAAAACATCTGAGGAACATTTGCTTCCATCATCATTGTCTTGGATGCTTCCTGGATGGTTCGGTTCTTTCTCTCAACTACTCCATTTTGCTATGGAGTCCTAGGAGTAGACAACTGTCTCTTTATACCATGCTTCTCAGAAAAGTCTATGAATTCACCGGATGTGAATTCACCACCTCTATCAGACCTCAGACATTTCAGTTTCAATCCAGTTTGATTCTCTTCCATAGCTTTGAAGATTTTAAACTTCTCAAAGGCTTCTGATTTCTCTTTTAGAAAGGTAACCCACATCATCCGGGAATGGTCATCAATCAGTAACATGAAATATCTATCACCTTGCATACTCTTGATTCTTGTTGGACCACATAGATCAGTATGAACTAATTCCAATAATCCGGTAGAGGACTGATCCTTGCTTTTGAAAGAGACTCTGCTCTGTTTACCTAGCTAACATTCTTTGCACAAACTATTTGTAGGTTTTATCACCTTTGGAAGATCTCTTACAGCCTGAGTATTGCTTATCTTGATGATGTTAAAATTTACATGACACATCCTTCCATGCCATAACCAACTCTAATCAACTTGAACAAACAAACAACTTTTATTAGAACCAACTAGATGGAAGATATTACCGTTTGTTTGAGTACCAGATGTAATCTCAGTTTCAGAGCTTTCAAAGATCCTGCATCTTCCATTTTTGAACCGGAGATCATAACCTTTGTCTACCAACTGTCCAACACTGAGAAGATTGTGCTTCAATCCTTCAACATACAGTACATTACCAGTTTTTCTCTTTCCATCAAAAGAAATAGTTCCCCTACCTCTGATTCTACCAACAGAATTATCACCAAACTTTACCATTCCTCCTTCATACCTTTCCAAGTCTAGGAACTTGTTTTTGTCACCTGTCATATGGTGAGAGCATCCACTGTCAATAACCCAATCATCATTTTCTTCAACTTGGGCGGCCAAAGCTCTTTCTACAACCTTATGATTGATAGATATTGGATCTTCTTCCTTGATGGCAATAAACACCCATTCATTTCTGGATTTGTCTCCTATCTCTGATTCATCATATGTTACTCCTTCATTATTAGCTTCTTCATGAACATAATAATAATTCTTTTGGAACCTTTGTCTGTTAGAGTTTGACCTTGTAGATCTTTCCATACATCTTGAGGCAAAGTGACCAATCTTATTGCAGTTGAAGCATTTAAAAGGTAGTTTTCCTTCATACTTACCGGATCCTCTTGGCAGTCTTTTTGCAATGAGGGCTTCAAGTTGAGTTGTTTCTGCTTCTTCCTCTTCCATGTCTTTCCTTGCTTGATCATACCATGACAGCTTCCTTGAAGAGTTTTCTCCCGGATCAAATCTTTGTTTGCCTTTCACATAGGCACTAGCTTTGAATGTAGATTTAGTCTTGGGGGGATCATCTCCAAACTCAGTCATTTCAAATGCAGCCAGTTTGCTAGCTAGTTGGTCTCTTGTGACAGTTGTATGGGCTCTGAATTCATCAATGGCAGCAACCTTGATTTTGTAGGTAGCAGGAAGGGATCTGAGAATTTTGCAAACAATCTCATTTTCATCTAGAACTCCACCAGCATTCCTAATTCCACACACCAGCTCATTTACTCTTGGCATAAAGGTAGTGATATTTTTATCATCTCTCATCTTCAATCTTTCAAATTTCCCTTTGAGACTTTGCAACCTTGCACTCTTAACAAACTCATCTCCTTCATGTAGAAGTTCCAGTTTAATCCAGATCTCATAGGTAGTTGGTAGGTCAATAACATTTGAGAGATCTGAGTCAGTTAATGCACTTAAAAGAGCTTCTTTTGTCCGCAGATTGTTTTTAGCATCTGTAATTTCATTCAGAGTTGTCGAACCACCCTGTAGAGGTATATATGCTTTTGTGACCATGGACAAGTATGCTTTTCCCATACACTCCAAGTGACATTTGATGCGACCTTTCCAAAGAGAGAAGTTGGTTCCATCAAACTTCAGACTATCCTTCTTGTATGACGACATCCTGGATCTCCTCAAGCGGTTAAGCTCCTTTTAGAGGAACTTGGCTTTGATACCAATTGTTAGATCTAGGGCACACAACTGAGAGGGGGGGTGAATCAATTGTGCAAAAACTTGTTGTTACTTCAAATAATTGATTCTTCTTTTTTATTTAATAGCATGTCAATTAACTATTCATGAAAGCATGAAGCATAAACACTAGAGTAGATAAACATCAACACATTAGACACCAAGATTTTGACGTGGAAAACCTGGTCAAGGGAAAAACCACGGGGTGATTAACCCAAGGATTATTCTTTGTTAGAATAATAAGAAAAATAGATCACACATGCCAATTAGGGCTCACTACTCGAGCACACTGCTCACAAGGAGGCACACTACCTACAAGAGACACACTGTCTACAAGATAACAAGTATTACAAACTTGAACTGGAGATTGACATCTTTACCATGTCTGGATCAGTTCCATTTAAGCCCAAGACAAACCTGCTCTGCCTTTCGCTCTTTCACTATACCACACTCATCCATTCCATGACACACCTCAAATTGAATTCACAAACCTTTATTTATACAAGGCATCAACTTAGGAACAATCATGTAAGTCGGCAATCATCCACAAGAACATTCGCAAGATGAATAACTCATCCGGTCGGCCAGCCTAAACAAGAACATCTTCATCTGGAAGTATATCTCCAATTTCGGGCTCTAACACTGATGCAGATTGACAACACAACCTTAACATAATCCAAGAACCTTCACAGGCTTGCCTGAATGACCAGGTACATCCACACTTCCTCTACTTGCTAGAATCTCTTCTCTCCTGCTTCCGGTGCCTCAAGAACATAGTTTGTCATGACTGTCACAAAGGAGTAGATTCTTCCAGACCTTCAAACTATGTACAAATCAAGATGACACATCACAAGGACATCCCAAACACTCCTTTCAATCCACAGAATAGGACAATGCACTTCTGGATCTCACCAGACCTTTTTGTAACATTCTGTCACTCCGGAGCATCTCCCGGAACCGGTTCTACTTGATCGATCACAACTTCTTCAAATCTTCATGCGGACCTTTGAAATCTTAACTGGATCATCTCAAGACTCATATCTACAAACCCTTTAAACCGCATCCTCTGATCTTCATCTTATCTTGGACTTTTACTTTAATGTCATCACTATTCTGCATTGTTCCTGATTAAGACTAATTTTCTCAATATCCTCAGCACACAGCTCATCCAATCCTTCTCATTAATTCAATATGAGTATGTTGACATTAATGACAACACTGGTTAACCTCATACTTGCAACAATTTTTGGATGGTATGAAGCACGAGCATCATTGCTTTGTGTTGATTCCTAAGATCATCCAGGAGAAATGTGAAGATGTTCCAGCATAAGTCTCAGATCTGTTAGAATAATTTTAGGACATTGTCTCTAATACAGTGATAACTTTAAGAAATCCCCCCTAAAAAAATATGTAAAATCCTGGCGAATATTTCATTATTTTGGAAAAAAATATTAATTTTTATTGGCAAATCTTTCCTATTTTTCTAAAAAAATATTAATTTTATTGGAGAATTATTTTAATTCACTAGAAATTTGTAGAAAATCCTGGCAAATCTTGACGAAATATAGGTAAATGCATTGATTACCATGGTGAATCCTTCCTTTTTAAAAAAATTAAATTCATATGGAAAAGTAAATGCCTGAGCGTGGCAGTGATTTCCTAGTTTAAGGTGTAGTGCTCATGTCTATAATTCCTTAATTCCTTAATATTTTAAATCAAACATTGAATATTTTAAATCAGTCCTAAATTATTTATCACCATCCTTGATTTTATTTATAAACTAACGGTTTGGGTTCTATTCCATGGGCCAAAATGTACCCGTGAAGCTCCAATGCCCATGGGGCATGAAATTATATTTAAGTCATTGATCTCAATGGAGATCAATGAGTTAAATGCAATTTTGGGCCCCATGGGAATTGGAGCTCTATGGGTACATTTTGGCCTATGGAATTTAACCCCAACCATTAGATTATAAATTGAGATCAATGGCCCAAATACAAATTTGGGCTCAATGGGCATTGGAGCTCCGTGGGTACATTTTAACCAATGGTATACAACCCTAGGTAGTCATTAGATTATAAATAAAATCAATGGTGGTGATTAGAAATTGGTGATATGGCCCTAAAGTAACCAATAATTATATAATTTCATTGGCAAATTAATTTCATTTTTTACTATAACTTATAAAATTTAGGTGAATCTAATCTAATCAGGTATCAAATATTGTGGCGAATCTTTGAGTTTAAAAGTTTAATAAAATAAATGTTCTGGCGATTTAGCTAGGACTAAAATGAAAATTTGTAAAAATATGGCGATTCACGTCACATTACAGCTTATACTATTAGCCAAATTTTGAATCCCCAATTTCAACTATTAGCCAATTAGTGAATATTAGCCACTAAAAAAATGATACTACTCTGATAATGTACCTAAAGGGTTACCACTGGTGAGAAAGATAAGTCACCAAATGGATTTGATACCAAGAGCCAATTTTCTAAATAAGGCAGCCCATAGAATGACTCCTACAGAGAATGAAGAGTTGAATAGACAAGTTCATGAGCTGTTAAGGCAAGGACTAATAAGGGAGAGCATAAGTTCATGTGCAGTACCTATAGTACTAGCACCAAATAAATATGGAGAGTGGAGAATGTGTACAAATTCTAAAGCCATCAACAAGATCACAATCAAGTACAGATTTCCATTGCCTAGAATGGATGACATAATGGATTTTCTAAGTGGAGCCAAGTACTTTACGAAGATTGATCTGAAGAGTGGATATCACCAAATCCAAATCAGAGAAGGAGATTAATTGAAGACAACCTTCAAGACTAAGGAGTGCTTGTACGAATGGTTAGTCATGCCATTTGGGCTAACCAATGCACCAAGCACATTCATGCTACTCATGAACAAGGTACTAAAAGAGCTTTTGGGAAAAAAATTATTGTTTATTTAGATGATATTTTGATTTTTAGTAAGGCTTTGGAGGAGCAATTGATGCATGCTCGAAATTTTTTTGAGAAGTGAGGGAAGCAAAGTTGTTGATTAATCTGAAGAAATGTAGTTTCATGAAGAAGGAATTGGTGTTCCTGGGATTTGTTATCTCAGTTAAGAGTCTTAAAATGGATCCAAAGAAGGTGAGGACTATCATTAAATGGCCTACCTCGAGGAGTGTTTCAAAGGTACAATATTTTCATTGTTTGGAAAGTTTTTATAGAAAACTTATCTGGAATTTTGGTAGCATTTCTGTACCCCTAGCTGAGACAATGAGAGGGGATAGAAAGGAGTTTAAATGGACTACAAGAGCAGTCAAGAGTTTTGATACATTGAAGTAGAAAGTCACATAGCAACCTATTTTGGCACTTCCAAATTTCAATAAGGTATTTCAGGTAGTGCTATAGGAGCTATTTTGAGTCAAGAAGGTAAGCTCGATGCCTATTTCAGTGAGAATCTTAATGATGCTAAGAAAAAGTATTATGTTTATGATCAGGAGTTTTATGCTATAGTTCAGGCTTTAAAGAAATGGAGGCATTATTTGTTGACGAAAGAGTTTGTTTTATATACTGATCATCAATATTTGCAGTCTCTTAATAGTCAAGGAAAGTTAAACTAGAGGCACTTAAAATGTGTTGAGTTTTTGCAAAGTTATACTTTTGTTTTGAAGCACAGGAGTGGGAAGTCCAATAGAGTTTTATATGCCTTAAGCATAAGACAAATTTTCTTGACAGAGATGAAGATAGAGTTTGTTGGGTTCAATGAACTCAAGAATTTGTACCCTGAAGATCTAGATTTTGTAGAGGCCTAGAAAGCTTGTTTGGAGCCTGTTACCTTAGGTAGGATGAGATGGTTGGATTATATAATCCAAGATGGTATGTTTTTTAGATGAAGCTAGTTGTGCATTCTAAGGAGTTCCATGAGAAAGAATCTAATCAAGGAGAAACATAGTGGAGGATTGACATGATATTTTGGTCGAGATAAGACCATTGCTCTTGTTAGTGAAAACTATTACCTAGCCACAATTGCACAAGGATGTGAAGAAGTTCGTGCAAAGTTACAGAGTATGCCAGTTGGCCAAGGGGGTTAGTCAGAATACTGGCTTGTATCAACCACTGCCTATACCAGAAAAGCCATGGGAGGACATCAACATGGACAATTTTTTTGGTTTACCAAGGGCACAAAGAGGGCATGATTCAAAATTTGTGGTGGTTGACATATTTTTAAAGATGACACATTTCATTCCATGTCAGAAAACTAGTGATGTTGTTCACATTGCAGAGTTATTTTTTAGAGAGGTGGTTAGACTACATGGTCTACCAAGGAGTATAATTTTAGATAAATATACCAAGTTTGTTGGGTATTTCTAGAGGACCTTATGGAAGAAGTTGAATATTGAGTTGAAGTTTAGTTTTGCACATCATCCATAGACTGATGGACAAACAGAGGTAGAGAATAGAAGTTTTGCCAACCTACTGAGATGCTTAGTAGGAGATAAGCCTAAGGGATGTGATTTGATATTACCACAGGCATTTGCATATAATGATTCTATCAACAAAAGTATTGGCAAATCCCCATTCCAAATTGTATATGGAAATAGTCCAAGAAATGCTTCTAAGTTGAGAAAGATAGAGGAGAGAAGAGTAGTGTCGAGATTGAAGACTTTGCAGAGCACCTAAAGACCTTGCATGAAGAGGTATGACATCACATTAATAAAATGAATTCTTAGGACAAGGCTAAGGCAAATCAGAAGCAAAAGTTTAAGGAATTCAAGGTTGGTGATGAATTCATGGTTCACTTAAGGAAAGATAGGTTCCCAATAGGGACATATAATAAGTTGAAGAAGAAATTTGAGCCATGCAGGATTCTGAAGAAGAATGATTCAGGAAATGCATATGAGGTAGACCTACCAAGTGGAATCAACATTTTCCCTGTATTCAACATTATTGATTTAACATAGTATCATGAAGGTGGCATAGAGGATGGATCAACAAAAGAATAGTGGAGTATTTTGGCATCTATTTCAGATATAAGAGATCTTGGATAGCCATGTGGGAAGAAGTACTCAGAACAGGCAATATGAAGAATATTTGGCAAAGTGGAAAGGAAGACATGTTAAAGATTCTTCCTAGTTGTCTAAGGCAAAGGTTGACTGTTTGGGTTTGTCTACCTTTCAAATGTTTTAAATGTGGAAGAGTTGGTCATTATGCCTCTAAATGTCCTTTTGGAGAAAATTAAAATAGTGGCAAGGGTTTGAAGAGGAACAACTTCAAGAGAAATCTCTTATCTAAAGAAGATTACAACTCCACAGAAGAATTAGATCATTGTTCATCAGATGAGGAAAAAGGAGAATCTTTATTCATGGCCATGGTGATCTCAAATAAGACTACAGATGAAGAAGAATGTGAAATTGATTTTGAGGGCAAACTTGTCTCTGCTCTTGAAGACTTAGAAGATGCAAGGAAAGAGAATCAAGTACAAAGATTTTTGATTGAAGTTGAGACAAAGGAATGCATCAGGCTTGAGAAAGAAATTCTATCACTCAAAAAGGAATTGAATAAGACAAATCTTGGAGGTCCGGATGACACTGGAGGTGCAAATCACATCATGCCTCAAGGAAGATCTCTTCATGCAAGACAATTCTCCGTGAATAGGTTCAATCATTTTTTCTTTGGTTATTTCTTCATTTGTAACAAATTTAGTCATAAGGCTATAAATTGCAAGTCTAAAATGAATAGAAGAAATATCATAAGTAGAAATCCTCTTGCTTCACTAGTGTATGTCAATATGGTGTGTCAAAATTGTAACAAGTTTGGACATATAGCAAGATACTGCAAGAATGGTTTGGCAAAAACAAAATCTCAGCTAATAGATGTTACTGGGCAAGCAAAGGAAAGTAATTCTTCCAAAAGATAGGAGACAAATAATGGAGTTGAAGACTCAATGATTGTCCAAACAACATTTCATGCTCAAGGGAAAACCAATTTCTAGGTGATAGATAGTGGATGCACAAATCATATGATAGGTGATAAGAGCAAATTCATCAATCTTGGTAAGTGAAATGGTGGACTGGTTAGGTTTGGTGACAATTCATCTGCAAAGATCACTGGTAAAGGAACCATAAGTATTGATGGTAAATCTAAAACACGCGATGTTCTTTATGTAGAGGATCTCAAGCATAATCTTCTTAGTGTACATCAAATGTGTAGAAAAGGATATAGTCTCACATTTCATGGTCAAGGGTGTGAAATCAGAAGTGCAAAGTCTAGAAGATTGGTGGCAGAAGGATTTAAGATAGAAGGCAACTTGTATAATCTAAAGGGAATTAATGAAAGGACTTGTATTCTAGGACAAACAAATTAACGTTGGTTGTGGCATAAAAGGATGGGGAACATCAACTTTGATAATCTTGTGAAGATCAGCTCCATGCAAGTGGTACGAGACATGCCAAGATAATTAAACTTGCAAGCACCATATGCAAGGAATGTTAGTTTGGGAAGCAAACAAGGATAACTTTCAAATCCAATGAGTATTCTACTACAAGGCTTTTGGAGCTGGTTCATACTAACTTGTATAGACCAACTAGGGTAAAAAGTCTACAAGGTGAAATGTATTTTATGTTACTCATTGATGATTTCTCTAGAATGACATGGGTTACATTTTTGAAAGAAAAATCAAAATATTTCAATAGGTTCAAGATTTTCAAGTCCATGGTTGAAAATGAAATTAATGCTAGAATCAAGTGTTTAAGGTCTGATAGAGGTGGTGAGTTCACTTCAAATGAGTTTGAAGAGTTTTGTCAAGAACATGGAATTAAAAGACACTATGCAGTTACCAGAACCTCTTAACAAAATGGTGTTGTAGAGAGAAAGAATAGGATTGTTCAATAAATGGCCAGGGCAATGTTGAGTGAAGCTAAGTTACCTGATATATGTGGGAAAGAAGCAATTCATAGCGCGGTCTACATTCTTAATAGAGGACAATTGAGAAGACACAACACCAAGACACCTTATGAGCTATGGAATGGAAGACCAGCATCAATCAAGTATTTTAGAGTATTTGGAATCAAATGCTACATCAAGATAGACAAAGAAGGTCTAGGAAAGTTTGACTCAAGATTAGATGAAGGTATTTTCCTTGGATAATCAACTACCAGCAAAGCCTACAAATGCTACAACAAAAGATTGAGGAAGATAGTTAAAAGTACGAATGTTAGAGTGGATTAAGAGTCACATCAAATTTCAAATGAGCAAGAAGACTATTGGCTAGATGAACCTATCTGCACAGAAGAAGAAGCAGAAGTTGAAGAAAAGGAAGAAACTCAAGAAAAGACTACCAAGACTCCTGCCAAATATGTTCATAAGCATTATTTAGAAGATTAGATCATTGGAGACAAGAATGAAGGAGTTCAGACAAGAAGAAGATTTGCAAGAACAATTGAACAAGTAAGCTATTCTTTATTGTCAAGAATAGAACCTAAATCTTTCGACGAGGCTAGCAAGGATGAAGGATAGATACAAGCTATAGAAGAAAAGCTAAATCAGATAGAGAAGAACCAAACTTGGGAGTTGGTGCCAAGGCCTATAGACAAGAATGTGATAGGTACAAAATGGGTTTTTAGGAACAAATTAAATGAAGATGGAGAAGTGGTCAGGAACAAAGCAAGGTTGGCTTGCAAAGGTTATTCACAAGTTGAAGGGATTGACTATGATGAGACATTTTCTTTAGTGGCTACAATAGAAGCAATCAAAATGGTTATTGCATTTGTAGTGCATAAGGGATTCAAGGCATATCAGATGGATGTCAAATCTGCCTTCCTAAATGGTGACTTAGAAGAAGAAGTTTATATAGAGTAGCCTGATGGATTTTAGCTATCAAAAGACCCAAACATGGTATACAGACATAAGAAGGCTCTATATAGTCTTAAACAAGCCCCTAGGGCTTGGTATTCAAGGTTGGATAAGTACTTACTCCAACAAGGTTTCAAGAAAGGTACTGCAGATAATAATCTTTACATCAAAATTGAAGGTGTACAAATTCTAATTGTTACTGTGTATGTTGATGATATAATCTTTTGTGGATATGATGAGATGTGTAAGAAGTTTGTAGGAGAGATGTGGAAAGAATTTGAAATGTCTATGTTAGGTGAGCTATCATTATTTATTGGACTCCAAATTACTCAATCAAATGATGGTATCTTTATTTCTCAAGAAAAGTATGTCAAGAAGATGTTGAAGAAGTTTGGCATGGAAGACTATAGACCAGTGAGTACTCACATGGTAATTGGTTTCCATTTGGGTAAAGATGATGAGTCACCTGAAGCTGATCAGACTCTGTATAGGTCTATGATTGGGGGCCTACTATACCTAACAACATCAAGGCTTGACATTATGCAAGTTGTGTGTTTGGCTACAAGGTTTCAAGCTGATCCAAAAGAAACACATGTGAAAGTAGTCAAGAGAATTTTTAGATACTTGAAGAGCACTCTAGAACATGGATTGTGGCATCAAAAGGGTGATGATTCTTCCCCAAGTGCTTACACTGATGCAGATTGGGCTGGTAGTGTTGATGATAGAAGAAGTACCAACAGAGGATATTTCTTTTTGTGAGACAAGTTGGTCTCATGGATTAGTAAGAAGCAAGATTTAGTGTCCTTATCAATAGTAGAGGTTGAGTATATAGCTACAGTAGCTTGCTGCACTCAAGTTTTGTGGATGAAACAAACTTTGAAGGATATCAAGGTAGTTTATGATGAGCCCATTCCTATCTTTTGTGAGAATACAAGTGCCATCAACATTTCAAAGAACCCAGTGATGCATTCTAGAACCAAGAACATATCTATTAGGTATCACTTTTTGAGAGAGAAGGTTGAAAATCAAGAAGTTGGATTGGAGTATGTGCCTACAAAGGATCAAGTTGTAGACATCTTAACAAATTTACTTTCTAAGGATACCTTTGAGCATCTCATACAAAAGTTAGGGGTTATTCATGCCCCTCCTTCTTCTAACTAGAAGCATAGATGGTGCATCTATCCGGGGGGAGTAGTTCAAGACATATCTTTATCCCTAGATTGATGGAGGCTACCTCTCAGGGGGAGCAGGTAGAGAAGGATGCCAAGGTTTGATTAGTCAGGGGGAGCTGACAGATAATGAGTAGTAAAAGAAAATCAAGAAGAATATAGACATGGGGAGCTAAAGGAAGACTAGTTCAAAGGAAGACCACTAGCCCTTTGTCCTTGATGTAAAAGGGGGAGAAATATCAGGTTAAATGTTGCCATCAATGCCAAAGGGGGAGATTGTTGCAAGTGTGTTGTCATTGATGTCAACAATGTAATGGATAGGATTGATGTCAATAGTATAGTGTTGTGAAAGGTTGGAAGTGGAAGTGATGATGTGTTGATAAGTGATGATCAGTGGTGTTCAGAGTTGTCAAAGGCAAAGATTATTTTAGTGGTGAATATTCGCCAACTGGTGAATAGTTCATATCCACAAATTGGGAATTGGCAAATACATTCCCACCGGTGGGGGCCAATTCACTCATTTTTTTTCAAATTTTCAGTCAATGTGTTTCAATTTGCCACCCTATTAATTTTTGAGTCATTTATAGTTAGTATTTTTTCCACGGTATTCTATGCAGTTCTAATGGTGATTCACCTGGAATTTTGGAGGCATGTTTCAATTCACCCACATATTTGCCAATATCATTAAATGGTTGACATGAATGAGGACCCATTTTTCTAATATCATTAAACGGTTGACATACACGAGGACCAATTTTGCAAGTATAATTAAATGGTTCACATGTATGAGGATCGATTTTGTCAATACCATTATAATTCCATGCTAATCCGAGGACCATATTCGCCTAGAAAATTACAACATATGTGTTTGATGGAGGTCCATTTCGCCTAACATTTATAAGTGTCCTATTAATAGTACGCGGGATTCACCAAATTATTATACTACCATTTGAAAATCTTGTAGTATTCACCAAATATGCATTGATATAAATGCATTTGAAGCTCTAATTAATCCTTTAGACATTTTGTTCATCTCTGAGCTCTCGAATCCTCGATTCATTTCAAATCATAGAGAAGTTATAGCTACGGGCATTGGTGAGTCACAGAAAGGTAAGTGATCATTTATTTACTATGTAATCGATGTTGTGCATCGTCAATTTCTAATTTTGGTTTGCATTTTTTGTTTCGGTTTCTGTAGTATGGGTGTTCATTGTAGCTTCCTGTCACTATGTAATTCTTATAGCTTGCCATTCTTATGACAGTCTAGCTTGGAGTCTCCTGTCGCTGAGTGACAAACGAATTCAACAGGGTCAGTTATTTTGCAAATCGTCAGAGGACTGAAACTATAGAAACAGTTGAAGAGTCATTGCAATGCATGGAAAGAATCTGAGCATGTGCACAACATTGACGGTTACTAAGGAGCTTCCTTTTGTCGTCTCTCTCTGCCAATTTTGGCATTATTCCCTATTGGTGTTTCACCATTGGCATTTTCTTTTCTAACTTATAGCCTTTGGTTGAGGTGTTACCATTCAAATTTCTACTGCATGGGATTGTCTTTTCTCCCGATTCAATTTTCATGTAACTCCCATTGCTGGGCGCTGGCAGTCACTTGATATTTTCAAAATACCTCTTTAAATGTTTGGAGTGGATGAAAAAGTGGTGGTTGTTGTTGGCCATAGAGACTAGTTAGAAAGAAGAGCACGATAGGAAGGGTGTGAAGAAAAATTTGAAGTCTGAGTTTGTGTAGAGAGGTCGAATGCTAAGAAGCAGCTATAGGAGTTTGAATTAGAGTTTGGACTTTGTCTGTGTAAGAGGCCGACTGTGGTGGCCATATTGTGAATAAATGAATAATTTTTGTAGTTTGAATGTGAATATTACCTTGCTCTGTTTCCTGTGTGGGCTATTTCATTGCATAATGGATTCTTATCTCTAATCACCGATAGTATCTGTTTGTAATGTTATTCCTCTCATAGATAGAATTTCATGTCATAGAGTCCCTATGGAATGTGTGTATGCTCTAGGGTCCTGAACTTCCTATCATTATTGTGGGAAGTAGTGATCTTGAGTCTCTGTTCATTGGAATTTCATCTAATTCCCAGAATGTTCCCATCAAGTGGTATCAGAGCATAGAAGGTTCTGTGTGCATGGGTAGAGAGCCGATAGTGAGGCAACCTATGCCAAGACTAGTGGGTGTGGGAAAATAGTCAAGTGGTTGTGTCTCAAGTAAACCCTAGGAAATTTGTTGCAGAGGGTAGAGAAGGAGGCACAAAAGATTGGTTGCAGAGTGCGAGTTGGCAAAGTATTGCAATAGTGAAGAAGATGAAGATTGCAGTTAGAAGACCCATTGTAATACCATCTTGGGATAGCTATTGGGATGGTGTGGAGAAGAGAAAGCTACATGAGCAATTGCAAAAGATCGCAAGTCGAATGGATGCATTGGAAAAGTATTATTTTCCTAATGTTGTTGTGATTGCAGGAAATAAGAAAGCGGAAGATGCTGATGGGGACTACAAACATTTTGGTAAGGAAGAAGATTATCAAGTGATAGAAACTAGTAAAAATATTAATTCTCTAAATTTAGCAGGTTCATATTTTGGTTGTTTTGATGATTTGAGGAAAGATGGTGCTCAAAATAATTGAGTCTGATGGTGGAAAAGATTTTGTTCCTGTTCTCATTTCTAACAATGACAACTGTAGTGAGGATGAGGAGAAATATGTGGTTACAAAGGAGAATCTGGGTGTAGAGGAAATGTCCAGTTTGAAGGAGAAAGTATAGACCTAGTGAAGGAGGTTGCAGAAGAGAAAGAAAATGCAAATGATCTGTCGTTAAAACATAACATTACGGAAGTAAAGATTGATGAGGTAACTTTCGTTAACCATTGCATGGACGAAGTTTTATTTTCCTTTGGCATGATACTAGTTAATTATTGTGAAGATGAAACAACATTGTGGCAATATGATGATGACAAAGAAATTAGAAGACAAAGATATCAACAGAAGGAGGACAACAAGCGAACGGAGATGGAGAAATTCAGAAAGAGAAAATGCAAGCATAGACCAAATTTGGAGAAGTTACAGCAAGGGATGCAAATTAATTATAAGAAGTGAAAAAGAGGTTCAAATACGAGTATTCAATAACAGACCTCATGAGCAAGAGCTCATGAATTTTTCTACCTGGGGAGTCTGATGCAGTGCATCGTTAGTTTCCAATTTTGGTTTGCATTTTTTGTTTCAGTTTTTGCAGTATGGGTGTTCATTGCAACTTCTTGCCGCTATGTAATTCTTGTAGTTTGTCATTCTCATGACAGTCCAGCTTGGAGTCTCCTATCGCCAAGTGACAGAAATGAATTCAACAGGGTCGATTATTTTGCAAATCGTTAAAGGACTAAATCTGTAGAAGCAGTTGAAGAGTCATTGCAATGCATGGAAAGAATTTGAGCATGTGCACAGCACCGACGGTTACTAAGGAGCTTCCTTTTGTCATCTCTCTATGCCAATTTTGGCATTATTCCCTACTAGCATCTCACCATCGGTATTTTCTTTTCTAACTTATAGCCTTTGGTTGAGGCATTACCATTCATATTTCTGCCGCATGGGATTGTCATTTGTCCCGATTTAATTTTCATGTAACTCCCATTTCTGGGCGTTGGCAGTCACTTGATATTTTCAGAATACCTCTTTAAATGTTTGGAGGGGATGAAAAAGTGGTGATTGTTATTGGCTGTAGAGACTAGTTAGAAAGAAGAGCACGATAGGAAGGGTGTGAAGAAAAATGTGAAGTCTGAGTTTGTGTAGAGAGGTCGAATGCTAAGAAGCAGTTGTAGGAGTTTGAATTAGATTTTGGGCTTTATGTCTGTGTAAGAGACCGACTGTGGTGGCCGTATTGTGAATAAATGAATAATTTCTATAGTTTGAATGTGAATATTACCTTTCTCTATTTCTTGTGTGGGCTATTTCATTGCATAATGGATTCTTATCTCTAATAACTGATAGTATTTGTTTGTAATGTTATTCCTCTCATAGATAGAATTTCATGTCATAGAGTCCATATGGAATGTGTGTATGCTCTAGGGTCCTAAACTTCCTATCATTATTGTGGGAAGTAGTGATCTTGAGTCTCTATTTATTGGAATTTCATCTAATTCCTAGAATGATCCCATCAGTAATAATATAAGATTCATATTGATTATTTATGTCTTTGTTTGGTTTCATTGTAATTTGTTATGGATGATATTGATTGAGTAGTAGTTAGGAATCTAGGACTAGGGAGATACCTTAATCTAGGACCCAGGGTATCAGGGATCTATATTCTATCATCTATGATTCCTTGAACAAAATGACATTTTTTCTGTAGCTTTTAAGTCGTGAGAGATGTCAAGCAAGAAGAAGTTGTCTGAGGGTGGTGAAGGGAGGTCAAGGTCATTAAAATGGAGAAAAATAAAGTCATACTTTGGCAATGTTGGCAGTCCATCTGATGGAGCTATAACATTAGAACTTGTACTATCTATTGAATTGGATGACAATGCCACGGATGATATTCCAGGGAATACCCAAGGTAGTAGGAATGATGACAATGCCACAGATGATGTTCCAGGGGCAGGGAATACCCAATGTATCAGGAATGATGAGAATGCTACAGATGATGTTCAAGAGAATAACCAAGGTGGTGAGAATGATGACAATGCCACATATGATATTGATGTTCCAGGGAATACCCAAGGTAGCGGGAATGATGAAAATGCCACAGATGATATTGATGTTCCAGGGAATACCCAAGGTAGCATGAATGATAATATGAATAAATCAAACTCAACAAATGATAATGAAGTTAATGAAGTTATAGAAATCAATGAAGATGAAGACCCTGCAAGTGAATGCAAGGGGAAAAGAAAATCCAAATCAAAAAACGGGTGTGAGTGGGAAATGTCAAGGAGTTTTCAGATTGATTGGGTGTCAAAATTCCCATTCATTGAATCGGTGGAAAATGCAAACAAAGATGAACCTCCCACAAAATGCAAGTGTAAGATTTGTAGTTGGAAATATCATAGGGACAAAAGGTTGCATCTAAAACTTGACACCATAGAAAAACATATTGGCAAAGTTTATGAAAAACAAATCATAGATGGATAAGAAAAATTAGTGATAAGATGGAAAATGAAGGACGAATGTCTTCATGTAAAGAATTCCCTCGAATATGATGCACATATGCAAATAAAGGTGAAGAATCAAGATTCATGCAGGTGGAGGTTCAATTCAAGCTCAATTTGGAAAGATGATGGGAGAAGCACAAATGAGAAAAACTATTCAGTTGGGTGTTGTTTTTCATGTTTTGACTAGAGGGCATCCTATGACAGACTACCCAGAATATAATAGTTTATTATCTTTTATGGGCGTTCCTAATTTTCCTAACACACATTGGTCAATAAAGAGTGGATGGGAATGGGCAAGTTGTCTTTTTGATGTGGAAAAATATGATTTACAGGAAAAAAATAAAAGAGTCAACTTTTATTACATTATCTCTAGATGAAGTTACATCAATAGATAATACTTATTGGGTATGTATGCTGTGTATACTATGGCAAATCATGTCCACCAACCTCATCTACTCTCTATTTATAAAATGAAGGAGAATGCAACACCACAAAATCTATTTGAGATAGTTAAGAAATCTTTGATTGAAATTCGATGTATGGATGACTGCACAATTGCTAGAAAGTTGGTGTGTAGGGGCGGATGGAGCTTCAATAATGCAAGGTCATAGGAATGGTCTGTGTGTAAAGGTACAAACTTCTATTTCACCATACATGATTGGCATCCACTGCATGGCCCACAAAATGAATTTAACATTTAAAATGGTGAGCAAGTTTCCTGCAGTATCAAAAGTTGAAGATCTAGTCTGTGTGCTCTACTCATACTTTTGCCGAAGTCCAAACGATTTTTGGAATTTCAACATTTTGCTGAGGGAATAACTGCAGGAAACAAACTTCTTAAGGATGTTAATACCAGATAGATCTCCTTGCATGAACTGGAGAAAGGAGTTTTAGTAAAATATCAATCCTTAATTGGTGTAATGTAAGACCATTGCTTCTCAGTTGAAAGGGCTCCTGACCTCTTACATAAGTTAAGTGGCATAGAGACAGTCCTTGTTTTAGCTGGTATTCTTCCAATGTTGGAGGAAATGAACGTGCTTGTGAAAAAAGCCTGAGAAAGAACTATGTATATTTTTGAATATACTAAACTGCATCAAATGATATGCTTGACCCTTGATTATCTATATCTATCAGATAGGTCCTTCATAAGTCCAAAATTTAGCAGCTGGTACTTGATAACAAATGTGACCAATCTTGCTAATTTTTTATAGTTTAATGATAGCTAGGAGTTATGTGTCTCTGTAAAGGGATTTGAGATACCAATGCACTATTTTAACAAGGTCAAGTGCACTATTAGAGAAGAACCTGTTTCAAGGGAAGCTTTTGACAAGATTGTTAATTCTGTAAGTTCTACTTTAAAGAATATTGTGAAATCTCTTTCCTTGGAGATTAGAGATTGATTCCCTCGTGATGAATTTCTTGAAGCCGTGTCTATAGTGTATCCTCAATATTGGGTCAAGAGTGAGCCAACTGATTATCACAACAAAATACAGACCTTAACAAATCATTTTTGTAGAAGTATAGAATTCAATGGACAAAAAATAGAAGGAATTTTAAATCAAACTAAGCTTAGAGAGTAATCAGCTCGACTTGCAGCTTCAATGATAGAACAGTTTGATCACATGGAGGCTCCCCTCCAAGAGGGATTGATAAAAAATCTTTGGGTAACCTTAAGTCAAAGTGAAATATCACGTGATGCATTATCTAAAATTTTCAAACTTGTTGATTTATGTCAAACCATGATATTGGGCTCGGTGGAGGATGAGAGAGTTTTTAGTGCATTGGGGTTCTTGAAATCAAAGATAAGAAATAAAATTGACAAGAATTTAGAAAATTGCTTGAGAATGCATACAACTAGACATGATATCCAGAGTTTCCTTTTGATAGGGCACTCGCAATCTAGAGGTCCCTATGTGAAAGAAGAGGGTTGTGCAACACTTCAAACAATAATAGCACACACAACAGTGACATAATGAATACTAGAACCACATGTAGTGGTAGTGGTGTTGATGAGACACTCTTAAGTGGAGATATGGAGATAGAAGAAAATGAAGAACATGATCAGGATGACACTTGATATCATGGTCAGAGGGAGGAGAATGAGGATGACGAGATGATTTGACAATTTGAAGGGAATTAGTACTTATTTAGTATTTATACTATATTTCATGTTCCAAACTCCATAATGTTGTTGATGACATTTTATTTGTCTATCAGTGATGTACATTCTTCATAATTTTTGATATAAAAAATTAATATTTTCATATTATTATTGTGTGATACTGATACGTTTTACAAGCATTCAACTAAATGCAAAGTAATTTTTCTTCTCTATGACCACAATAGTGTTTCATTTGTTTTCCTTTAATGCATTGCATATTAATCAACAACAGTAGCATATTAATATGCATCATTAGCAAATTTTTAATGTGTATGTAGAAACCAGAGTTTTCCTGAAGTAGGCAATTAGATAATATAGATAATTTGAATGATGAATACATAAATGGATTTCAGTGTTATATTCATTTCAAATGAAGGTCTGAAAGAATACATTGAAGTATTACATTTACAATGTACAATAACCTGCTCAAAACCAACTCTGCATAATGCTCTATTAGAAACACATATTACTAAATCATTTTATCAGCTTTTGTAGAGTGCTCCACTCTTCATCTGATGGAAGTGTAACTTTTCTTAACCCAATGTGAGCAAGTTGTAAGTGTGATAAAAGTTTATAATTCAAATATTTACTTGGCTTCAATGTTTCACTAAAAGTTCCATTCAAGGTTATTAGTGGTGAGATAGAATCCAAAAAGTTTATCTCATCAAGATTATGAGGAAACTGGTCCTTATCCAACTTCATTTTATCCTCCATATTCTTTTTGAAAGCAGCCTTTCCAATGTATCAACATGATGGTTCAAAAGCCCTCGACAAACCAAGTTTTTTGAAGTATTCTTCCTTTGTTTGCATCCTCTTTGTCAGTACTGCAGCTTGTTCCAAAAGATGTACTTGTTCTAGCTTCTCACATTTTTCAATGATAGATGAGGCCTTTATTATGGCATCAATACAGTTCTCAATTCCTTTCGATTCCAATTCTTCACCACTAGCTTTGTAGATTGATTCCAAAATGTTGTTTGCATCTGACAATTTTGAAGTTACCATGTATCCATTTTCAAAAATGTATTTTTTGAGTGTATTACTACATAATAGTAGATCATGTGTGAATTCAAACATTTTAGACATATCATCAATCTTCTTCATAATCTTCTCCCACATGTTATGCTTTATATAAACCATTGTCTTTCTATAAAATTCAGATACTTTCTCTTAGGAGGATTTTATTTCATTTTTTGCATTCTTTAGTTTTATCTGCAAATTTTCAGAGTTTTTCTCTCTTTTTCCACATTTTCTTCCCACAAATGTCTTGCTTTTTCTACTACCTACAGTTTGTTTTTGGCTTGATTCAAGGATTGTTCTAATTTTTTTGAATTGGCTTTTTCAATATCATATTTTTTTTTACTTTCACTTAACATTTTCTTCAGTTTATTCACTTCCACCTATGTCTATTTATTCACTTCACTTGTAGATGTAGAGTCAGAGTTTTTTATCCTTTTCTCTAATTCTTTAGTCTTGTTCTTTGTTTCTTTCCTCTTGGCTTTTTAATTTTCTATGTCTCCCTATAACTTTTTTGTTTAAGTCTGCAACCTATTATGTAAATCACAAAGTCAAATGAAAATGAGCAATTTAAATAGAATTAACATCACTAAATATATTTTTCTTTTGTTGTAACTCAATTACTAGAGCTTGTGACCTGTCTATATTACAACTCTAATTTTTAGACAATATATTCAACAAAGTTACTGGGAAATTAAAAAACAACCATACCTTTTTTGTTCTCTCTCTTGCTTTAGCAATGATGTGTACACCACTTCGTTGTTCCTTTTTGATACATTAATTTTGTCAGAATTTTTCATTCTAGAAAAAAACATTTGGATGGTGCTCACCTCATAGTTAGAGTGTTGCATCTGGTCCTCTAGTTTATTTTGAACTTTGGGCAAAATAATCATGTAATCCATTTTTTTCAATTTTCAGGTCAAATGTAGTCAATACCCTAGTTGTTGTAGGCTCTAAAGTTGCAGTAGTCTCTATCTCTAGCACTTGCTTCTTGTGTGTTTTAGATATTTTGGCTTTCTTTTCAAACTTAGCTTTGTAATCAGAATCTGTGACACTTGACATAACTTTGAATGGCAAAGGAGTAGTTGTAGTGTTGGCAGCATCTTTAATTAATTAAGGTTGAGGATTATCCATTCCTGTCCCAGTCACACTAAGGATAGGAGGAGGGTGCCTTTTGGAAACAATTGCTTTGATGTGGATATGGAATCAAAACATGTCATAATATTTTTCTTCTTAGTATTCAAAAGGCCTTGTTCTCTAAGTTTGTTTATAGTGTCATCTAATTTTATTGATGACCTCTTGTGAGTTTGTTGTTGTGGCTCTTGCTGACCAGCACTACTACTATTACCTATACCATCACCAAATTTGCCACAAGTAGCACTAGAATGTCCACCATCTCATGTAGGAAAAGAATGAGAAACATGCAGATCAGAAGACCCTTGTGGTACTATTAGTGATTGGATCTCACTTTGAGGATTTGAAGCTGGAATAAATCTAATCTCTCGATCTGTATGTGTATGCCCTTTGGCTTGTTCATCACCTCTAATGCCGAGTCAAAGATCATTAGGTTTTCTAGGGCATACCTCTGGTATAGTCCAAATGCCTTGTCCTGTGGGGCCCAAACCACCACCTTCATAACCTAATTTTTGGGCTATTGATGCCCCTATAGTATATGTTTCTCTTGCGGTCTCACTCATACAAGGTCTGAATGCATAGGCACTAAGATTTGTGGGTTTTTCTTCATCCTCATCCTCACTTTCAACATTAGATGCTTCATTGACAATGGGATGCTCTATATCCCACAATTTGCTGAATTCTTCATCTTCTGAGTTTTCTTTGAATTTTACAGTAGCTTTTGGATCACCAAGATCCTTCCTCATAGACCGAAAGGCACTAATTTTTGAGTGTGACCAATGTTCCTTTGTACAAGCCTCTTTTAGAGTCTATGGAATTTTTGTATACGTAGATTTTGTAGCACCTTTTCTATAGAAATTGTCATATCTCTTGTTTTCTAGTGCCACCTCTGCATCTCTCTGTGTTTGTGAAATTGGATCCAATCCCATTATTTCTGAAGACAATATTTCAAAAGAAATACCTCTTTGAGCAGTAGTTTCTTCCATGACTTTTTTGACCTCATCCCGAGAATTCTTGTTTCTCAACATTTCTAGTAGGGGTTTACTTTCATGTTGAATTCTACTTGGAGCATTCTTATTTGCCACAAGCCTTGTTTTAATCACATCACATGGGTCATACTACCAGTGAGAGTCAACATCAAATTTAAAAAGTTGTAAATTTTCATGTGCCACAGTGAATGCTTTTCTCTCGAATGTGAACCCTCCACATGAAAAAGGTAAGGAAGGAAATATGCTCTTCTTTTGCTGACTAACAAAGTGCAGTTGTCTGTACTCTCTATCTATCATATGTATTCCAATGCAAAAATCCTCTCTATCACATGTATTGGAAGTTTGTGGGGCTTTACTCCCGATCCATAAAATCTTAGGACAATATATTCCTCCATGAAGTACCAGTCAGCCAATTGTATTTCTTTTCCCAATTGAATGCAATTTCTACAAGACTCGGGCAATCTAGGCATTAGAGTATTTGTAATGGCTTGATACAATGGAGCCAAAAAGTAGTCCACAAAATGATTGCAGTTCTTTTGATTATGATACATCTTTATCTTACGGGTCCACTCCAGTAGTCTATTTTTATCTGGCTGAATTTGAAGCTTGTTGTCCTGAAACATCCCAACAAACTTCACTAAAAAAAATAGAACAAGTAGGTTGTGAACCTAAATGTCTTTCTGTTGGAACTGGGAGTGGGAGCTTCACTTTGACTTCATTTAATCATTAAAAACTGATCATGCATGGATCTTGCAATGAGGTCAAGAAATCTGTATTTAGCAAGTGGATTACATTGATGGATATTGTATACCATTTCAAGGAGGCTTGCATCCACTTGACTATTATTATCCAATCTAAGGCAAAACACTAGCATGGAAATAGTATCCTGAACCCATGTTTTAAAAATTTCAAATTTATAAGGAGGCTTATGATTTTGATTGAGTAGGGCACCATCCAATGTTACAGATTTGATAAAAAACATTATCATCTTCACTAACTGCTTCGTAAGTATTAGTAAGTTTTTCTAGGTTTATGTGGACTTTTCCACATTCTCCAATGGTAAAACCCAACAATTTACCAAAATATTCTCCATTAATGGGAAGCATTACTTCCTATCTATCTTTTATAACTATCGCATTTCCATTTTCATCATAATTATGGGCACAAACCATGATAAATTCAAGGCAAGGGAAAACCTCGGGCAACATCAGGTATCCCAATCCAACCACCCATGGTGAAATCATTCCGCTATTTGGTATTGGTTTTTTGGGTTAGGATGCGCTCTATGTACCTTATTCTCCAATGAAAATCTAAGTGTTGAGGTAAACCTTCCAAAGATTACAGGATCATAAATATCATGGTATTTATTTGTAAAACCTAGGGTTTTAAGCAATCCGGCATAGTCTGTTTTATCTCTTTCTTTTTTATTCCCAAATTTTGGTCTGGTAGTGCTGGTAGACATGCTTGTAAACACTCAACCCTAAACCCCAGTCCCCAAGATTGGAAAAACTGAAATTTCAAGGAGAATAGTAATAGAAATGGTAATAGGAATGAAGTATTTTTGTATTTCACTTACCCAGAAAAGATGAATACAAAGACTAGCACTAAGTGACTCCGTGGCATCGCACAATCAATATTAAAATTTCTAGTGCACTGCAATCTCCTTGAGTCCTTGAACCTCTCACTTCCAAATAGTATCAATTAAAATTGCTAAATGCTAACTCTAATTGCCAACTGTGAAGTAAAGCGAGGGAAACGTGTTACATTCTTTTATTAAAGTTATAAATTTTATTTTATTCTCAAGAAAGTTAATTTTTTTTTAAAGTTATTATATTCTATTATATTCTTCACTTGTAATACAAGTTTGTAGTTGTAGTTGTACTACTACTGAGTACTCCCACTTCAAATGAAATTTAAGGATGACATGCAATTTTGCAGCTTGAATTAATAATTTAATACTTATACAACATGTATGTCAAGCAATGGAATTGAAAACTATCGTATAATCTCAACCGTTGATCTTTGTAAATCTAATAGCTCTTGATTGATTCTAGAGGTTTGAGTTCCCAAGTCTAGCACTCCGGACTTTCATTCTGAAATTCAACTATGGCCGTCCATCTGGCATCGAAACATTCATCGAATGGTGATACCTAGCACTAAAGTCTGAATATAATATAGGTTAGATATATTATATAATAATTATAATTAATATTATATAAAATATTATGATATTGGTTTAAGGTTAGATATATTATATAATAATTAGAATTATATATTATATTATATATATAATAAATATTCATTCGTTGATCTTTAGAAATATAATGGCTCTAGCTTGATTTTGGAGGTATGAGTTCGCAAGTCTAGCACTCCAGAAATTTTGTTCTAGAATTCAACTACAACCATTTGGTGGTACCTGCCTAGGTTTTAGGGTTTTGAGTTAGTTTCATGCAAGTGTTTTACTTATTTTCCTTAAAACCCTAAGTCTTATAGTCAAGATTTTACGTTATGTTCTATTTTGTTGTTGACCATCTAGCCTAGGTTCCCGGTTAGCTAAGTTATAACCTTATGTCTTTTATGTTGTGAGTTAACTAGCCCCTAGGTCTTGAGTTACCTGTTCTAGCCCATCAAGTCATATGCATTGCAAAGTCTTAGTCTTATATCCTTGTAAGGGTCTGAAAGTGCCACTTGGTAGGATATTACAAGCCTGCACAATGCTGAAGGTGACGTCATGTTTGCACCATGGTGCTACAAGGTGAAGACAGGCATCAAGGACATCGACATGGCTTATGGTCATAATATTGATGATTCAATTGAATGAAGGATATGGTGCTAAGTGTCAAAGGATTGAGTGAAGTAGTGGGGGCCGCAGATATTGAAGATCCAACGGTAGCGCATCCTCGTAGGAGAATCTTGTCTACAGGGAAGATTCTCTGTGCTACTGCGAGATGTTGACACCTAGTTAACTCCTAGAAAGAATAAGGCTTGCATAATGGATGGACGATTGCTTTTCACATAAAAGGCCTAGATTTTCAAATCTGGCGGTTGATTCACAACCGTCAATCTCACAATATGAATTTTACATCAACGGTTGGAATTTAAACTTTCTGTGTAGACATTGGGAGACATGCATTTATGCACCAAGCCCTAATCTATAAGCTTCATTAAAGTTGAAGGTAAGGATTTTTCACAGTGTTTTCATAAACATGAAGAGGATTTCTGCATAGTGAGCAATTGGACGAGAAAATATTGTGATTTCAAGATTCTGCAACTAAAACATGTAAGTTATTCTTGCCTGTTGTGTCTGTTTGAAGTTGAATTGTTGCCTAGTAGAGGATATTTTGAGCATTCTTAGAAGAGAAAACCCTAGTCTGGTGAAGTGTTATTTCAAAAAATGAGTCAAATTAGTCATCCTTCAACTTCTAAGAGGAGTTTGGATGATGATTTAATGAAATAGTTACCTAGGTCTTCAAGAAGGCTAGTGAATGCATACGGTCTAGGTGGGCCTAATGATAGACTATTAGATTTGTGTTCCGCGTGTCGGGATGCTAAATTGCATGTGCATGGGTGGACTCTATTTAAGCACTGTCATGATAGGAAGAAATACAAAGCCCCTATTTGTAATGCCTAGAATTTAGATGTGGTAAAGTTGATGTGCCCTAATGTATTTGTAAATCCCAACCTGGTAAGGGCTATTGCACAGAGATATGATCCTGCTTCTAGGACTGTTAGGGTAGGGAATAATGAAGTCATGATTAGTACAACAAAGGCATTCATCACAAAGGTGTTTGGCCTCAACCCTACTGCAAACAAAAAGATTGATTTCAACATCCTAAAAGATGAATACAAAAGAGCTCGACATGCATATAGAGTATTCAAGTTGCCTAAGCACAGAGCAAGGGGAATTGATGGAAAGTTAATTAGAATATCAGATAGTGAAGAAGAACCTTTTGATGTAAAGACTTACCACACTCTGTGCCATGTATTGGGAAGAGATGCATTGGATAAGATCCCAGTACCTATGATGATGTTAGCTACAAATGTACAAGATATTTCAACTACTGAAGCATATGATTATGCAACATATATAGTAGACAAGATGCATGAGCAGTTATTGAAGATTAAGAACAATCTGTATGTTGTAGATGCAAAGATGGAATTTAAATGGCATTCAATTATGTGCCATATGTTTTTATATGCTAGAAAAGGGATGTGGCATCAGGCTTTGCATGCTAGAGAATTAGAATAGGATGGTACTCTTCTTTCTGTCGAATTATGGACTCATTTGTTGGATATGCACTGTGAAAGTTTAGACTATGTGATTTTTGAAGAACATTTTGTGAGAAGGCTGCTAAAGTTTATGGAGCCTAAAGGTGAAAGGGTTCCAATCGATGTATTAGATTTTCTGAGACCAATGGATAGAACCCCTGAACTAGGAATTCAACATAATTGAGGAGATTGGTTCCTACACACCCACACTACTTGCGTTAGAGTTTATGGGAGCAAGGTTGCCCAACATATACTGCCAAAGTATGTGCCAAGGAGGATTGCATATTTGGAAATTATCTGGCAGATAAAGAACACTTGAGATTGTAGAAGAAAGGGTCATTTTTCCCTATTGCCACCAAGTTTTGTGACTTCTAGGCTACAAATAGAGATACTCTAGATCAAATTGATTCAATTTTGGAAGATTACAAGATGGGGTTCAAAGACCCAAGGGTATTTGATCGAGAAGGTTTCATCAACAGGGTGAGACTTAATGCCAAAAGGCCACAATTCACCCATCAAGTCCTGTTTGATGAGGATGTAGTGAGAAACTGTGCTACCATGGAGGAAATTCATTTATTAAGGGAAAAGTGGAGAGCAGTGATGGAAGGGGAAAGAATGAGAAAAAATTTGAATTCTGCATATCCTTGGGCTTTTGCAAAGGAAAATGACCTAATAATAAGGATTTAGAAAATTCTTGCCAATGCAGAGACTCTGATTGAAAGTGCCCCTACAGGTGAAGAGAGACCTACATATGATCCAAGGAGTATAGTCAAGCCATATAGTAGAAGAAATGAGTCTCTCGATTCACCTCCGGCCAAAAAATTGAAAATCATTGACTTGGAGCATGAAGAAGAAATAGAGTTTGTGGACTTGGAGGAGAAAATTAATGAACAAGAACATGAAATTTCTCAACAGGTGAATTCATTTAAGAGAATAAGGCCTTATGCCTCTCTAGATAATAGATTGGCAAGGTCACTTTCTAGTGACCAGGTAGATACAAAGGACATCAGAGTGATCGCTTGTGTATAATTTTTAGAAGATGATGCATTTATCAATACCCCTGAATTTAAGGGGTATGTGTTGAAAGTGAGAAATGAATCATTTTAGAAGAAAGTGGAAGAAGCAAAAAGAGGAGTTGATACTGAGAAGTATGAATAAATAACACTGAGGATGTTTAATGAAGTGAGCTAGGATATCAGCAGGATGACCCCTAATGAAGGGAGAGCTTTGGTGGAAAAGAGTGGTCTGTTGTTACTTCCTCATTAGACTTTGGCAGATGTAATTGCATTTGATAGTGTCACAAGGATGGGCACAAATATCTCTGATGATCAGGTAGATAAAGCACTCTCTGGTGTAGGGTTCAATCCTGAATTTGAGGCCTTGACAATATGTGCACTGGCCCCAAACAATAAAAAGCCAAGGATGGGTTTAGGTGAATTAACAGGAGATGTGATAATAAAAAGAGTATTAGATACTCTAGCTCCTCAAGATGCAAGCTTGAGTGTTCACATAGCTCAATTTGTTGAGGCTGTCACCAATAAACTGCAGAAGGACTATGATGAGCTTTTATTGAAATATGGACATGCAATGGCAGAATTGAATAAGTACAAGGAGCAAATGTTGTTATCACCAGGTACTTCAATTTAAAATGTTTCATTCCATGTGGATGTTGTAGAAGCTTTCCCAACAGACAGAGAGACATTGCTCTCAGAGATTAAAGAGTTGAAGGAAGAAGTAAAAAGTTTAAAAGATGAGAAGAAGACCACTATTAAGGAAATGGTTGATGATACATGGAAATCCAAGATTACAGCTAGGGTTGATGATACATGGAAATCTTATTCGGGTTTGAGGACAACCCAAGACAAACATAAGAAGGGTAAGGAAATCTTGAAGGACATGATTAGGGTATGGCTACCTAGAACTGGATAAATAAGGGAAATTCATAGATGTTCAAGGTTTGCCCCTAATGCTCCAACAGAAATAAAATTAACCCTTGACATGTTGCTTTTGTTAGAAGAGGTAGTGGCTTTCTAGCTAAAATTGGATAAAGTTTTGAAGGAGAAAAGATAATCAATTGAGAAGATAGATAAAAAAGTTATTGCAAGCATATTGGAAAATGATGGACAAATAAAGATTTTGGGCAAATGGAAGGCTGATTTTGAAGATATAGCCAGCCAGCTCTTATCTTCAAGTTGCGTAGATGGTGATCCAAAAATGAAAATTTTAAGTTTACACTTGATAAGCTACATGCATTGGAGTTGAATTTTGAGATATTTTGTAAGGAGTCAAAAATCTTATTGGATGCTAGGTATGCAAGGCATAATGAAAAAATAGCAAAATTGATTCCTTTCCAATGGCCATCGGAGAAAGCATGTGTAGCTTGGGTGGAGAAGTATGGATAAATGTGTCCAGGGTGAACAAAGATCCAATCATGTGATGTCTTCTTCATCATTGGGATAAAACACTTCTAACAATTTTTTGGCATCTCTAAGTTGAATTGTATTTTGTCTTTTTCTCTTTCATATGTAATTTGAATTAGCTTCCCAATGCATATGGCGGTGGCTTGTAGTGTAAGATTTGTAACTGACAGTTGGTAACAAGTTTTAGGGCAACATGTTCTTGTGTCTATAAAAGAACATGTTGTTCCACTTTGTAAAGAGATTGGAAGATTTGGGAAATTTTGATAATGAAATACAGAGCAATTTCTGAGAAGTTGTCCATATTCTGAGTAGTAAGTTTCAATTTCTTGCATATCAGGAAAGTACCTTTGGCGGGACATTGGAATGCCACATGTCAGAGGCTTGGAGGGGATAACTTATTCTAAACCTTATTAGATTAAAATTTAAAACCCTATTCTAAACCTTATTAGCTTTATCATAGAAACACAATTCTACAACTTCATATGTTAATTGAATAATAACTAATAGAATAAATTAAACACATCAATAATAATGTAGAAAGTAATTAATCATTGAAAAATAATTATAATAATAGGATAGAAACACATTTTTTGATCGGTAAACCACACCATGTATGGGAAATTATATTAATACAAAAATATTTACATTCGGTTTGAGCCTAGAGGGTTGTTCAGAAATTAATACAAGAGCACTCATTGTGCCAAAAAATAAATATAGTGCCAAGAAAATTTCCAAAATTAGCCCTCTAATATACCAGCCCAGGCTCCAAAAACACATAGCACCAGCCACCATCTCGAAAACTTCTCACCCTACCATCTCGGTCCCCAATGTGGCAATTACCAAAAAAGTGGCCCCGGGATTGGGAACCCAACCACTCCTTCAGCCAGTAGAATTCCTCCACACTCATAGTGGTTGTGAAGTGATCAATCCATACAGAAGTCTCCTCTCTATCCATTCCAATTTCCTTCTAAAGAAATTCTCTCCCACGAGCCACCCAAAGCCTGTGCCTTCCCAGTTGCTGCTCATTCATGTTTAGCAGGAACGATTGCTTAGCTACGCCCTCCTCTCCCTCCTACAGCTTCTCCAGGTCTCTCATCCATGGTATATTGACCCCCAATTCTGCAAAAACTGCCACATCTACGTCATCCAGAAGAATATCATGAGTGAATACCTCCCATAGAATCACTAATGCATCCACCTTTTCCTCTCCTAGGTCAAACAAAGAAGCCAAAAAGCGTGAGGAAATGTCTGTATTTACCCTGTATCTGTCTTCCAAGACCAAGAAGTCTTTCTCCAGAACCATCTTCATTGCCTCAAGGAAGAGTTAGTTCTACTGCTTACAAATGATCATCAGTCTGCAATTTGTGATACAACCCAGTTAGGTGACCTAGCGCTTATTGCAGCAGAGCCTTATGGGAGTCTCCATCTTGTGTTTTGAAGAAGCCAGATGAGTGTCATTTTGTTGGAGACCTCCAAGATTTAAAGGAAGTTTGTTAATAAACACACGCCTCAAGTGAAAGATGCATTTATTCGTTATCTAGATTTTTGTAGCATCAATCTTCGGTTCATGCTGTCATTAATTATTATAATTCATTATTCCTCATGTTGGTAGGGTTGTCAAAAGCTCTCATGGGAGAGCCATTTAATGCCTGGGAAAAGTATTGTTGCTTCAATAATTATATAATAATTATCAATAATATATAACTATTATTATATTATATATTGTATTATATAATATGATTAACATCATATCTTATTAATTTATATTATATATTGTATTAGTATTAGTATTACTATTGATATTAATATAATATATGATGTTAATCATCTAATATAATTAATAATTATTATTATTATATATTAAAAACAAGGACCCACAGGGAATACGTGGTGTCTTCGCGCACTGTCGCAGCTTCAGAAATATAGGCTTAAATGGAGGCTATGATGCTCACGATGAAATCAGAGTTATAATAAAATAAAGGGGCTTGGGTCCGGTAACTTAGAGCAAAGGGGCCAGTAACTTGATGACCACCAAGGGGATAAAATAAATTAAGCTGGGGAAACTATCTACACAAGTCAATGATCAATTAGAAGGATAAACCCTAAATGCCTTAGACAACACTAGCTGCAGTGTTTTTACTTGGAGATTTTGCAGAGTGAATCGTGATAACATAAAAACCATAAAATTTTGAATTGACAGAACACGTCCATTTATCTTTTCCCTTGTTATAAATCGCTATACATTGTCATTGAACTCATTTCTTTTTTCCATGTGATGAATGTTATTTAATATTGAAAATTTGAACCATCTATGATCTCTATACATTGCAATTTGCCATTAAACTCATACCAATTTCAAACTATAATTACTTCTATATGTTTTATTAAAATTTAACATCACCCTTCAAAAAAGATTGGGGAATTACGTCATACATGAACATCTAACCAACATCTAACAGATGTAAAAAACACACACAAATTGTTGAATCCAGAAGCTCTTCACGCAATACTATCATGGACTATGGAAAACTCATGCTTACCATCTAACCAACCTTAAAGTTCCAAACAAAAATCCTATCCTTCGACCTTCAAACCTTTCTTTGATCCTCCAAAATCTTTTTGGTTCCTCTTTTCAACGATGCTTAATGAATATTTCACTATAGTCCATAATTATCCTATTAACATGCAATGGCTCCATTACAAATTCAATTATGTCCTCATTCACAATGTCAGTAAATGATTTACTATAGAACCTTGCTTTATATGTACAAGAAACCACTAGGTATGAGTAACAATAAGGCCAATAAAGGAGAATTAAATTGATTTTCTCGAGGCCACTGGCAATTGAGTTGCTATACCAATTCCATGCGTCAATTCAAATTTCTAGTTTCTCATACATGCATGCATGTGTGGGAGATTCAACCCACCACTCAGAATAGAATGAATCATTTGCAAATGTTAAAAGTGTTAATTCTTGACATGATTTATTCCACTTGATGAATGCTCGTATTTCTTCATTTTGAGACATGCAAAGCAATAACATCCTACATAGCCACACACAAATAAAATTTTCCATCATTCTTATTACTATTCTACATATGTGAACTGAGAACTATATCACATAGTTAAATTCAAAATCATGAATGATCACAAAATAAGTACTTGGTAACTTACTTTCTTCAGACAACTACTGTAATGAAAGCCATTACTTTGAACTTTTACATTTTATTGATTCTTCTACTATCTGAAACTTAGTAATGCAATATAAGGTTGAAATAATAAACACTATCATATATATACATGACATGTACTACCGTGACAAATGGGTAATAAATAACAAGCAACTCCATTTAATTGACTATGTCGTACCTTGGAAATTTACATTGGCTAATCTATGCGGTATGTCACTTGCCATTAATGAACACAATTGGCATTGGCTAATCTAGCCAGTTAAGTGCTTTCATTCAAATCAATAGTACAAAATCCTCTAATTAATGATAGAGAAAATTGTTCCACTTGTAAATTGTTCCACCATTTGATGAACCATTGAACAAATGATGAACTATTGTAATTGAATTCCTGAAGGTAGATCTCCAACTGTACACATTGCCAACAAAATCCTTCGAAATCAACTAGGAGCCATTAGATATTAATAGATCAAAGGTTGATATATATATATATATATATATATATATATATATATATATATATATAATATATTTATATTGATTATTGTATAAAGGTCAAGGTGGCAGCAGAGCGCACTGCCCTCAACCGTAGAAAATTAGAAATTTGGGTGTGTCAGTACTTTGGCCCAAAATAGAACTTATGCCTCATTGACATGCGTGGCGGAAGTGACATCTATCCTTTCATAATAAGGAATGGCTTAAACTCTTTCATTTAATATAATAAATTAATATGGGTTATCGATATAGATTACAATTGTTGACAACATTTTAATTCTTTTGTCTTATTATCTATTATTTTTAGATAATAACATAATTCTGGAACTTTTAAGTTTTATTATTTTATGGTTAGATCGATTGGTTGATTTTGGAAGTATTAAAATTTAGAATATATGTAAAAAATAAGTTTAATCAAAATCATTCCTTGAATTCTTCAGAAAAGAGATTAACAATGTGTGTAATTAATGAAATTAACAAATTAGAATTAGAATCATCTCTCATTTTATTAAGTCAAAAAACTTAAACAACTATTACAAAAAGATGACAACACAAACTTCAAAGATGACATCCCTTTATAATAAAGGTTACATGGCAAAAGAAGAAGCCTTCGGTCCCTCGTTGGATAAATATTTCTAGTTGACAGAGAACTGAACACTGTATGTTTCCCTCATATTTTCCTTACAACATAATGAAGAAGAAACCTTCTCTTGAGCCCTGGCCACTGGATCAGGAAGAATATTGAATGAAATCAGGAATAAAGCTAGGGCTTTCATCCAAATTTAAGAAGAAAAGATAAAATGGTGAAAGAAGAAGCCTTCTGTAGTCTGGACTGTCTAGAATGAATCTAGAAGAATCATCATACCAAGCTGGCTTCCAGACACATGAACCAATGGATTGGGAGAGACCACTATCCACAATCCATCACTAGGCTGCCAGAAAGATGCATCAATGGATTGGGAGAGAACACTAACCACAACCCGTCAGATAGATGCAAGACCATCTAGCATACAATGTTCCAGATGCATTTTCTTGAGGAGCCAAGGCACTTTCCAGCTACACTAAAAGAAGATTGATGCAGAAGGCACCATTCTCCTTCCTCTTTATTTCCCACATAGCTAGTTGTTATCTTTCCAGATCCTCCCATGTCATACATGGAGTTCCCATGACTCATTTTTTCCATCTTACAAGAACTAGGTCCTTCAAGGTAAGGATAACAACCCAACTATGTAACCA
Source organism: Cunninghamia lanceolata (assembly GCA_027924645.1). Taxonomy (NCBI): domain Eukaryota; kingdom Viridiplantae; phylum Streptophyta; class Pinopsida; order Cupressales; family Cupressaceae; genus Cunninghamia; species Cunninghamia lanceolata. Next base: position 515,378 of record BSBN01001490.1, read on the forward strand.
TTCTATGTTGGCAAGAGACACATTGGAGCTTCATTAATGTTGTCATTGATGGCAACAAAGGTTAACCCACACATCCGCAGGACATGATGAGTCTCTACCGGAAGGCAGATTGTAGAGTATTGTGATCCGGTAAGCAAGAACAGAGCATGTGGCAAGGTCTGACAATCAGCTCTGGATCTCTCAGACAAAATATCTTGGTGAAGTGCGGATTTGGGGAAGTCAAGAGGACTACCTTGACTAATAGATTCCAAGGATTTAGCCTCCAGTGATAGATGAAGAAAAAGATATGAATACTTGAGTGTCAGGTTCCTGATTGGCAGTGTGGACAGAGGAAGAACTGACTGGCAAAACATCAGACATTATTCCGGATACGTTACTGATGATGGTAAAGATTCTCAAGGCATAAGTTATGATTGATGACTTCTACAAGTATATCCTTGATCTGCTTCACTTGGAATCAAGGATTCAGCCGACAGACTAAAGTTTGAGATAATATTGACTATTCCGGATGCTGACTAGAAAAGTGTTGAAATCACTTGTGCGGATATATGTACAAGACGGATTTAGATGTGAAGGTGTGTGTCGTGTATGAATTGAAGTGTGAATAAAAGAAGAATAGAACAAAAGGCAGAAAAGCAGATTCGAAATGTAAAAGGACAGCAGCACTTAAGGAGAGTAAGAATGAAGTGCAGTAGATCAATCTATTGAGCTTAACCGAAATTGAACTTCAGCATGTGTGGATGCTTCTCATCAGTTCAAGTTTTCTTTGTGTATATAGTAAGTCTTTTGTAGGCAGTGAGCCTCTTGTGAGCAGTATGCTCGGGCAATGAGCCCTAATTGGCAAGTGCCATTTTGTAATTCTATTCTTCTAACAGAGAATACAATCTTAGGTTAATCACCCCGTGGTTTTCTCCCTTAACAGGGTTTCCACGTCAAAAATATTGTGTCATGTATTTCCATTTCATGGTTATGTTTGCTTGTTTGAATTGATGCTGCACTAATTATTAAGAAAGTTTAGAAAGCTGAAATAATTAAGATAACTGATTCACCCCCTCTCAGTTATCAACAATTGGTATCAGAGCCAAGTTCCTCCTAACAGAGTCTAACAACTTGAGGAAGATCTGGGAATTCAAATGGATGTATATGGTATGAGGGAGCAACTCAAGACTGCCCTTGATGATCTTGAGTAGTCAAACTCTGAAGTCAATGAATTAAAGGAAAGACTCAAATAGGCTGATGATTTCATGAAAGAACTAAAAGACAAATTAAGTCTCTCTATGAAAAAGAGAAAGGAGCTACTTCAGCAATTGGCAAGTCAAGGTGAAGCCAATGATACAAATGAAGATCTGAAGGAGAAAAGTGAAAAGTTATCAAAAGAAATCATTATGGTAAGACATGAAATGGAATCAGGAGTTATGAAGTTTACCCAAGAGATTGAAGAGAAAAGAAAAACTGAAGATGATCTAAGACAATTCTCAAGGAGAAATCAGAAGATTGCCACAAGATGGATGGAATTATCAGACATCTTGAATCTGATCTTGAAGATGCTAAAGATAATGAAGAAAAACTTGAGGATCAAATTGTCTCTCTTAAAAGGGATCTTCAAACAGCAAATGAATATAAAGAAAAATTCAAGATAAGCTCTGCTCAACTTGAAGTTCTTCTTGAAAGCCAAAAGAGAGTAGATGACAAGTGTGGCCTAGGGTATGAAAAAGGTGAAAGCTTCGGATCCAGTCAGAAGAATTTTGGATAAAAAAATCCAAGGAACAGGCCTAGAAGACCTCCGGTAAGGTTGCCTAATGCTCAAAGATATCCATCCTTCAATGGATACTGCCACAACTGCAATAACTTTGGTCATAAAGCTAATCAGTACAGAAAGAGAATGAATCAGACTAATACATCCTTCTCCGAACAGTGTTTCAACTGCAAAAGGTATGGTCACAAATCTCATGAATGTAGAAATATGCAAATAAACAATTCATTCAATGGTAGATGCTTTGCATGCAATAGAATGGGTCATATGGCTAATCAATGCAGATCAAGAGGATATCAATCAAATATGCAAAGAAATGTTGTTTGCCAAATTTGCAATAGATTCGGTCATATTGCAAAATTCTGTAGAAGCAAGAATCAGGACAAAAGAGGTCCAGTATATCATAATCAGAATCAAGATAAGGGAAAACAAAAAGTGAATGCGGATGAAGTTCAAAGTGAGATGAACAAGATTTGGGTGAAGAAAAGTACAGGGAATGTAGGGGATGGATCTGCACCAGACTCTGGTGTTGATATTCCTTCCAGAAATTAAATAGTGAGCTCTGGCTCAGGGGAAGACACAAAGAAAATGTTGTTCCCCTAGCCAGTCAATTGGTGCCGGAACTGGCACAAGAAGAGTTGCGGATTAAAGGGTTCATAAGAGAAACATCCAAATAAACTATGGTTAAGATTTGGAAGATTCGCAAGATGTTTAAGATCAAGATTGATCCAGTTCTTCAAGTCATCCGAATAAGGCAAACTAGAATGACTTAGGTTGAGCATTTATTGCAACTTGACATTAGGGTTTGCAGAGCAATATAAGGGTTTTCTCATTAAGCATTTGTTCATTTTGCATTCAAGAAGAAATGAAAAGAGAAGCTCTGTAACAAAATTCCTCAAGCTCATCAAAGATCATTTGCAGAAGTCAATTCATCTAGAAATTGATCCGGCTAACTCCATGAAACTGAAAGGCACAAAAGGTATTCTCCATTATCAAATATCTCTCTGCAAATCTTTGAAAGATGACTATTCCAAATATAGTGAAGATTTCTGATAGGCCACAACCTAAATTTAAGAAGCATCCATATAAATCCCTAGAAGTTGATCCCCTCGGCGCTTTTTCAAGCATTCCGCATGGGGTTCTGCATGTAGAAGATGTTAGGGCATATATTCATGTGAATATTGAAGAATTTGGGGAATCTAAGCTGGCTGATATCTATCACAATCAGTTAATAGATGATTCTTTTGAGCTGAAACCTTAGTTCAAGGCCATCCGAGATAAGCATTTTGCACAGTGCATTCATTTCCCCTGTTTTGAAGCAGATGAATGGGTCCGGTATGTGTTGAGCAGAGTACATGATAACTTCCTATGGTTGAATAGACCATTTATGATCACCAAAGATGCAATTAGGGCAGTAACTGGTCTGCATTCATCCAGTGGGATACCTGTTTTCAAATTTGTCAAGAATTAGACAGTGAGTGATGCAACCGGATCAAAATTTGACAAGAGAGCTATGACAATTGAAGATATCAATGATCCGGATATCAAATTTGCATCCATGATAATTGGTTACAAAATTTATCACTCCAGTAGGGAAAATTCAGTACCAAGAACTACAGTTTATACAACTTATCAAATGCTAAAAGAAAATGATGACTATGATCTGTGTGAACTTCTTCTAAACCAACTATTGGAGAATCTACAGAAGATCAAGAAGGATAAGAAAAATTCCTTCAAGTATGGTGGGCTGATATTGTGTCTGTTTTTCTACTTCATAAGTGAGCTGCCCGAATCAAGTGGTTGGGTTTGGCAGAATGACAGACTTATTGCAATCTAAATCAGAGACTATTTGCATGGGCTTGGAGATGCCAAAACAAGAAATACAACTCTGTGGGGTTATTTCAAGAACTTCCAAAATTTGATGCAAGCCAGAGAGAGAATTCCCAAATCTCTAGTTGAAAAGTATAAGGATACAATTTGTTTTATGGTTGAAACTGATCAGTGCCAAATGGAAGCTGTGGAACCAAGGACAGTCTAGATCATGCCGATGGGGTATGAGGTGGATGAGAAACTTGTGGAGCTACATGTCCAACACATGCTTAGTCAACCCAAGGATCCCAAAGCAGAAAGATTTGGAACCTTTGAAGAATTGAGTATAAAAATTCATGTGGAACTTAGACAACCGGAGGTAAAGAGAAAAGTGAGAAAAGTAGAGAATATTGCCAAAAGATATGGCATATCAAAAGAAGCTCTTGATGCCAACAGAGAAAAGGTGGAAAGGACAGAGAAAGAGAAGAAAGAGGCAGAAAAGGGAAGTAAGGAAAGTGCTCTGGTAGAATCTTCCACTCGAACAAGATCATCAAAGAGATCTGTACCTACCACTGCTAAAAGCTCAAGGACATCAAAACTGAAAGCAAAATCATCTGGCAGAGGAGAGAAAAGAACTAATACAAAGGCCACAAGGTCTTATGTCAGTCAGAAGGATGATGAAGAACTAAATCAGATGAGGAGATAAAAAAATGAAGAAGGAGAAGAAGAAAACATCCGGTGAACCCTCTACCGGTCAAGGTGAAGAAGAAAAGGCAGAAGAATTTGTAGAAAAGCTCACTCTGTCTTTAGATGATGTCATCAAATCAGTCACTGTGGATGGAAACCTTCAGCCAATGGCTAAACTCTATGATGATTACAATGAAGCAGACCAAAAGATCTTGCAGGAAGCAGCAGTTAAGTATCTGAACATATATAACAAGGCTTTTATTGAAATTATATCTCTTATTCCCAAAAGCCTAGAAAAAGAGTTAGAAATAAGAAAGAATACTGCCATGGCAAAAGATCTTGAGATCTGGGAATAGATAGCCATTCAACTATATCCTTCAATCGATTCAAAGCAAATGCATATGATCTTCAAGGATTTCAAGGATGAATTTCGGAGCAAAGCCAGAATGAATCAGCTCATGCTTGGTAAGACTGACAAGATAGCCAAGGAAACAAAAGAGATCCTCAGGAATGCCTTCAAAAGATTTAATCTTCCTGTTATAGAGGACTTGGGCATTGATCCTTTGGCCACAGGTGTTGAAAAGGAATCCATTGAGGAAATGACAGAAGAACTAATGGACACCGGTAAAGATAAGGGCTTAGAATTCTCTGCTCCAGAAGAGGTGGCCCTTGAACAAACAAACATCACCCCTCCAAATTCGCCTGCTAACTCTGGATCTAAAGGAGAAGAAAGAATACAGGATAAAGAAGCAGAGGTGAAGGAAAAAGAAGATGACAGTACCAAGGTTGTAGAAGGAGAAAAATCTCCAAGAGACAGTTCTGAGACTGCAGAAGAGAAGAAGAATTTGTCTCCGGCAAGAGACACTGCAGAATTTGTCAAGGACTTCTTGACAAAAGAGACTATGGAGATTGATGAACCGGAATTGCTAAAAGGGCCATTTGATTTTGACTCTCTTTCTCCGATACAAACAATGAAGATAGCTTCATTTGCTCAAGCAAAGGCCAAAGAGAAACTACTAAAATCTCACATGGAAGACTGTGAGCTTATAGCAACTGCTTCCGGAGTGTTAGAAAAGATCATGCCATCTTTTCAAAAGGATCCCTCAGCCTCCTCATCCAGAAATCTCAAATCTCTGATTAATAGTATTAGTACACATTTCAATTCTCTAGAGAAATCAGCTAAGGAGAAGGTCAGGAAAGAGTTTTTGGATAAGAAATTCTCTGAGTTACAAGGGCTAATAGCAAATGACAGGAGAGTAATGGGTATTGGGATAAAGAGCTTGGAAAATGCTCTCAAGGACGGAGGAGATGTATACAAATTTTGCATATCCTAGTCTAAAGCAATAGTGGAGATTGAGAAGAAAGTGAAAGAATAGGAGGACAAACTAACAAAACTTTCTCAAAATTTTGATCCACTTACCACATCCATAATAAATCAAGAATGTCAGACGATTGCAGTTTTGAATGAAATTAAAAAGCTTGAAAAAGAGAAGAAAAATAGAATCAGCAGGTTGAATGAACTTAGAGGAATAATTATCCCTAAGTTGGAGGGCATGCATGAGGCCTTGAGTGATGCTCAAACTACAGCCAGAACAAATGATCCGATAGATCTGAAAAAGGCAGAAGCTTATGCATTCCTGTTGAGTGGTCACATTGCAATTTTGGATAGAATGAAGTAGAGTTGGGCAATAGAATTTATCCAGTTGAAGACATCTTTTGCAGATATCCTTCAGTTTATGTAAAGTATAGCATGTATAAATACTTATGCGGCTAAGTATAGAAGTGTTTTTGAGAATTTTTTTTTTTGTGTGCGGACCCCACCCTTTGCCATTGATGTCAAAGGGGGGGTGATGAGCAGTGAAAATGTTGTAGCCAGCTAAGAGGGAGCTCCAGAAAATGTGCATCAGCTAAGGGAGAGTATAGTATAACACTTAGTCATTTTTCACTAAGTGTTGCCATCAATGCCAAAGGGGGAGATTGTTGGCAAGAGACACATTCGAGCTTCATTATTGTTGTCATTGATGGCAACAAAGGTTAACCCACACATCCACAGGACATGATGAGTCTCTACCAGAAGGAAGATTGCAGAGTATTGTGATCTGGTAAGCAAGAACAGAGCATGTGGTGAGGTCCAATAGTCAGCTCTGGATCTCTTAGAGGAAGTATCTTGGTGAAGTGCTGATTTGGGGAATTCAAGAGGACTACCTTGACTAATAGATTCCAAGGATTTAGCCTCCAGTGATAGATGAAGAAAAAGATATGAATACTTGAGTGTTGGGTTACTGATTGGCAGTGTGGACAGAGGAAGAACTGACTGGCAGAACATCAGACATTATTCCGGATGCATTACTGATGATGGTAAAGATTCTCAAGGCATAAGTTATGATTGATGACTTCTACAAGTATATCCTTGATCTGCTTCACTTGAAAGCAAGGATTCAGCTGACAGACTAAAGTTTGAGATAATATTGACTATTCCAGATGCCGACTAGAAAAGTGTTGAAATCACTTGTGCGGATATATTACAAGATGGATTTAGATGTGAAGGTGTGTGTCGTGTATGAATTGAAGTGCGAATAAAAGCAGAATAGAACAAAAGGAAAAAAAGCAAATTCGAAATGTAAAAGGACAACAACACTTAAGGAGAGTAAGAATGAAGTGCAGCAGATCAGTCTATTGAGCTTAACCAGAACTGAACTTCAGCATGTGTGTATGCTTCTCATCAGTTCAGGTTTTCTTCATGTATACAGTAAGTCTTTTGTAGGTAGTGAGCCTCTTGTGAGCAGTGTGCTCAGACAGTGAGCCCTAATTGGCAAGTGCCATTTTGTAATTCTATTCTTCTAACAGAGAATACAATCTTAGGTTAATCACCCCATGGTTTTCTCCCTTAACAGGGTTTCCATGTCAAAAATATTGTGTCATGTGTATTTCCATTTCATGGTTATGTTTGCTTGTTTGAATTGATGCTGCACTAATTATTAAGAAAGTTCAGAAAGATGAAATAATTAAGATAACTGATTCACCCCCCTCTTAGTTATCAACATTCTAACCCTTTCCTCTGCCAAAAAAGACTGCATTCTAACTAAATAATTCTCAAAATTAGCTAACAAGAAACAACCAAAAGTTGAAATTGATTGTTGAAAGCAACTTTCTCTATCCCTTTATAGCCATGACTGCTGGGAAATTGGGAATTCAAAAAATCATTACCTATTCGTCATTCTATCTTACCAACCCTACAAATAAATCTCCAGACGCCAAAATGTCACTTCATATCATGCTCTGAGAGTGTTTGGGCATCCAATTCAAGAAATCCTCCTATGGACTTGTCATCTTACTGGTATGGACTTGACATCTCGCATCAAAAAATACCTTGGCTTCCTTTACAAAGCTTCCACTTGATCACCTTGGGTGACTAATGTGACCACCAAAATGTTTGCCATCAAAGCAAATTATTCCACTTGTAACTTGTTCCACCGTTTGATGAACAAATGATGAACAATTGTAATTCAATTCCGGAAGGTAGGTCTCCAATGCTACACATTTCCAAAAAAATCCTCTGGAATCAACCATGAGCCATTAGATATTTATTAGATCAATGGTTGAGATATATATAAAATATAAATATATTTATATTAATTATTGTATAAAGATCAAGGTGGCTACAAAGTGCAAGCCCTCAATTGTGAAGATGGGCCTACCTCTTAATTTTTTGATGTACATGAAACATCACGATGCAATCATGATGAGCCACATGGCATACAACACAGTCCACTTGTCTCTATTTCAGAGACTTTATGTAGAATTTTGGGTGTGTAAGTACTTTGGCCCGAAATAAAAACTTGTGCTGTCGATATGCAATCATCTGACGATAAAAAACTATTAGAAATTTAGAATATTTTCCATTTATTGACATGTGTGATGGAAGTGACATCTATCCTTTCGTAATAAATAAGGAAAATAGTGAGAAGTACAATTGCACATTTTTCAGAAGGCAATTTCCGCAACTCATTTATGAATCATATAGCAGTAAATGTCGCTAAAATCAATGCAATTTATGGAAACATTTTATTAGGTTTGCATTTTGTAACCCTCGCACATACCTTATTCTGCATTTTCACCAGTGTACTTTGGAGGAACTCTAGACTGTGTCTTCTACAGGTGTTGAACATGGGCATTCACAACTAGGTTAGCTAATTGGTGATCTTTCTTGCCCATTTCTTATAGTGATAAATATGAATTCTTTAAGTTAACTGCGTGGGAAGAACAATTATTTTTTCATGAGTCTAGACTGTTTATAAATACCCCAAACTTTCTGGAGATTTATTTAGCACCCTTAGTAGTTACAAAAGGTTTTGTTTACTGGTTTCTCAAACAAGTAATGATGAAGCTTTTGTTTATTGAGAATAGTTTATCTAAGGTGAAGGACACCGAGCTAAGATATATAGATTTAGACTTGGAGGATTTCTGGGCTCAATTAGAGCAAAACCCCAAGTCACCTATAGCTGAGAAAATCCTAACAAGTGGGTTAGCTCATGTTGGGGGTTTCCCACCTATTGTGCCATGTCCAGACCTAGTTGTTGCATGTGCAAAGAACTATTATCCTGCTATTAGGGTCTGGTCATCCTTTGTTTTGGAGAATATTAAGAGGTGGCTTAAGGGGAAATTTTGAGAGCACGTTGGTTCTTCTTCTATGCATAAAGAATCGAGAACAAGAGAGCAAGGAACCTCCCAAGCCTCTGAAATTTAGAAAACTTCAACTGGTGTGAAGAAAATTCTTCATAGAGTTGGTTCACAATCTGGTAGTGGTGGGGATGAAGACCAGCCTGAAGATAATAGCAAACTAAAAGGTGTATGTGAATAGGATGGTCAACCCCCATTCATGAAACCACAAGAAAAAAAGAAGTTGGAGCTTTACAACAATTGCAGGCAAATCACATGACTTCTCTTGTGTCTCCTTCACCTGGTAATGATTCTTCCATTTTTCAATAGATTGCTGATGATAGTACTTTTAATTACTTGTTTGAGATTCTAGCCTCCCCCATATCAAATGAAATTCTTGTGCAAGATACTCCTAATCAGCCAAACAAATTGTCCTGGGTGCAAGTGAGTGTGGTACAGTTTTGTCTTCCCCTTCCTAGATAAAGAAAGTTGTTGAGAAAAAGAGGATTGGGAGACATGCCCCAATGACAGACACAAATGTTGAAACTATAGCTAAATTGTTGCATCCTACACCTAAGACTAAGAAGGTTAAGAGGATGTCTTGGATGGTAACGAATTCTTCCTTAGGGCATAGGATTTTGGAGATTACAAACCCCATCAGGGATAAAAATGAAAATGAAGTCACAGAAGCGGATTTCAATATGACCAATATTGACATGGGTCCTCCTACCATAGAAGGTGATATATATCATGCAAAATTCTCTGTAGGCATGCTAGCAAAAAGAGTTAAAGCTGAGCAATAGGAGAACACAAAGCTGCAAGCCCAGGTGAATTCTCTGACATCTTTCATTCAGTCTATTTTGAATAGTACTTCTCAATCCTCCAATGCAACTCTGAGTGTTTCTGTTGATGGAATGGATCATAGCATGTTGCAACAAATCATGAGACATCAAACTCTAGGTAAGGCCATCGAGCAATGGGTAGAGCAACTCATTGTTGATGGTTCTTTGTACATCGAGGAGCTCATGAAACTATATACCCTCATTTATGATAAAAGGAAAGGGTTAGTTGTAGAGTTACAAGATATAAAGAGTGAAGACAGTAATCTACTCACGGTGTCTACAAAGATAAAAGATATGATGGAAATTGATACAAATATTCTTGTAGCTGAGAAAAATTTTAATAATCCAAATGAGAATGATTCTGTGTCTTGGCTATATGCACTAGAATGGAAGAGGTCTGTGCTAGGGGATTTTAGTGGACAAATAAGAAGAATTTTGACTCAATCTCACACTGATATGGTTGATCTTAAAAGCAATTGTACCATCTTAGATGTAGAGATTTCAAATGAAAGCGGAGAGAACTTTCTGATGTCAAGGAAGTAAAGAATTTTTTTAAGAAGATGCTTACTGAAGAGCTTGTTGGTGCTAATGCAGTTAATGGTGAATCACTAGGGAAGCTTGGACATATAGCAATGTATCTTAGACCTTTCAAGCATGAAATTGTTGATGTCTATAAGAGACTAACAGATGCGGATAGAATGATAAATAAGTGGAAACTTCAGGCAAACATTACCTGTAGACCAAGTGTCAAGATTTTAAATCCCATCATTACTAGGTATAGGAGGTACAAGGCGAAACTGAGAGCATCAACTCAGGTGGACTTGACTGCTGCTCAAGACGAAGACCAAACTCCTGCCACGTGATGACATTTCTTATTTTTATGTTATTTCTTTAAACATGCTCTGGATACTCTTGTGGCAAAAGATATTATTATTTTATGTTTTAAATCGACTGTCCCCAAGAAGTTATTATTATTTCAAAGACAATTATTTTATGACAAGGCTATATATACTAAGCCTGTCGATGCATTTAGGATCTTTTGGCAAACTTTGTGTTGTTGATAGGGTAAGTTTGTGTTACTCTATATTTCAATTATTTTCTATATATGAATGGAAGCTTAAGGAGTTGATTTCTAAAATCATAAACTTTCTATTATGGTGGATGAATCTATATTCTTGAATTCTTCTTATGTATTCTTTTAAATTTTCTTTTATTAAATTATTATCTATCAATTTTCGTTAATCTGAATTGTTCCTTCGTTGACACTTGTCTCTATTCCAGAGACTTTATGGAGAAAGATAGGTGTGTCAGAACTGCAACCTGGAATAGAACTGATGTCGTTGATCTCTGATACTGACTATCCTTCGATCTAAATGTAAATATTTTTTTAAGCTATAAATTTGCCAAGTAAATTAGACATTATAATTTTGCATTTGATATTTTCGCCAGCCACATTATGTTTTTTCAAAAAAATTGCTAGCACATTCACCAAATAATTTATTTTACATTTTTTTAATATCTATATAATTCACCACCTAATTTATTTTATTTTTTGGAATACAACTATAATTCGTCACCTAATTTATTTTATTTTTTGGAATACAACTATAATTCACCAAGGAATTTTTTTTTTTTCAAATCTATATACAATTCACTAGCAAAAAAACCAGTGTTGACAAATTTGAAAAAAAATCGCCAATGAATTTTTTTTTTTCAAAAATAGGCATAGATTCGCCAACATTTTTATGGCCTCGGGCTAGGATTCGCTAGGATTTTATTGGTTTTTTTAGGGGGTTCCTTAAAGTTATCCCTGCTTAACACTCTCCTTCAAAGTTGAAGGGAGTGACACACATTCTGGCCTCAACAGGAGTCTAGGTATATGATTTTGGTCTCATTGAACCCCCTCTCTATCTTGGGAAAAGCCACTACCTCTGCCCTAGAACCCTCAAATGTCAAAATAATTAGGAATCTTCTTGAGGACGAACTCACAATGGAGTTTCCTCAAGAAATATTGTGGCACCTAATTTTTGTTGCATGGACGCTCATCAAACACCATGTACTATCTATCCCAAAAGTTTTGGGATATATCTTAATTCCTACACCAATGAATAGGGAACCGTTTGCAAGTCTTCTAATCTTTGGCCAGTTTTAGGATTAATAAAGTGTTCACATAATGCAGATTTTGTAATTTTTTCATTCTTCACTTGTTCATAAGATAATTTGTCAGCATAGTATTGCCGACACCTCTCCCTATAGTCATGAAATTCTATGATTTGTTTTGTCACCAATTTAGTGTGAGAAGCAATAATCTCTAATGACTTCACAAGCACTCTCCTACGATCGGTGCTTGCACTTAGATTGTTTAACATTTCAATTAAGGTTTGAAGATGTCTTTTATTTTATTCTATTTTTCCCTAAATAGTTTTCTTGAGTATCTCTTTCATGGTGAGTATTGGTGCCTGCTCAGAATTCAGGTTTCGAGCATTTTACATTCGTAGGCACCTTCTAAAAAATTTAGAAAAATGATAAGTTTGTTGGCGTTCACAGTTAAAATGCATGTATCTTTGTATATACAAAGGGGTTTGTATGTAAAAGAGGAGATACCATTGGAGGGTTTGCAGAAATTTCCATCAACTTTTCAAAAAATGGAAAAAATGAGTTATATACATCTTTGAATGCATATCGGGTTTGCATATACGTTGGGGAATCTATCGCAGATCCCAGGAATATTCTGCAGTTGTATGTTGAGTTTGCTTGTATATCAGGTTTGTATGTTTAGACATACAACGGCTATATACAAAGGGAAACATGCATTCCAAAGATGCATTGGCCGGACCCAAAAAAGTTTACAATGCAGTTGATAAAGGCTCAAGTCCGGATGAATATATGTTTTTGCTTGTATATTGCACTTGTATAATGCAATATACAAGCCGATATACAAGGCGAACATGCAAGGGAGCAATGTGCAAACCGGATCTGATTCAAAGATCAAATTCAGCAAATTCAAAGTTGGCGTCCACAACTTGCATGTATATGGCATTTGTATATGCCGATATACAAAGGGAGTTGGATGCAAGCCAGATTTCAAATGTTTTCAAGTCCTATTGATAAATGCAGTGGAATCTGCGGTGTATGTATATTGCATTTGTACATGCAATATGCAAAGTGATATGCAAGAATAGAGATACAAGGCGGAACCCGATGGTGTTTTCAAAGTGTTTTATAATGTTTTGAGGTCCGTGCCTTGTATGTATATTGCACTTGTATGTGCATTATACAATACGATATACAAAAGCAAAAGAGATACATTGGCATATCGCTGAGACCTTATACATCAGCGGAAGCCTCCAGGGTTTCCCCGATGGCTGATGGAGATGAGGTGCACAGCGACTGTGGACAAATCATAAGTTGCCACGTGTCCAGGGGCTGTTGCATGTATATGTATTTTGCATATACAAGGTTTTTTAAAAAGGTGGTTCAGGCAGAAAGGGCAAATGTATGATGTGATGGAAAAGTCAAAGTTGCAAAAGTGCCTGCATGGCTTGTTCTCACTGGTCAACGACTTTTCAAAGCATGATTGTGGCCGCAGATGTTAGTGATAGAAGGAATCGACGGTCACCCTTCAAACTTTTAGGCGCAGGAGGTTTTGTATGTCCGTGTTTGTGTTTCTTGGTGGGAAGGAGCTTCAGGGGCTCGCAAACTAGTAAATTGCAGGTAGTTGGCTATTAATGGTGGATTTGCGGTAGTTGGGTCAGTGATTGACAAGCCCCCCACCGTATTTCATGAGAAAATCTTCAATCGGTGGCTCAGATCCTAAACCTACCTACTCCTTCCTCTGTTTCTCGTTGCTGCATTGAATATTTTGAGCACCATTTCTCACGATACAGTGTATCTGGTGATTTTTTGAGTTGCCATGTAATTAATTTGCTAAGTACACAGTCTTGCTATAAAAGGGAAACTGTGTTACTCATTTTAGGTTGTTGAAGACTTGGGCATTTTTGGGGGAAAAATAACAAAAGACAGAGCATTTTCTTGGCTGTTGTATCTCTGTTGGAGTTTATGAGTTGCATTTGAGTGCATCTTGCACATATGTTTAGTTTCTTGTCATTTTATATGAAAAATGCTTCATTGCATGTGTCTAACTGTCTATCTCCATTTGTTGTATGCATTTTCTTCTTTTGAATCTGGTTGCTAAGGGTTTCTTAGATTCTAGGGTATAGATTTATGTATCACATGCTTGATCTTCTAACTTTCATTCAAGGAGTGGATTAAATTGTTTTAGGTTAAGTATGGAGAAGGTTATATGTCAGCAATGATATTTGTAAGTAGAGATAGTTAAATACTTATCCTTGGCTGGTGTTTGTAAGGTAAATACCAATCCCAACCCCTTGAAACTCGAATGCCAGTTGCAAGCCACTCTGTTGTATACGTCTAGTTGACTCCTTGCCCTAAGATAGGCACTGGTCTACTTCTTATGTAGTAGTTATGATCCAAAACCCCATGTCTTGCATCTAAAATATCAAAACAAATCATTCCATATTTCCAACCTGTTGATTGTAGGAGTAGGATTAGGACCCCTGCATACTCTCATCCCTAACCAGTCAGATATGTCCAAGAAAGTTGCCAACCTTGTGATTTATCATTCAAATCTTGGTCCACACATGAGAGTATTTTGCTTGTCATTGTAAAGCTAAATCTTTCTGTCATTGGGCGAGTTAAGGTGAAATCTTTAGCTATAGGGATACCCCCTTGGTGCAGTAGAACCAGAAGTGAAGGGGAGGCAGCTCACACAACCTCCTGTATTAGTTGGCCGAATCTGCTTGTGCATTGGAACTGGCAAACCTTGTGCTAATTCGGAAGGAAACACCAACAATGAGGACATGAAGGTGGGGGGTTTTGAGGGTTTGGAGGGTTTTTGGGGTTGTTTTGTCCCTCCTCAGCTAGATTTGTGTTTTGTCCTACCTCATTAACAGTAAATTCAATATAAAAACTAATCAAACATTGCAAAAGTCAAAAATTCTTTCCAAACTCACAAAAATTAATCAAACCCTACCTTCTTTGGCTGCTAGACCCTCTACATTTGCTTCATGATGTCTTTAGGAGTGGGTTTGGTGAGGTGGCATCATGAAAATGTCAATCTCTCTTTGCACTTGCTTGATTTACCCTTTCTTGAACGCACTCGTGCTATAAACTCTGGTTTTTATATCCAAATTTTGTTTTTGGCCACAGGTATGAGAAAATGAGTGTTTTTATTTACTTTTAAGCAGAAAACAAGTGAGCATGTTATAACACGCTCGCATTTTGGTCTGCATGGGACCAAAAAGTCATGTGGCAACTTTTTGGTCCCACAACTCCATGCACACACCCTTAAGTAAACAATAATTGTGTAAATGTCAACACCATGAAAAGCACTTTTTTATCCAATAATGTATATAAAATAGAGAATAATAGAGCATGTGGGTCTGATTCATGGATTGCACATGCCTTTTGTCTATTTTTTTTATTCCATAAAATGTGCTCATGTTATAACGCCATGGATTGCACATGCATTTTGTCTATTTTTTTATTCCATAAAATGTGCTCGTGTTATAATGCGAGCGTGTTTTGTCATGCATGGAAAGTTTTAATGTATTTTGCATCTAAAATTTATGCTTTTCTCAAAAAAATTAAGTGTTGTCTAAATTCTAAAATGACTACTATGACAAGATTTTCACTGTCCCTAAATTACTAAATACCCTATAACCAATACCCTCAACCCTATGACTTAAAGCCTATATGCTAGACCCTCAACCCTATACACTCAACTAGAGAGAGAGAGAGGGAGGGAGGTAGAGAGCTGAGAGAGAGAGAGTGGGTATGAGGTAAAGAGGGTAGGGAGAGGGAGGTAGAGAGGTGAGAGAGAGAGGGGGAGAGAGAAGGGGAGAGAGAGAGAAGGATTGATAGAGAGTAGGAGAGAGAGAGAGAGAGAAGGTAAGGGTGAGATGATTTTCCTTCACAATAACGTGAGTGCATTATAACGCATTTGCATTATGTGTTCATGCATGCACATAATGCAAGCACATTATAACATGCTCACGTTATTATTTGCTTTGGCAATTTCTAAGCATTTGGCTTGGATTTGCCTTGGGTTTCCAACCCAAAGGCTTGGATTGAGTTTTGAACATCCAAATATGTGTTTTTGTAAATTGTAAAAAAATTTACATAATCTTGAGCATGCTCGTCATTAGGTTTATACTTGTTTCAATGACAACTCAAAAAATACCATGATAAAATTAAGCTCTCTTAGCTTTATAACCATATAATTTTTTCACATTTTGAGTATGTTAAGGTTTTCATCTTTAATTTCTTTTGTTAGTGTATCCATTTTTTGTCAAAAACCAGTGTAGTATTTTTGACTTTATTTATTTAACCGTTCATCAAAATTTCAAATAAATTACATTTTTAGAAACTAGACTCCATTCTACACGTATTAAAAAAATAGATTTTTGATTAGTTTTCAAAAAATTTAGGGGGGAGCATGTTCAATTTTCTATTTTTCAGGACGTGTCCACTTTGAAAATTAGTAAAAAATCAATTATTCTTGAAAAAATTATCAGAAAAATCTGGGATAAATACTTGGTGTTAGCTTATTTCTCACCGAAGTGATATTTGAAATGCTAAAAAAAAGTTAACATTTTAGGGGGGCCACACTAGACACTATGTTATGTTTTTTTGAAAAAAATAGGACTTATCAGTGTGGCCCCCATTTTTGAACCCCTTAATCTCAACCATTTAAAACAAAATTAGTAGTTCAGAAACTAGATTCAGAGCACTACGACTCTTGTTTCTATTGCACCTTCAAATTTTGGGTGTAACTATCTTCAATTTCTCATCAAACATCAATATTTCCTAATTTAAGAAAAAAGTGGCCACTTAATACCCCCTTTTGGTCCCCCATCTTTGTGCATTTACCCCTCAATGTAGAATCTCCTACACTAATGGTAGATGCTCAACAATGAATGCTAAAGATGATCCAAGAATGCCGAACAATGTTTCTCCCATTAGGAAGAAACAAAGCCAAGGATGTATGCAATAAGTCTTCCCATTCTTGAAAGTAATATGAAGGAAGAAAAATCAAGATATATGATGTCTTTGAACTCTACTCAGGTGTCACCATGTCGATGTTGAAAGGTGCCAAGTCAAATTAGGGGTCCTAGGACAAACTAAAGAAAGTGACAATCTAGAACCTAATGGAAAAGAATGTAGAACATGATCCAAAGATGAAGAGTCCCCTGAATGTTGCTCAAGGATATTCAAGCCAATGCCAAACTGTGACAAATGTGTTAGACTTAGGGCACACAACTAAGAGGGGGGGTGAATCAGTTGTACAAAACTTTCTCCAATTTACACACTTAAATCTTCTTGGTGATTAGTAGTATATTAAACATGAAACATAATGCATTCAAATCAAAAGCAGAAACTCATCAACACATAAGACACCAAGATTTTGACATGGAAAACCTAGTTAAGGGAAAAACCACGGGGTGATTAACCCAAGAATGTATTCTCTATTAGAAGAATAGAAAGAACAAAATGGCACATGCCAATTAGGGCTCACTACCTAAGCACACTACTCACAAGAGGCTCACTGCCTACAAGAGACACACTATCTACAAAGAAATAAGTATCACATACATGAACTAGAAAATAGCATCTTTACCATGCTTGAATTAGTTCCATTAAGCTCAATACTTCTGCTCTGCCTTTCGCTCTCTTCTTCGCTACCACACTCTCATCTCCACAAGACACCCTATGAAATGACTTCACAATCCCTTACTTATACAAGGCATCGACTTAGGAACAATTATCTAAGTCGGCAAACACCTACAAGAACATCCGCAAGACGTGTAATACATCTGGTCAGCCAGTCTCAGGAAGAACACCAAGATCTGGTGGTTATTCTTCAAATACAAACTTTAACTTCAATGCGGACCACCAACATGAACTAGACACGATCTGCAGATCACCACAAACTTTCCTGAATCACCAAGAACATCCGCACTTCATCTGCTTATTGGAATCCTTCTCTCCTTCATCTGAAACCTCAAGAACACAGTCTGTCATCACTGTCACAAAGGAATAGGTTCTTCCAGACCTTCAAACCACAAACCAATCTACTTGACACTTCACAAGGATGTCTTCAACACTTCCTCAAATCCACAGAATGGGATACTGCATTTCCGGATCTCACCAGACCTATCTGTGTCACTCTATCACCTCTAAACACCTACCGAAACTGGTTCTACTTGAGCGACCATAACTTCTTCAGATCTTCATGCGGACCTCTAAAAATTTGACTGGAGCATCTCAAGACTTATATCTACAAACCCTTTAAACCACATCCTCTGATCCTCAACCTCTCTTGGAATTTTACCTTATTGTCATCACTATTCTTCACTATTCTTGATTGAGACTAATTTTCTCAATATCCTCAGCACACAGCTCATCCAATCCTTCTCATCAATGCAACATGAGTATGTTGACATCAATGACAACACCGGTTAAACCCATACTTGCAACAATCTCCCCCTTTGTCATTGATGGTGACATATGATGTGAAAAACCATCAAGACAAGAACTTCTCCTTACTGTCACAACTCCCCCTATCAGCAACAACTATTCACATGTCTTCTCTTCCTTTACTGCTCCCCCTTTGATCATCAACCACTTGTTTTTCACATGTCTTTTCTCCCCCTTTGACATCAATGGAAAAAGGCTCATACTTGTAACTCCATCACTTCAGAACATACCAGCTACTCCCCTTGAGTAGTAGCTCCCCATCATCAATCTAGATCACAAGATATGACTGTGATATACACCAGACTGATGCACATCAATGCATCCTAGTTCATCACCGGAGGGGCAATAACCCCTAACTTCTCCCTGAGATACTCAAAAGAGTCCTTGGGAAGAGGTTTAGTAAAGATATCTGCAATTTGATCCTTGGAGGGCACAAACTCCAGTCTGACTTCATCCTTGTTCACTTGCTCTCTCAGAAAGTGAAACTTGATAGATATATGCTTAGTCTTAGAATGCAACACCGAATTTTTAGAGATATTTATTGCGCTTGAATTATCACATAAGATTGTGATAGGCTTCTCATACTCTACTTTAATATCTCTGAGCAACTGCTTCATCCATAAAACTTGAGTGCAACTACCTGCTACTGCAATGTATTCTGCTTCAGTTGTAGACAGAGATATTGCCTCTTGTTTCTTGCTTAGCCAAGAAACCAATCTTTTTCCTAAAAAGAATGCTCCACCACTGGTACTCTTCCGGTCATCCACATCTCCTGCCCAATCTGCATCTGTATATGCATGAAGAGAGAAATCATGATCTCTAGGATACCACAACCCATACTCAACTATCCCTTTTAGATATCTAAAAATCCTCTTGATTGCCATGACATGAGATTCTCTGGGATCAGCCTGGAATCTAGCCACAAGACCAACGACCTGCATTATATCTGGTCTAGTTTGAGTGAGATACAACAATCCTCTAATCATTGACCTATACTTTGTCTGGTCTACCTTAGGAGAGTCATCATCTTTGCTCAACTTATATCTGGTTGCCCATGGGAGTATTCATTGGCTTTGAATCTTCCATCCCAAATTTCCTCAACAATTCTTTCACATATTTGGTCTGAGAAATGAAGATTCCTTTCTTTGTTTGAGTTATTTGCAGACCCAAGAAGAAATTCATTTCACCAAGCATAGACATTTCAAACTCACTTTTCATTTGACTTACAAAAGTTTTACACATACTATCTCTTCCTCCAAAAATGATATCATCAACAAATATTTCAACAATCAAGATGTTTTCATGATCAATTTTGAAATGTAAGTTACTGTCAGCAGTACCTTTATTGAAACCAATCTTCAAAAGGTGCTTATCCAATCTTTCATACCAAGCTCTTGGGGCTTGCTTCAATCCATACAGTGCCTTCTTCAACTTGCAGACCATATCACCATGATCAGACAATTGAAATCCATCCGATTGCTCTATATACACTTCTTCTTCCAAGTCACCGTTTAGAAAGGCAAACTTGACATCCATCTGATATACCTTGAAATCCTTGAAGGTAGTAAAGGCAAGAAATAATCTGACTGCTTCAACTCTTGCCACCAGAGCAAAAGTTTCTTCAAAATCAATTCCTTCTATTTGAGAGTAGCCTTTGCAGACCAATCTGGCTTTATTTCTAATTACTTCACCATCTTCATTTAGTTTGTTCCAGAAGACCCATTTGGTTCCAATCACATTCTTGTTTCTAGGTCTGGGAACAAGATCCCATGTGTGATTTTTCTCTATTTGCACCAACTCTTCCTCCATTGCTTTAGTCCAGTTTTCATCATTGCAGGCTTCATTCATTGACTTAGGTTCAAACTTTGAAATCAAACAATACTCTTCTGAATCTTGAGCAATTCTCCTTCTTGTTAGAACTCCTTTTCTTTTATCACCTATAAATTGATCTTCAGAGTGGTTCAGTCTTACATACGTGGGAACTTTGGGAGTTTCCTACACTTGTAATTCTTGTTCAGGCTCATTATGACTCATCTCTTCTTCCTGAATTACCGGATCGGTTTGATTCAGAATACCGGAAGGAATTTGGGCTCCTTGAATCTGTGCACCATTCTAATCATCTTCATCATATTCATAAAACCTTGAAGGTTTCTCAATTCCTTCATCAACCTTCACATTTGTACTTTCTATCATCTTTCTCAGTCTCTTATTGTAACACCGGTATGCTTTGCTTTGAGTGGAGTAACCCAAGAATATTCCTTCATCACTTCTAGCATAAAAATTTCCTAGATCTTCATCTCTTTTAATATAACATTTGCTACCAAAAATTCTAAAATACCTTACAGTAGGAGTGATGCCAAACCAAAGTTCATAAGGAGTCTTACCAGTATTGCTTATGATTTGAACTCGATTGAGAGTATAGACTATAGTGCTAATAGCTTCTCTCCAATAGATATAAGGAACATTAGCTTCCATCATCATGGTCCTAGAAGCTTCCTATATGGTTCGGTTCTTTCTTTCCACTACTCCATTCTGCTGTGGAGTCCTAGGAGCAGACAACTGTCTCTTTATTCCATGTTTCTCACAGAACTCTATGAACTCACCGGATGTGAATTCTCCACCTCTATCAGACCTCAGACATTTCAACTTCAATCCGGTTTCATTCTCTACCATAGCCTTGAATATTTTGAATTTCTCAAAAGCTTCTGATTTCTCTTTTAGAAAAGGTACCCACATCATCTGAGAATAGTCATCAATTAGCAGCATGAAGTATCTATCACCTTGAATACTCCTGGTTCTTGCCGGACCACAAAGATCAGTGTGAACTAAGTCCAATAATCTGGTAGAAGATAATTCCTTGCTTTTGAATATGACTCTGCTCAGCTTACCCAACTGACATTCCTTGCACAAGCTATTAGTAGGTTTTACCAATTTTAGAAGATCTTGTACAGCCTGAGTATTGCTTATCTTGATGATATTATCAAAATTCACATAACACATCCTTCTATGCCATAACCAACTCTGATCAACTTAAACAAATAAGCAGTTTTTACCAGTACCAACCAAGTGGAAGATATTACCTTTAGTTTGAGCACTAGATGCAATCTCTGTTCCGGAACATTCAAAGATTTTGCATTTTCCATCCTTGAATCAGAGATCATAGCCTTTGTCCACCAACTGTCCAACACTGAGAAGATTGTGCTTCAAACCTTCAACATACAGTACATTACCAGTTTTGTTTCTTCCATCAAAAGAGATAGTTCCTCTTCCTCTGATTCTACCAATAGAATTATCACCAAACTTCACCACTCCTTCATACCTTTCCAAATCTATGAACTTATTTTTATCACCTGTCATGTGGTGAGAGCAACCACTGTCAATGACCCAATCATCCTTTTCTTCAACTTGGGCAGTCAGGGCTCTTTCTACAACTTTATGATTGACAGATACAGAGGATATTGGATCTTCTTCCTTGATGGCAATAAACACCCATTCATTTCCTGATTTGTTTCCAGTTTCTGATTCATCATCTGTTACTCCTTCATTATCATCTTCTTCATGAACATAGTAACAATTCTTTTGGAACCTTGATCTGTTAGGATTTGGCTTTGAAAATATTTTCGGACATCTTGAGGCAAAATGACCAATCTTATTGTAGTTAAAACAATTGAAAGGCAATTTTCCTTCATACTTATCGGATCCTCTTGGCAGTCTCTTTCCAATGAGGGCTTCAAGTTGAGTAGTTTCTACTTCTTGTTCTTCCAGGTCTTTTCTTGCTTTTTCATACCATGACAGTTTCCTTGATGAGTTCTCTCCCGGATGAAATCTTTGTTTACCTTTCACAGAGGCACTGGCTTTGAATGCAGATTCAGTCTTGGGGGGATCATCTCCAAACTCGGTCATTTCAAATACAACTAGTTTGCCAGCCAATTGGTCTCTTGTGACAGTTGTATGGGCTCTGAATTCATCAATGGTAGCAACCTTGATTTTGTAAGAGGCAGGAAGGGATCTGATAATTTTGCCAACAATCTCATTTTCATCCAAGACTCCACCAGCATTTCTAATTCCACAAACCAACAAATTTACTCTTGGCATAAAAGTAGTAATATTTTCATCATCTCTCATCTTTAGTTTTTCAAATTTCCCTTTTAGACTCTGTAACCTTGCACATTTAACATACTGGTCTCCTTCATGCAAAAGTTCTAATTTATTCCAAATCTCAAAAGCAGTTGGTAGGTCAATAACATTTGAGAGCTCTGAGTCAGATAATGCGCTTAGAAGAGCCTCTTTGGTCCATAGATTGTTTTCAGCATCTATGATTTCATTTAGGGTTGTCGGACCACCCTGTGGAGGTACATACGCTTTTGTAACCATGGACTAGTATGCCATTCCCATACACTGCAAGTGACATTTCATGCGACCTTTCCAAAGAGCAAAGTTGGTTCCATCAAACTTCAGACTATCCTTCTTGTAAGATGACATCCTGGATCTCCTCAAGTGGTTAAGCTCCTTTTAGAGGAACTTGGCTCTGATACCAATTGTTAGACTTAGGGCACACAACTGAGAGGGGGGGGTGAATTAGTTGTGCAAAACTTTCTCCAATTTGCACACTTAAATCTTCTTGGTGATTAGCAGTATATTAAACATGAAACATAATGCATTCAAATCAAAAGCAAAAACTCATCAACACATAAGACACCAAGATTTTGATGTGGAAAACCTGGTTAAGGGAAAAACCACGGGGTGATTAACCTAAGAATGTATTCTCTGTTAGAAGAATAGAAAGAACAAAATGGTACATGCCAATTAGGGCTTACTGCCCGAGCACACTGCTCACAAGAGGCTCACTGCCTACAAGAGACACACTTTCTACAAAGAAATAAGTATCACATACATGAATTGGAAAATAGCATCTTTACCATGCTTGAATCAGTTCCATTAAGCTCAATACTTCTGCTCTACCTTTCACTCTCTTCTTCGCTACCACACTCTCATCTCCACAAGACACCCTATGAAATGACTTCACAATCCCTTACTTATACAAGGCATCGACTTAGGAACAATCATCTAAGTCGGCAAACACCTACAAGAACATCCGCAAGATGCGTAATACATCCGGTCGGCCAGTCTCAGGAAGAACACCAACATCCGGTGGTTATTCTTCAAATACGAACTTTAACTTCAATGCAGACCACCAACATGAACTGAACATGATGTACAAATCACCACAAGCTTTCCTGAATCACCAAGAACATCCGCACTTCATCTGCTTATTGGAATCCTTCTCTCCTTCACCCGAAACCTCAAGAACACAGTCTGTCATCACTGTCACAAAGGAATAGGTTCTTCCAGGCCTTCAAACTACAAACCAATCTACTTAACACTTCACAAGGATGTCCTCAACACTTCCTCAAATCCATAGAATGGGATAATGCATTTCTGGATCTCACCAGACCTATCTGTGTCACTCTGTCACCTCTGAACACCTGCCGGAACCGGTTCTACTTGAGCAACCATAACTTCTTCAGATCTTCATGCGCACCTCTGAAAACTTGATTGGAGCATCTCAAGACTTATATCTACAAACCCTTTAAACCGCATCCTCTGATCCTCAACCTCTCTTGGAATTTTACCTTGTTGTCATCACTGTTCTTCACTGTTCCTGATTGAGACTAATTTTCTTAATATCCTCAGCACACAGCTTATCCAATCCTTCTCATTAATGCAACATGAGTATGTTTACATCAATGACAACACTGGTTAAACCCATACTTGCAACAAAATGATCATGTGGAGAAAGAACAAGAGGATTTGAAGGTTCCCTCATCACATACGAAGAAGGTGATATAACCCCATAAGAGTCAACATCAAAGAGAAGATAAAATGAAGAAGAAGAAGATGAACCCCCTCACATAGTTGAAGAAAAATTTATTTGATTCTTTAATACAAGATGCTTCAACTCATCAATTTGTTTTAAATAACATTGATGTTCATCATGCCCTGCTTTCTTGTAATATACACATTTGGGCTTCTCCTTCTTAGATGATTCCCCATTGGAAGAAGATTTTTTATGTTCTTCTGTGGAAGTGGATGTGGATTGTTGTTGCGTGTTCTTCTTAGGCTTGTTATTTTTCTTTTCTTTTCCCTTAAAATCCTTCTTATCCTTTGCAATCAAGGCTTGTGATTTTGAAGACTTCAAGGTGCCTATTTGAGTAAGCTTATCTTTCTCCCTAGTGAGTGCCATAGAAAAATCCTCAAAGGAAGGCATCTTAAACTCACTCCCCAAAACACTCTTTGTAGCATATAAAGTAGACACAAACACTGAATATTTAGGTCATAGCTTAGAGAGAACACTTAATATCAACTATGTATCTGATTTTTCAATTTTATAATCCTTCAATTGTGCTCTTAGTGATTGAATTTGGTGACGAAGTCCTGTATGTTGTCAAAATTGCATGGATTGAGACTTATTAGTTCATTTTCCAACAAATGTCCTTGGGTTTCATATGTTTTCCCAAACAATTTTGATAATGTAGTCCACATATCCATAGGTGTATCCAGGTTCTCAATGTGAAACAATAACTCAGGAGAGACATACAAGCACAAATATCCAATAGCTTCTTCACAACTATTCAACCACTTATTCTTTTTAACTTCAACATCAGTTGGCTCACCATCAAGCCCATGACATATCCTAAATAATCTCTTAACTCTTACCAATTTGTTCATTTTAGATTTCCATTTATGATAGTTGTCATGTGCTAGAAGTGGAACCAAAGATAGCTCCATGATGAAGCTGTGAAATGGGAAAAGGGGGTCTAGACTAATCAATGAACTAACCTAGATCAACCTTTCTCCAAGCCACATTAGAATATGAATCGATGAAGACTTTAGTGTTTGGCAAAAGTCCTCAAGGGAGAGCCAAACTATCTAGATTTTGTTCGTTTGTTGCTAAGAGGGAAGATTGATAACTATTGAATTGACTAAAATATGCAATGTATAAACCTAAATGATAAACTGAGTATAGATCTATAGAAAATTATCAGAAACAGGGGCAGATCATTGAATAGAAGGTTAGACAAAACCTGTCACTAGAAGTAGGGCCTCACTGGGTAGGACACTACTGCGGGGCACTGGAGTCTTAAAGGTATAGTGCAGTTTGAATTCCATATCTGGCGATCTCTACTTCTGATCCTTCAGTCTCTTGTCACTCCTCATTTTCAGAAACCTCTAATTTGGACTTGCACACATGCAAGAGAGGAAAAAGGATTTGTGGCTATATGTTACATCCCCAATTTTTGTCTTGCTTTACTTTTACTTTTTACTTGGACATAAGTGAATTTGTTGTGATGTTTAGATTAATGACAAGGGAAAAACATGGTTTTTATTGAATGTCATTTATTGAAATCATGGGAATGATTATGTTATTATTGATTTAATATTTGTATTATGAGATTTGATTTATTAGTTGAATTAATTGAATAATGATGCACTGACCACATATTGTTTGGTGACAAGTGAAATAGGATTTCAAGTTACCAGATGACCCTTGGAGAAAAGAGAGTATCTTTCCAGGAGAGAGATATAGACCTCGAGATACGAGTGGTTTATTTGCCAAACCGAGTTATAAGTGTTTAACGAAAATATGAACCAATGTGTCATAAGAGGTAAGCCTTGTCTTGTTAGTTCACTTTTGAACCTAATCGACAGGTAGTCAATATTGTTTTACAATCTTTCTAATTCGTATTAAGTCATCTTAGTCGTTAATAACGTTAATGATGTCGTTAAGTTTGATTTACAACTATTTACATTTAACATAAATATCGTAAAAAGGTTGTTATATTATTACTAAGTCACTTGAAGTGTTTTAACCAATTCTTAACATTAAGACTTTATCATTGAGTTAAGATGACATGCTTTGTCGATGGATCGTGATGAGGAGACTAGCTCAACTCAATCACGTTATTCGTAACTTTTGTTTTAGTAATATCCTCTTATTGATTAAATCATAAAATCAAATAGAGATAATGATACGTAGATAATATTTGATTTAATCAAATAAAATATATATAAATGAGTCAAATGAGGAAATACCTCATGATATAATAGTATGGTTTTAAGTTGAGCAGCCATGGGCATCTATTGAGGAATGCCTTAAATGTTAAAAAGCATGATGGATCAAATTTACTCATTAAGAGTAACTGATTGCTTAAGTTAGTTTAAGAGTTGGCGGCCTCTTATAGGAGGAGTGGCAGATAACTCAACCACCATCGCTGATCTCCTCAAATGATGTTTTCATCATCAACATTTGTCAATGTTTACACATTTTTAGCTATGTTTGAAGTTGAACCGTTTAGCATTACCGTTGGAATTTAATGATTTTTTAGAACTACTTAGAGTGGGAGTGAACAGACAGGATGACTCATTATGAGTCTGTTTTGAGCTCTTAAAGCCACAACTTGGATAGTCGATGGCATATCTAGGAAGTGCTTATGTTTGGTTTGCAAGGTCTGATTAGGAGTAGAAGGAAATTCACGGTGGGCAGTGAGGAAGCTAGTAAAGGTTAAGTAAGAATGTGGTCATCTGGGACGAACACAGTAGCTTACCACCGGCCCATACACCTTTGTAAGCTGACTTTGTCAGGTACATATTCCTGCATGTTATGTTTTATAAGACAAAGATAATCATAATGAATGGTTGTTATGAGCAATCGTTTAACTGAGTTTGGTTATCCTGTCAGTATTTTTGTATAAACTATGCAATGTGATAAACCAACTGTGTCGACTTGAATACTATCATTGTGACTTGTTTTTCTGAGTCGATGGTGTATGTGAGTTTTAGTATAACCAAGAAGTGTCGTTTAGCTGGAAAAGGGCCGATGCAAGCTCTTGCAATGAAATCAGTTTTGAATAATCACAATGAGTTGATATTACATCTATCTTTAACTGATAGGTAGACCCTTCTATTGTTCAAGTTATATGTATATACAAACTTTCTTTAATGGAAACTGTTATAGTCTTCTAATGTTTAGAAAACCAGTCACTCAATTGAAAAGAGCAATCTTTCAGAAATAACTCGACTATTGTTATCATAGGAAAAATATGTATTAAACTCTCAATGAGATTAGTGTAAAGGTATTCGTTTAGTAAACTCACCAACCAAGAGTAATACGGAATAGAGTATTTAGAGATATCAATTTTATTTGAAATCAATCTTGTTTTCTTTTTTGTGCATTGTCTAAACGATATCTTATCCAAAGAACCTAGATTCTTGGTGATCTATGGTGATTATGAGGTAACCTTTTGGAATGATAGAAAAACTAAGGATAGTTAGATGAACAGGATAAAGTGTCAAAGATCTTCTCCTATCTATACTAGAATCATGATGAGTTCAGCCTATAGTAAACCAATATGTAGTAAAAGACTATGTCTATATAGAAATAACTTTGCGTAAAGCATATATGAGTATATTTATGAAGTGATAAGCAATGGCATCATGTAGGGTATAATTGAATATGTATTCTTATTCTTGTTGAATAGAAGATAATACCTTAGCAAGATTTATTGTAAACCTATTTATGGTTGTGTTAAACCAAATGTCTATTATAATCTTTATTGAGATATGATAAATGTAGAAGTATTGTATTATTCAAGGGTTGTTTTAAAACCCTAGAGTCGATTAGGAACCCAATGAAGGTTTATGTCATTAGACTTATCTAAGTCCAAGTAGACTATTATTAGGACATGATGATTAAACCAATTATGTATAGATAGTCAAGATGAATAACTACAAGAATATGACATTATCCAAGTCGAGTAGGGGTGGGTGAACACGACGACTATGTTCATATGAACAATATTGATATGAAAAACTTTGGCCAAAGTAATGCATTTGTTTTTTGCATGCATTGTTGGTTCACTGTATTCGGATTACTCATCCTATCGGAAATCATACTTAGCTAGAGGGTATCTAGGGTTGTATGGTTGATAGAGTTGAGTAGAATACAACCCTATGTACTCAGGTAAGGCAAATAACCACTGGTCATGGTCTATATTCCTCGTGAAGGGTAGGGTGACTTCCTATGTGGAAGATGTGTTGGAGACCATCGGTCTGTGGTTGGAGATAAATCACTGGAAAGATGCTCTCTCTCTCCAAGCAGGAATCATGCCAGGACTTCTGATAAAGATGTCAGATATTCAGATGCAGTACTTAATCCAAATTTGTACATGTAATGGAATTACATTTGTAAACATTGTAAATGAGAAAGATAATATGGTTATTGTATTTTTGTAAAATAAATCTTGTAATTGTAGTTACTTGATTAATAGTTGAATAAAAGAAAAAAAAATTATTCTCTATCTCATTTTATTTACCTTGTTGAGTTACTCTATGGTGAAATTATGGCTTTACTATGTGTTTTAGAACATGGATGTTACACTATATAGGAGTTTTCCTCAGTCAAACCCCCATTTGGTATTCCTACCCGATGAATAGCCAAATCTGTGACAACAACTAGTGTGTGCTTTGAATCTTAAGTGTGTCTAAGATTGTGACAAGCAGTGATAAGAAATCAAAATAAAATCCTACTCAATTGCATTAGAGTGGATTCCTACATGCCTCAAACTAGGAGATGTAATATCCAACCCAAGAGAGATGTGTTACTCAAGGGAAACAAACTCATAGAATGCAACTTCACCTAAATGAAGTTGGCTAATCAAAGCTTGAAGGCGAGAAGCAGCTGAAACCATACCAAATCATGATGAAGTAGTACAAGTCAATCATTAGTCAATGATCCCAACCATTCTACATCAATCATGAAGCTTCAACCAAAAGAAAGAGAGTAAGGAGCATGCAAATCTTGTTCAAAGAGCAGTGTTGTAGCATAATATTCAAAAACCTGCAATAATGTCACATCATGTAATCTTATCAAATTGTAAAATTGGTCCCTCAACCATGGCAAACCTATTAGGTTATCTAGGGAGCCAAATGAGGTATTTCCAACTCAAGTTTGAATAGGCTAACATGATATACTTGAATGTCGAAATCATGGTTGCGTCATCCAAGACAATGACCACCTTAAGAGCTTCAGAATTTTCTAGAAAGAACAGGTAGGACACTAGGACTGGGCACTAGGGTCCTAACAGAATGAGCCCAAAAAGTGTTTGGTGACTTGGGACTTAGCTAGGATCTAAAAATTTCCTAAGGTTTTAATGTCTGATCATCAGTAAAGTTTTAGGTAACGTGTAACATATCTCTTGAGTTAGAAGGTTAGGCCAAGGCTGGAAGTGGTTATAAAATGGACTAAGTGAGTGGACACTAAAGTGGGTCCCAAATAGAGCATGAAATTGTGCTTACACGACCAGGGAGCACAATTTACTACGCTACAAAAGCAAGAAGGAACACAAATCAAGAAGAATACAAGGAAAACCACAAGAAGATCCCTCCCAAATTCACTCAATCAATGATCCCCCAACAAATTATGATCTTGGCACTTTATAATTACTGTGATTACAGTTTCCACTATCCAAAATAGTAAAGTGGTCTTTGATCTTAGTACATTGCAAATGCCAAATCAGGCAACAAATCTGAAAGTATAATTTTTATGTAGAATTCACTCAATCTGATTATGCCACTACAAAGTACTCAAAAACTTATGCACTTTCAAAACAAATCACACAAAAATATTATTGTATGAGCCCAAATGAAGCCATAGATGTTCCCAAAACGAGAATTACTCAACATGTGTGAATATATAAAATTTCTAGAAAAACTAGGCACCAAAATCAAATTTTGATTGCACCACTATGAAGCTTGTGAAACTCTACCCCAAATAAAGAATGCTCGTAAAAAGGAGCCAAAATGACTGAAAAATAGGCTTACAAAATTAGACTGCCAAATCAAAACTAGATTCTAGAGGGAAATATGATTGGGAGGAAGAACATGCTAATGTTAGGGTGATGTAAGATGACATCACCTGACAAAATATTCTATACTTGATGGTATATGCTCCTCATGGATGGAATATTCCTCACTAATGTCGAAACTGCCAATATTTTTTTGAAACCACTTTTGAATAAAACTGTTGTTTTGAAAGTGAAAACTACCTTGACTTCTACACTAAACTACTTTCAGGGTCGTATCAACTGTAGAAGGTTGTTTTGTGGCTATTGGCAGAGAATAGGGCATCAGATAGAACCTACCGCAGAGTACCGCAAAAGCCATGTGGAGGACATATATGACTCCTAAAGAGGTATTTTTAGAAAAGACACACTTCTAGATAGATATATAGGAGATATATGTAAAGCAATCTAAAGGAAGAGAAAAAGAGTAAGTGAGAGTTAGTGTATATGCAGAGACTCAGACCTGTCGGTATGAATATGTATATACCTATTGAGTATAAAGGAATATAATGGAGACATAAGGATTATGATATCATTGTGTATGTGTTATAATGCTATGCTTTACTTATTGCATACCACATATTAGATGTCCTTAATGTTTATTCATGTTTCCCTCATTGCCTGACTGGCGTATAAACTAGACTTACAGACTTGATTGAGGACCAGATCTTCAAACTGGTTCCTCCCCATTTCTTGCCAACATTTGGTTACATTGCCGAAACCCTAGAAAAAGGAAGTGAAGAAAGAGAGAATAAATAGAGCAAGGAGAAGTGCAGAGTAGTGCAAGTAAGAAAACTTGAGTGACAAGAATTTTTTTGTCCTATGAGAGATCTTAATTCTCTTAAGTTCCTACCCTTGTGAGAGGGAAATACACTTAATGGGATGGTGAATGGAATAGGGGGGATCTGAAAAGGTCCTTGAGAAGATGTAACTCTTCAAAATAAGCCAACCATGGGATACATAAGGATTAATATTATTCCAAATCAAAAGCACCCATGTCAAAAGTGGATAACAAAAGATTAAGGGAGAACAGAGAAATTATATTAACCAAAATGGAGATAAGAAGAGAAAAAAGATATAAACAAACCTAGGAAAGACAGGAAAGGTATTGCAGAAGGATGGAGAAGGAAGAAGAAACGATTAGAAGTTAGGAAAGATAAATTGCGGAAGAAAATAGTAAGTAGGATGAGCGCCGTTGAGGGTTCTGCTAAGCACGTTGATATGGGTGCTGCTGGAGAGGAAAATATAAAGGGAAAGGAAAGAATGAATGAAGAATCCATAGAGGCTACCATAAAATTGATACAAAGAGACATAGAAAATCCTAAGCCTATTACAATACATATTGATAGGGCAAAAAAATGTTTAAAGAGTATAGGAGGAAGAATTGATGCTTATGAGTAGTTGGGAAGTGCATGGAGGGAAGAACATAACCAAACCCTAACCCTACCATAGATGTACAAAACTCTATAATATCAACCTAATTGGGCTAACGTCCAAATCAAAGTTGACAAACAATGGCAAGAATTACTAAATCCTATACGAAACCTTCAATCCCTAAATTTGGATGCAGATTACCTAGACAACCTGGGTAATCAGAGTGTAATGAAAATTAGAGAAGATGTGGTCTTTACAGAGATGAGTTTCGGTAATATAAGACAAAATAATGAAAAGTGACCTAAGGAGAACACAATGTCATTTACAAATGAAAGAAGAACCTTGAGAATGAAAAGGTAGTTTGAAGAGACACACCCCCTCGACCAAGAGTCACCCCAGGTGCCCTATAAATCAAGGAGAGTTTTTAGAAAAGATCAAAGTCAAATTGAAAGAGAAAGAGAAGATGAAATTAAGAAGGATTTTGAAAAAGTTTTGTGAGAAGAATACTTTGACATTCATTTGCAGAGAGATAAAGGGCAAGAACATAAAACCCTAACACAAAGGCTAGAACCTAAGGAGAAGAAAAACCAAGAACACTACCACAAAACACCAGAAGGTTCGGAAAAGAAAAAGAATGGAAAGATGGATGCTATTAAATCAAGTTACCGGTATTTGAAAAGGACACAACTGAAGCTGCGGAGCATATTTTTGTATTGGAATCAATCTGGAACTAGAATGAGATAACTAAAGATGACACTAAGTTGTTTGACTTCATCGAAACTTTGTGGAATGATGCATTAAAATGGTATAGAAAGACATGCCCTAACCATGATAAATCTTGGGATGAAGTGAAGAAGGAGTTCTTGGAGAAATTGAAAATCCAGAAATACCAACAAAAGGGGTGAGTAAGATGAGAGAACTAATACAACAGGAGGGAGAAACCATTAAGGAATTTGATAAAAGGTTTAAGGACACAATCTACAAACTAGAACCCCTGACTGAAAAATAGAAGATTGAGTGGTTTACATCCAGAATAAGCCCTGATGTAAGAACATCTTTAGATGGGAGAATTTTTGAAACATATGCGGAAGCAGTCACACTAGCATGCCGGATTGAGGCACATACCTAGCACAAATAGGACAAAATAAGGAAAATTTGGAGTTAGAAAGACTAATATTAGAATTGGAGAAACTAAAACTGAAACATGAAATTTTGGCAAAACAAGAAGGTAAAAGGCCAAATATATGGTGTTCCTACTATACAAAGGAAGGACACATCCGGAATGAATGTCCAAACCTGAAAGGGGAAAGGCAGGCCATTGCAATGAAGGTGGAGATAAAGTTACTCCCTATAAAGAACAACACAATCTATTATGGCTTATGTGGAGAATGGGACGCTTATGAAACACCAGATTGCCCATCACAAATGTTTAGGGTGAGATAAGATGAAGATGAAAGTGAATCATGGTACAAATCAAATCCTAAAAATAAAACACACAATAATGCCATGGCATATGTCAAAGGCCTAGCAGAAAAACCACTATACATTTAGGACCAAGGTTACAAGCAACCTTCATGGAAAAGCCAAAGGAACATGAACACTATCCAAAATGCAAATTGAAATGCTCCATATGAAAATGACCACAGTAATGAGGATAGAGGATAATTTGAAGGCTATAGAGGAGGCAGAGGTCGAGGTACATGCAGAAGAAGAAGAAGAGAGAGATGAAGCCACTTGTTACAAATGTGCTAAACCAGGCCATTTTACTAATGAGTTTTGGGGTGAAAGAAGAAGGCAATGCTCATTTTGCAATAGTACAAAACATGTTCTTTTTACATGTGATAAGACACAATAGTACTTTCATAATTCACCTCAACAAGGAAAATGAGATGACGTGGATAAGCAAAAAGGAGCAAGAGTGATCAGAAGAGTCCCTAAGGAAGAAGGTCAAGTCCTAAGGATTTGTCAAAGAGATAAGGATGGAAATACAGATCTATCATCATCCAATGAAGAAAACCAAATAAAGGAGAGAAAAACTAAAAATAACAAAGGAAAAGAGAAAGCAACAGTAGTGACAAGACAAGACAAAATACCAAAAGAAAAATATATGAAACAACTGAATCAAAAAGAGAAGAAAGTGAGGAGGAAGATATATTCTTCCTAGATAAAAGGCAACATAATGAGACAATACACAAGACTAAACAAACAATAACAGAAGAATAAGAAAAGCAAAAACAAGTCAATCAATTCTTCACAAAAGAAGAATTTGTAGCACTAAAACAGTTTACATCTCTAACACAACAACATAATCTGATGGAGAAATTTAGACAATTTGCTAAATATTGGAATAACGAGAAGATACCACAAAACCAAGTTAGACAATTGGGCATAAATGAATGACATTGGAAAACAAAACCACTACTGGTAGATGCCTATATTAATCATAAAAAGGTCAAGAATGTTATGATATACTTGGGGGCAAACATAAACATGGTCACTAAAAAGCTTTGGGAAAAACTAGGGAAACCTAGATTAAATTAGACACCTCACAATATTATTTTGACAGATGGTTCTAGCATGTCAACTATTGGAACATGGAGACAAGTAGAAGTGAACTTGATGGGAATTGAACAGGTAGTAGATTTTGTGGTTTTTGCTATGAAAGAGCAAGGAGACTCCATTAATACACTACTTGGGCTAAGATGGTTTGTGGATGCCAATGGCATAGTGAAC
Source organism: Cunninghamia lanceolata (assembly GCA_027924645.1). Classification (NCBI taxonomy): domain Eukaryota; kingdom Viridiplantae; phylum Streptophyta; class Pinopsida; order Cupressales; family Cupressaceae; genus Cunninghamia; species Cunninghamia lanceolata. Next base: position 549,694 of record BSBN01001490.1, read on the forward strand.
TCCTACAAGGAAGAACTATCTTTTGCAGATAGTAATATAAGTATATTCATACCACTACGGCTACCAATGGGTGAGGCTTATATCGAAGAATCCACTAATGTGGAAGAAAATGATGACTACCATAAGAACACATGCACAATCTCAAGGTAGGAAAAAAATGAAACAGATGGAGAACCAAACTCTGCAGGAGAAATAGAGGTGGAGAATGAAATACCAGCACTGATAGTGAAGAAGTCCTAGAAGCATGGATTAAAAATGAACCAGATCTTAAAACCTGAAGAATGACAGGGATTAGGAGGATATGCATGGCTCAAACCAGCAAAGGAAACATACTGCAATCCTCCGCATCAAAGGAAAATCTACTGCAAATGGCATGCGCCATTAGAAAGAGCCAAAATGAAGAAGAATCTAGAAGATCTCATCATATTATGAAAGGAATCTCTTCTATTAAGTTACCAAAGTTTTCAGGGGTTAAAGACCTACAACAATACTTGGAGGAAATGGAGACAATATTTGCAGAAGAACAATACAAAATACAAGCAATAGAACATACATTAACTTATGTAATCCAGCTAATTGGTGGGAAACACATAGAGATTCAGTTCAAAATTGGCATACTTTTACACTTCTTATCAAGGTGAGATACTTACCAGAACATGGGGAATACAAAGAAATATCTAAGTATGAAGGCTAAACTTTACCGCAAGATCACCTAACCACTTGCATAGCAGCATGGGAAAATAGGAAAGAACGCAACAAAGAGTTATACACCCATTTGTTCTATTGGACATTAACACCTATTGCCCAAACTTGGTATATCAACCAAGAGAGAAGGAAAGAGACAAGGGATTGGGAAGAACTACAAGCTGACTTCACACATACATTCTCTTTTTGGAACCCAAAAAAATCTATACATATTGCCCTTGAGAAAATAAAAGAAATATTCTTTCAACAACAAATAGAGGAAGAGAAGAATGAACCAGCTCGTACAATACACCACCGCCAAGGTTAGAAGGGATATGGAAAATGGTGGAGTGGATAGATCAACAGACAAAGAACATGGGTCAAAAATCTTACAAAACTACAAAGATAAATGATGAGGATAATGAGGATTATAAATATTGAAGTGTAGCAAGGAGAAAGAGAGATAGAAACATTAAGTGAACAAAAAGACCAATATTACAAGGAACCACTAAAAATTAGAGAGGAAAATATTGCAAAGGAAGGTGATCCTAAACTGGTGAAGATTGGAGACTATTGGAATGAAAAAGAAGTGGCACATGTGATTGAGATTCTCTTTGAATTTGAAGATCTATTCCCAAGGAATTTCACCAAGATGAAAGGTATTAAAGAAGAAGCAAGCATCATGAAGATACAACTGAAAGGAGTAAACCGGTGAAGAAAAGGCCTTATAGAATTAATCCCAATATGAAGAAACAAGTTAAGGTAGAAATTGACAAAATGTTAGCAGCAGGAATCATAAAACCTATTGAAGAAGTCGACTGGATTAGTCCCATGGTGATACAAAACAAGAAATTAGGTGAAATAAGGATATGCAGAGACTATAAGGAGTTAAATAAATCTTGAACATGACCCATTCCCCACACCCTTCACAGAAGAAATATTGGAATCAGTTGCCATAAGGGAAATGTACTCATTCACTGATGGATTTTCTAGCTATCACCAAGTCAAAATAAGAGAAGAGGATCAACCTAAGACAACATTTGTATCAGAATTGGGATCCTATATGTACACAATCATGGCTTTTGGACTCAACAATGCACCAGCAGTCTTTAGTAGAATAATGTTCAATGCTTTCAAAGAATTCATTCATGATTTCTTAGAAGTTTACCTAGATGACTGGATTGTCTATGGCTTAGAGAAAGATCACACACAAACATTGAGAATGATGTTCAACAAATGTAGAAGTCTGCAAATCTCACTAAATCTCCAGAAATGCAAATTTGCAGTTCCCTTTGGAACTCTCCTAGGTCACATCATTTTCAAAGAAGGGTTGATGGTAGATCCCTTGAAAGTAACTTTAATCATTACATTGCCACCACCTAAAACAACATCGAAAGTCAAAACTTTCTTAGGCTACACTGGATATCACTAGAAGTTTATAAAAGGTTATGCACCAATTGCAACACCTTTAGAAGAACTATTGGAAAAGAAAATTGGAAGAAACTTTGAATGGAATAAGCAGTGTCAATCCTCTTTTGACATACTAAAGCAGAAAATTGTTGAAGCCCCTATCCTGATATTCCCTGACTGCAACATTCCTTTCCATGTTCATGTAGATGCCTCAGGCATAGCAGTAGGAGCAGTATTAGCTCAACCCAAAGGAACTAAAGATCATCCTATAGCCTTTGCTAGTAAGAAATTATCAAAAGCTAAGAAAAATTACACTACAACAGAAAGGGAAGCATTAGCAATGGTCTATGCACTGCAAAAATTCAGACACTACCTATTGTCCACACCCTTTACTTTCTTTACCAACCATTAACCACTCAAATACCTACTAAACAAACTAGTTATACAATGAAGAATATGTAGATGGCTGCTACTATTCCAAGAATTTGAGTTTAACATCAAAGTGAAACCAGGAAAACAAAACCAAGGGCGTGATTATTTATCAAGAATCAAAACAGGGGAGGAACCTGATGGCCATTGAAGAAGAACTCCCTGGCACGAACTTGTCTAAGGTCACTGCAGTACCAGAATAACTAAAAGACATTGCATATCTACTAGCCATAGGAGAATGCCCAGCTGAGACATCTCTGCAAGAGAAACAAATGCTTATGTGGAAGGCTTTTCCCTATACACTGATCGAAGGAGAACTACACATAAGAGGGAAAGATGACATAATCAGAAGGGTGGTGTATGGACATGAAAGGGAAGCTATTATAAAGGAAGCACATGAAGGGATAGCATGAGGACATAACTTCAGAGATCTAACATAAGGAAAAATAAAACTATCAGGTTTGTGGTGGCCTATCCTATTTTAAGATACTAAAAGATATGTAAAATATTGTGACATTTGTCAGAGAATGGGTAAACCTACCACCTGAGATGAAATTCCATTAAGGCCTGTATCAGTACAACTTCCCTTTGAGAAATGGGCAATTGAATTTATTGGACCCATAGATCCTTCAGCAAAATAATCAAAATCAAGATACATCATCACCAGAGTAGAATACCTTACAAAATGGGGAAAAGCTATACCTACAAAAGACTGTACCACAAGAACAACAACAAAGCTCCTTTACGAGAACATAATAACTAGATTTGAATGTCCACTCAGTATCACAAGTGATCAAGGAAAGCACATTGTCAATAACATGATTATGAAGTTACTACAATCCTTTATGATAGTACACAACAAGAGCACACCATGTCATCCCCAAGCAAACGAGGCAAGCGAGGCCTTAAACAAGATCATTGGTAAGACACTAACAAAAATGTGTGATGGAAACATAATGGATTGGGACCTAAAAGTACTTGCAATACTTTAGGCCTACTGCTCCACTTACAAAAGATCTACATATTTCACACCCTATGAACTAGTCTATGGCCTAAATGCTACCATACCCATACACTTCATACTTCCTGAATTTCATACCGCAAAGACTCTAAAACTAAATGCAGAGGAATCCTTGAATCAGAGAATTGAGGAACTAGAGAAAATGGATGAAAATAGGTTGACAACAGCCTATAATATGAATCTTGAGAGGAAGCAACAGAAAGCCAGGCATGGCCGGAACCTACAGAGGAAAAATTTCAAAGAAGGAGTCTTGGTACTCCTATATGAAAGTAAGTTTAAGAGACAAGGTAAACTCAAAATCAGATGGTTGGGACCCTATTACATACATGAAATTGCAACATCTGGAGTGGTAAGATTGAAAGCCATGGAAGGAAGAATTACTGTCGAATATATATAATTCTGACAGTAATTATACCCCATTCCAACCTAAGATCCTCACTTGTATCCTAACAAGATTGAGAAATTGAGCTCTGAACTACTCAACAATCAAACCCTAGCTAACATACTATGAAAATGAAATGGCTACACCAATGCTTATTAATGTGACGAAGAAACCACACCCTAAATACAAGATTTATGTCCATTCAAAGCAATGGAAGTGGACAAGGAAGGAGCCTTTTCAATTATTTTGGCAGATGTGGTCTACATTAAAGATATAAGGAATTATATCCATGATGTCATCTCAGAGATCAATCATATCAAATTTGAGGAGCTAAGAGACACACTACTTAGAGATGCAGGGCACTCTGATAAATACAAGAATATTGCTACCAAGAAGTTAGACATATGGAAAGACTATCTTGATTTCAATGATACCCATGAGTGGGTAAGGATAATTATAAGTCGGATCCATGACGAGTTCATATATTTGGATAAACCCTACCACATAACAAAAGAAGCAATTAGAGCGGTGATCAGACTTAGCTTGACAGAACCAGTACCAACAATGAAGGAAATAAAAAATGACAAGGTGACTAAGCTAACGGGAGAAGAACTTAATGGGCAGAGCCTTCGCATAAAAGATATCATAGATTTGGGGTCTGGTATGCTATAATGGGAATAACCTATAAAATATACTATGCTAACAGAGAGGGTTTGGCTACCGCTACCGCCATACACACCGCATACCAGATGGTGAAAGAGGGGAAAGATTTTGACCTCTGTGAAGTGATGAGGGAGCAATTGATAGACAACCTAAAGAGAACAAAGGAGTCAAACTATAATTTTTGGTATAGTACTCTCATTATATGCCTTGTATTTTATTTTCTTAATGAATTATCGAGGTTCAAAGGAAAAATTTGGCAACAACACATATATGTTGCCACACAAATAAAACAACACATCAAAAGTTTCAATGACACAAGGGCATTCAACACTATGTACCGGGGTTTCTTCAAAACCCTACAATCAGACATGCAAAACAGAGAAATATTACCATATGAGTTTGTCAAACAATATATAAATCACATTAATTTCTTAGTAGATAAATATTACATATATATGGAGGCAATAGAGCCTAGAACTTTTTGGATACCAAGGCTACCATATGAATTTTCTAAGGAAGAGATAAATGCATATGCAGAGAATCTACTAAGTAAGCCTAAAGATATTGTGATAGAAAGGTTTGGAACATACAGAGAAGTAATGGACAAAATGCAAAAGAAAAATGTGGAGGAACATTTGGAGAAACATAAAGGTAAATTGCACAAACAATGGGAAATCCCATCTCCAAAGGGAACATGCACTACATTAGCCTCCCATGACACTGTAGAAGCTCCACAAGTTAAACCCTCTGCTTTGCAAGAGCCGAGTGCTTCACAAACACCCAGAAGATCAGGAAGAAGTGCATGTGCAGAAGCCAGTGCACAAATAGTACCGCGACCTACTACATCCTCACAGACAGTATCTACCGGTAGAAGAACTACATCAAGACATTAGTCCAAATGAGTACCTAAAAGAAGAAGGGGCCTAGGAAAAAAGTACAGTCTAAAGGAAAGAAGAATGAAACCCCTATGGAGGAAATAGAAGAGGAAGAAGGAGAAGAAGTATCAAAACTGTCCAAGAAGAAGAAACAAAAACCAATCACACAAGAAACTCCATTGAACTTAGAGGCAATTTTGAATGGAATTGAATGCCATGGCTTGCTTAAGGAAACAATTGAACTCTACCCTGAAGTGTTGGAGGACAATAAGAAAATAATTAAACTTGGGCTATAATCAAATATATGATTAAAAGAAATAAGACAATTGATGAGATACTAGGGTTACTATCGGATGGTCTTGCAGAGGCACTAAGGCAAAGAAGAGAGAAAACCTTGAAGCTAGATGAGGATCTCAAGAAATAGGCTATAGATGGAATCAGTACTTCTATCTCTGTGGAGGAGAAGGACAAGATAGCACATTTACAGGCCACTAAACTCACATCAAGGTAGAGAGTAGACACCCTGATGAACTTAGAACAAGAAGATAGAGATAAAATACAGGTAGAGGCTGAGCAAATAACAAAGAAGATTTATGATACAGTTATGGAGGCAAATAAAATTTTTGCACAAAAGGATACACCTCCTCCACAGGACACATAACAAACCAATTCTCCTTCGCATAACACAAACACTGAGCAAGAGGATGAACAAGATCAACAAGAGGCTCTAGATACAAGATTGAATTCTCAAGATGCATCCTCTTCTGCCTCCACCATTCAATCTATCAAGGATTTCCTAGAGCAAAAAAAATAAATACGACCTATGGTGACTCCTCAGCTATTACAACTGCTAGTAATAGGAGGATAGGTAAATCTATCTGAAATCTCACCCCTACAAAAGTTACAATTGTGGGATATCTTCCACTCTACTGCGAGGGAAGAAATTTTGTAGCAACATAGAGGGAAGTGAGATATTGATGGATGCGGTAGATATTATATAGAAGGAGATGCCAGAGACATAGAGGGACACAACCCTACCGCCTACACATCAAATTAAAAGGTTAATGTAGAGCTTTAAGGCCCATTCAGCATACTTGGATAATAAGGTAGAAGAGAAGATAATAGAGAAGATGAATCAAAAAATACTTGCATATGCTTCCAACCAATGTACTAAGGCACACAATAAACTAGAAGCACAAATAAAGAATATCCAACAAGGTATGGAGGAGGCCAAGGTACTCTACCAGTTTTGTTTATAATGTCCTACTACTACTAAGACTCTAAAGGATCAAATAGAAGCCTTAGAATTACAAATAACACAAGTGGCCAGTACCAATGATTAGGTACAAGACACCAATGGATCTATAAGGGCATAGGTAGAGACCCTATGTTCTCAGCTACAACAATTTCAAGATCAAAGAGAACAAATAAAAGCACAAATCAAATAGCTGAGAGAAGTGGTAAGCTTGAGATTGGCCTCTCTAACCGAAGTATTTATTGAGGCTAAACAAATCACACAGAAGGTGAAGGTACCAACTACCTTAGGAGAGGCAGAAGACACCCACATCCAGTTAGAGAGCTAGATCCAAATTTTAACATTTGATAAGAAAAAATGGGATACTTCTCTAGCTTAGCTCAGAGTGATCTACAAAAACATCCTACCTACAAACTGAACAACATGTATTGGGGACAAGACATACTTTTAAAAGGGGGAGTGTTGTTGGCAAAGAGCCAGGCAATAGATAGAACCTACCACATAGTACTGCAAAAGCCATTGGAGGATAGAGTTGACTCCTAAAGAGCTATTTTTGGAAAAGACACACCTCTAGATAGAAATATAGGAGATCTATATGCAAAGAAATATAAACGAAGAGAAAAAGAGTAAGTGAGAGAGAAATAGTGTATATGGTAGAGACTTAGACCTGCTGGTATGAATATGTATATACCTATTGAGTATAAAGGAATATAATGGAGGTATAAGGATTATGATATCATTGTGTATGTGCTATAATGTTATGCTTTACTTATTGCATAGCACATATTATATGTCCTTAATGTTTGTTCATGTTTCTCTCATTGCCTGACTGTGGTATAAACTAGACTTATAGACTTGACTGAGGACTAGATCTCCAGACTGGTTCCTCCCCATTTCTTGCCAATAGGATGACATAGAAGAGTTGTTTTGTGGTAAATATAATATTATCGGCGGTATTGGATTTTCCCAAGTAGTTTTGAGAATGCCATCGGGTAGTTTAGGGTATCGACAGAAGCTGTTGTGGTAGGTCAGGTCAGGTGCATGGCCATGTGGGGCCCTCTAAATTGCCTTTGCTATTGTGGGTACCTACAAACATAGGTGCTACATATTTTATGACCTACATAGGTACCCTATGGATAGGGTATTGAGTGCGCTTCACTTTTTTTATTTTATTATTATTTTGTCTTATTTTTTTAATTTAAAAATTCATTAATAAAAAAATAGATTTTTTATTTCACCCATATGAACCTACACTAGTGGTTGATGCCTGCAGAATCAAAAAATTTCGCCTGCACAAGGAATATTCCCTGTGACTCGTACAACCAAGGAGGCCAAAAAAATTTCTAATGACCTCAAGAAAAAGTGTTTGATTTTGACAAATTGACAATGATCCTCAGTTTATTGGGCCTTTTGGACATGATGGCAGGATCAAATTTGACCCAAAATTGTAGCTACCTCCTATATTTAGTAACCACTTCCCAACTTCAAACCCTTGTAGATCTAGCCTCCAATGTCCAAATTGGACAAATCAAAAAGCTAAACTAACTTTCTTAGACACCCTAAACTCAATGGTGAACTCAGATTTGTACCAACATGCTCTAAAATGAACCTACAATATAAGGCCACAAAGAAGAAACCCTCCCAAATCTTGTATTTCTATCAAGTTTTTTTCTAATTCTCTAGCTCATCATATGATACAAGAGAAGATCATACTCAACTTTTTAAGATCTACCATGATTTACATCCTAGATCTCTCAAAAATACTAACATAAAACAATCCTACAAGTTCTGATGCCATGTAAGAGTTGGTATAGACTACTCTATACCATGTATGATTTTTCTATGGAGGTAGCCACCCAAGATCTAGGAGCTTCAATGAAAGCACAAGAGAGGCCCAACATGAGAGAATAATTATATTATATCAAAGGAAGCAATGTACATAATATGCATGAATGAATTAATATTACAATGATAAGCCCTTGGTTATATAGGCCAAGGTGAAAGATAGGACAACATAAGATTATGAAAAGTGTCGTAATCTTATAACTTGAGACACAAAGTGATAACTATCCTTAGTGTACCATAAGTATGCCCTAAATAAACTTAACTAGACCCTGGGTGTGAAAAGGACCTAACGTGAAACTAGTTAAGTCATATACCCCATTCACACAAGCACAAGTATTTATGTGTGACATGAGGGGTTGCCAATTTATTAGTGGTGCCTTGACATTCATGATATTTCTAAAGGAGATTGCAAAGTTTGATTTAGGCAGGTTCATCTCCGTGTTGTTAGAAAAATTTATCTAATGTGACCATTGTTAGGAATCTTCTCCAAAGCATTGCCCCATATGATTACCCAATGTAAATTGGAATGTCCCTTACAAGTGGTGATTATTCTAGGTCACCAAAAAACACAATATAGTGATCACCAAATAGACTTTGATTTGATATGGGAATGACTCACACAACCTACTGTTAATGCATGCTAACAATATTGGTCCAATGAAGCTCATTTCATCAATTTTAGAATGTAATGAATCAAATAATAATTTCTTAAGAAGTTGAAAGAGCTTGACCCTTAAGAGTGTTCATGTGTTTTATTGATATGTGAAGAGCTACATGAACAATTGACGCATTGATCTTTAAAGAAACTGCACCTTTTGAGGTGAACAACAACAAGGGTGTTTGTGCATGGGGAATATTCATAGAAAGTGTTATCTTGATGTTATTAAGCAAGTATGATTTCCCTATTCTTATAGTATCTTGTATGATCATTCAAATCGATGGTTACATTCATGATAAAGAAGAATGGTTCATAATAATGTTGAACGCGATTTGTTGACTGAAGAAAGCTTGTCTTGTGAGACATGCATTGGTTACAATTTATCAACAATAGTTGGAGTCAATGAATGCAATAACACTATTTGTATACACCTAAAATTGGCTCAGGTTGAATTAAGTAAATATTTTGATATTTTTCTTAATTCTTATTTCCTTCTGTCAATTAAATAAATATTATAAGTTTATTTGATTGATTCATTATCCTACAATTAAATAAAATCATTTTATTTAATTAAATTCCCCAAATTCTTCTAATGTCTCAAGTCCTAAAATCCACCTCACAAAATCCACCTCATCAATCCACCTCATCTCTTCCACCTCACCATGTTGCACATGTATATTAAATATTCTTAATATTTAATTAGCTAATATCCTCTATTATCCAAAATAAATCTTTAATTCAATTATCCTCCACCAAATTAAATATTTAATTCAATTATTCCCCACTAGCCTTCACCAATTGAATATTTAATTCAATGTTCCCCACTAGCCTTCACCAATTGAATATTTAATTCAATGTTCCCCACTATCCTCCACCAATTGAATTCTTAATTCAATTGTTCCCCACTATCCTCCACTAATTGTTCCCCACTATCCTCCACTTCTTTCCAAAAATGAATTTTTAACTCATCCACTATCCTCCACTCTTCCCAAAAAAAAATTTTTAATTCATCCACTATGAATAAAAGATTCACTTTTATTCCTAGCCATTGATCTCATCTGTTGATCCTCACCCTCCATTCCTTTTTTAGAAAATCTATAAATAAGACCCTTCTCTAAGCAATTGAGAGGACTTCTTTCAGGTATCCTTACCATGTCCAATTTCTTCTAGAAACTTCATTCTGGCATCCTTATCATGCCCACATTCTTCTTCTCAAATCTCCTCATTCTAGCCATTATCATATCATCCTCCATCATTAGTGTGTTGAAGCTCATCTTCAATCACACAAAGTATCATAGCCATTTCTCCTTGTCATCTTGAGGAATCGAAGCAAAGAAGAAAACTCCCTAAGGGTCAATCTTCATCATTCAAGATCAAGAAAGAATAGGCGAGCAATGGAAGTTGAAAAGTAAAGGTTGTAAGTATTTCTTTGTTATTATTTATCCTTTTTCCTTCATATTTCATTGTTGTATTGGGTTTAATATTGTTTATTGATCAATCCATATATTCCCATTCACATTTTGGCGCCCACCGTGATCTAATCCACATTGTTTGTGAGGTTTTTGTCTTAGAAGTTTTGTTGCAGGATACAAGAGTTTCAGAGAACATTCGGGCATCAACTTTCACAAATGGCCTCCTACGCACAAATCAAGCTCACCGTTGAGTCCGGGAGGCCTCGGAGGTAAGAAATCACCTATCATTTCCCTAGTTTTGTTATTTGAAAATTTTTAAAATTTTTTTTACTTTTCAAAGTATTTTTTGTAAAAAAAAAATTTAAAAACAAATTTTACATTGGGGTTTATGTGTTTTTCATTTTAATATTTTCATTTAAAAAATAAATAAATAAATAAATATTTTGCATTAGATTTGATGTATTTATTTTTTTATATTTTTTTTAGCATTTTCATTTTACAAAAATAAAAAAAATAAAAAAAAGTTTAAAAAAAAAATTTAGGGGCTCTTCCCATGCAGGCCCCTCAACCCCCTCCACCCCCCCACCTCCCCGCCACCCCCGCAGCACCCTTCAGCCACCCCTTCCCCGCGCCCCCCCCCCCCCCCGTGCTGCTCACTACCTCCCCAGGCCCCGCAGCCTCCCCTCCCACCCCCTGCGCAAACCCCCCCATCCCCCTTCCCTTGCGTACCCCTACCCCCGACCATCCCCACCTCCCCCGATCCTCCCTTCCCCCTACCTCCCGCAGGCCCTGCCTGCACCATCCCCGCGCGCCACCACCTGCGTCCGTCGCCCTCCCTCCCATGCACCACCACCTCCTGTCCCCTCTGCTCCCACTCCGCCCCTTCCCGCGATCTGCCGCCCTTCTCCCTCCACGCCACCCACACACTGCCTCCACCTCCGCCCCTTTCCCTGCGCAGTCCCTCCCTCTACGCCCGCTGCCCTAAGCCAGCCGCCCTCCCTTCCGCCACCCTTCCTCCACCTCCGACTAGCTCTGCCGCCCGCTACCCAGCTTCGCCGCCCCCTCTACGCACTGCCCTCGGGCCTCCCGACTCCCAGCTCCCTCTCCACGTCTGCTGCCCACTGCTCTGGCCTACGACCCACCCCCAAACCCCTCTGCCCAGCTCTACCACCACCACCACAACCCTCCGCCCGACCTCTGTCGCTCCTCACCTGAACCCTGCACACATAACCACACAACCAAAAAAAACACACCAAAACAAAACACAAACAAAAAACAATTTTAGGGTTAGATTTTTTCAAATGTTATAATTTAAATTTCCTTTAATTTAAAAATAAAAATAAAAAATTCAACCCCTGGTCACATGGAGGACCAGGGGTCTGTTTAAAACCCCCAACTTTAACAGCTAGCCGCCAGGGGCTTAACTATCACATGTGACCAAGATTTCCGAAACAGTTAGCCTCTAACATTAATTGCCAGGGCCTCTTATGCTTTCTACATGTCAAAATAGGCTAATTTTTTCAAATTTTCACAACTTTTGCATACTGTAACGAAATCACACAAAATTGGTGGCGTCGGAAAGCTAGAAGGACAAACTACACAGTTGTGAAGAAATTTTTAGGTGACTATACCATTTTACAACATTTTTTTAGTCAAAGTCAAAGATCTGTTACACTTCAAATCATCATAACTTGAGCAAAACTTAGCCTTTTTCAGTAAAAAATTTTTTCAAAGTGTATGAAATTTTGTCTAGAATCTGATTATGCACTTCATTTTCCTGTATCAATTCATTTTTTATCAGATTTTATTAGATTATCAATTTTCACATAACAATCTCCTATGCTAGTCTACTGGTTTCTTTTCGATTTTGGTGACTTGTAGGGACATCATTCGGGGCTGGAACAACATCAAGATCAGCAAATATAGATATTTGGATAGAGAAAACAATCCAGGTGCACTCATTCTAATCTTTCATCTTCAATCTTGTTTTCATCACACACTTCGATTTGGGCTTCTAAAATGAACATTGATAGATCATCACATATCAAATGGGGCATAAAATCAACTAGTGTCTTCCATTCAAATTTGGACTTGGACTATAAAAAAAACTAGTGTCTTCATTGTTTAGTGAATTTGTATGTGATTAGGGGTGTGTATGCTCTTCTCATGCACTTCGTGCGATCTTGAGAATCAAAAACACCTCTTATCCATTCAATTTTCACACACACATTTCAATTTCTTAAGGGTTAATTTACAACTGCAAGTGTGAATCAAGTGTGTGTGTATGCTCTCTCCTCGCACCGCAAGGTGATCTTGGAGATCAAAAACACTTCACTCGATTTGCTTTTGTTTACCCTTTCCTAGGAGGCCTGCTAGGGGATTTCATCACCCTAGGGATGACCTCATCCGAGGCTAAATCGAAAGACACCCTCATTGAAATCAAAATCTTGTCACTCTTGGCTAAGCCCCAAAGAACTTTCTACCTTTGGGAAGTGAAGGTGAAGGGTGGGTTACACCCTTCTCCCGGCTGTGTGATAGGATTTCACTTTCAATCCCTAGTCAACCTCGTGTAAACATTGCCCAAACCTAATTGGCCATACCTTACATCAAACTAGACATTAGGGCATGTTGATGTGTCTTCCACGTGTGCTTGTTTACTAATCAACATATTCTTCAAATTCAACATTCAAAGTTGCTTATGTGTCTTGCGTGAGTGAATCATGTTTGTACATGTGTGATCATTGCCAAATCAAGTTAAACACCAAACACATAAGACAAGTCATTCAAATCATTCTTCCAAGCACACTTGTCTCGACTTGTGACGCATTTGCACTCTGTTATAGACGCCTTTACTACTGTGCATCCAAACTAGTAAGCTTTTCCAGTCTTGTGTCAATGGCAAACAAATTAGAATATCTTGATCAAAAATTCTAATCTCTGAAATTGCAAATAAACTTAGGTCCTTCGTCCCAAGATTGTATAGCAATTATTCAACAAATTGACATCTTATAACAAGAATTGACAAGCTTGCAAGATGAACGTGCCAGTACTAGCTATGCCTTGCCCCAAAATCATATATCTTTTTCCCATACTCATGACAAGGCAAGCACCACCTCAAGAGGGAAATTGTATACCACTTTGGCTCCTAATCCTCCTTCACCATATTCTAAGACACCTATCCCAAAGCATACCAGTTCTACAACAACACCACCATCTAGTTCCTCAAACTTTAAATGGCACACCAAAAAAGAGTCAGATGAGTGGTGGGAAAAACATTTTCCAGATTTATACAACGTAAGAAAAGATAGGGAGAAAGAAAAATCCACTCATCCATTACCTCATTCATCTACCCATACACCTATGAAGGATGTGATCCAAGGACTACTAGCTGAGAGTCAACCATGTCCCCAAACTCTGGTCCTTGACCTTACCAAAGATTCTTCCAATGTCTTGTCAACGCCTACAACGCCTTCATGTCATCTGCAACCCCTTGAGCTTATCGAAGAACCTCCTATCATAAACCAAAGTCAAGGTCCATCAACCATCCATATTTCCAACCAAGAGCCTATCCAAGAGTCTTCTACCTCTGCTTCAATTCCAACAACCCACGAGTTATGTCAAGAGCACACTTTAGAGCATGTGGAAACATTAACCCCTTGTCTAAACCAAGATCAAAACATTCCTAGCCAACCCCTGCATAACCTTTATCTCTTCAATGATCCTATACCTATACATGAGCAAGAGATCCAATTTCCCACCAGGCATAACCTATATCTTTTCCTTGATCAAAATACTACCATTGATGAAGAAGTTATCCATGAGCAACTTGATCCTATGCATGAGCTAGAGATCCAATGGCTTTTCTATGATCAAGATGATATCCATAACCATGAACCTCTCCATGAGCCACTTGATCCTATCCATATCCTTACAACTGTACATGAGAAGGAAATCCAATTCCAACCCATTCATAACCTTTATCTGTTCTACGATCAAGATATGCCCTATGAAGAGGATGTCCTTGAACAACTTGATCCCATACCCATCCATGAGCAAGAAACCTCCATTACTCCTATCCATATTCCACCTAGTCCCATTCGTGATCCAACAACTTCCACTTCTTTTGATGAGACACTTGCCTCCCAAGTGCACATGGATGATCAACCCCATAACCAGGACCATAAAGAGCATAATACTAATCAAGACCCAAATGATCCTTCACCATCCATTATTGACCAAGCTACAAGACCTCCACCATATATCCTTGGTCTTACTACCTTCATGCATGAATGTTCTCTCTTAGAACACCAACAACCATTATCCACTATCTCACTTTCCTCATCTAATAAGGAACTCGCTGCTAGTGCACCTATACATAATCCTATTGTCCACCGCATACTCCAGAAGATGAACTATCAAGGTAAAGGCTTAGGCATTCATGAACAAGGTATCTTGGAACCTATCCATGTCAATGTTCCTCCACCTTCATACGGCCTTGGATACATACCCCAAGGTGTGCAAACTCTAGATGTTGGTACTTCCTCCACTCCTCCTAAGTCTACCACTTTCCATCGTAAACCCTATCATATCCCCAAAACATATGTCACCATCCCACCTCCCTTATCATACACATCCCAAAAGCATGTGACCATACACCTTCCACCATCCAATCTCCCGCTGCTACTTCCAACCCCTAATATCTCACCATCCAATCTCCCTCCGCTACTTCCAACTCCTAATATCCCACCATCCAATCTACCTCCGCTACTTCCAACTCCTAATACCCCTCCATGTTTTTTACCACCACTTCTTCCAACACCTTATCCATCCATCTATAAATCCTCTTAATATCCCAATCATGGCCAACAAATGCACATGGTGTCTAAACAAAGAACTTTCACCAACCTCACTTCTACCATCCCATGGGGATTCAATGACAAATATGTGGATGCCTCTACCTATAAAGTAAAAAATCCTAAGAGTCCTCATGACCTAGGATATAAAAGCCAAGAATTAAAGAAGTATCCATATCAAAAGCTGCATACACCCATACACCTCAATGCCAAACTGAACAAGGTGTGGATCCCCAAGCAAAAAATGATTACTCCAAAAGTTGCACAACAGCTGCATACACCCATACATCTCAATGCCAAATTGAAACAGGTGTGGGTCCCCAAGCAACAAAGGATTACTCCAAAATCTACACAAAAGTTGCATACACCTAAGCAAAAATCCCTAAAGTTACATGGGGCATCCACCTCTCAAGAATTCCAACCATCTACTTTCTCCCATTCCATCCCAAGGTCTCAAATCCTTCCATCCCATATGATGAACAAAAATCAGGACAATACTCAGTCTATGGGGATCCTTGCATGCCTACGTCATGCATCCACAAGCAAAAGTCTTCGTTGCTTCCTACACTACTTTCCCATCACTAGCTTCAATGTTTACCATGGTATGTGCAACCGTTGGTCATGATTCCCTTCCATTCCACAACACTTTTGTATAACTCCATCTCCCCTACCTTCCACTATTATCCTACATATCTTCCTCATCCTATGATCCATGCTTTTGCATAAGCCTTCCCTCCATATTCTGCATCACAATCCACTATCTACCTAGGCCATATCACTTTCATACGATCCCCTACCAACATCTATGAGAACACTTGACATGGTCCATGCGACAGTATCTATCTAGCAAGACTATCACCTTTCAAGGAACTATATACTTGAGTCTTTCCATACCCACCTTCTCCTATCTAAATATTCAAAAAAAAAAGAAAAGAGAGAAAAAAGTAAAGAAAAATCCCTTCATCCAATGGTGAAAACCAGGCAAATAGGCGCCTTGGATAAGTACCATGATGAAAACTTGGCAAACAGGCGTCATGTGTAAGTTGATCTTCTATGTCACCTACACTTGGGGGCACCTTGTCTCATCAGCATATCACTCTTCCATTACATTTCCTATCCTATCCTCTATCCATTGCATACCTATCTTGTCTCATCCATCCATCCAAACTTCCTTTCCTCTATTCTTTGGTCTTGATAAAGATTGGGGGCACAATGTTGACAAATGTTTTAGATGTCTCTTGACATACCTTATCCCTCCATACCATGCAGATCATTCATTATCCTCTCATCCTCTTATCGTCATTAGCATTGTCATGAACAATCCTACGTATTCTACCTACAATGGGGCACGTTATTCTTATGCGACATAATCCTTGGAGATCACATCCTTGGTTCCTTCTCCTACCTGTTCCATTCACCCATACATCTACCTATCCGTGGTGGTTCCTTGTCATTAGTCTTATCTGATCCATGTCAGGTTCCATATCATGTCTTATCTAATCCATGTCGGTTCCATATCATGTCTTATCTGTTCCATAACTGATCCATATCGTGTCTTATCTAATCCATATCTATTCCATGTCATGTCTTATTTATTCCATATCTGATTCATGTCTGTTCCATACCATGTCTCATCTGATCCCTATCTTAGGTCTATTAGGGTTCTTGTCGAACTACGTCGCCTCTGAGTTATCACGTAGGCAAGGCCATTATCAAAGCACCCCGAGGCTCCGCTTCCCTGTCCATCTCATATCTTGTCATCTATCCTCTAGTCCATCCATGGTCCAAGCCTTGAACTACGCTGGCTCTGCATTGTCACGTAGGCAAGGCCATTATCAATGCACCCCCGAGGCTCCACTTTCCCATCCATTCCATGTCTAGTCCTTCTATCTATCGGAGTCCGCTCCATTTCCTGTCCATCCCATGTCTTGTCATTCGTTCCTCTACCTGTCTGTGTCTGCACCTTTCTTTAGACAAGCGCACGCAGCAAAGCCTGCTTCAAAACAGGAAAAATCTTGATGCAAAACATCAACCTGTCCAAGGCAAAACAGAGCACCATACTGAAACAATCAAGCTAAATCTCATATCAATTATGGCAAAAAGACACATCTCATGCAAGAATATTTTGTGATTGGTTAGATTAACTTACAGAGTCTTGATTTATGCTATCATGTCTTTCTATGCTACTCGAGGATGCCAAAAGCTAGAGATGCTATGATGGGGGCATGATTATTTTCTTTGTCTACTGCTTGTGGATTAAACTCTAGTAATGTGATGACTTCTGTCTAACGACATGATCGGCAAAAGATCATCGAGGACTCCGAGGTCTAAACATGAAAAGGGGCAATCCTTGTCTGATAAAATGCAAGAAGTACTCAGGTCATTTAGATTCAACTTTGACTAGATGCTTGTATTAACTTGCTAAATCAAAATCCATGTAAGTAATACTCAGGTCATCTCGGTTCAATTATACCTAGATGCTTGTATTTTCTTACAACATAATAAAGCCCAATGATGAAAGCGCTTCAAAATACTTGCTATATCAAGGTGACAAATATCCATATCCATACCGTATCCAATTGCATTTGATATCCATTTCCATATCCATACCGTATCCAATTGCAAGTCTATCCTTAATCCATGCCAATCAAGTCAAGTCAATCTTGTCAAATGATCCGATCACAATCAGTGGTCTTGATCCTTGTCCGGTCGTAAACCATATCAATCAGTCATAACTATCCTTCATGTTGCTCTAGGGATACATCACTCCCCGCCATGACAACACTGTCGTATATCGTTATCATATGTCTTAGACAGGAGGTTGTATTGTTGAAACCTGACCCGGAGTCTTATACGACATACTTCATTCTTGAAACCAGACATCATTGACCTATATCGTTGGTTTACTGCTTGACAGGGGTACTACTTTGTTTGTTCCTGTATCATTTGTGCATACTTGCTTACTTGCTTGTGTGTGTCATCTTTTTATCTTGCATTCCATATCATTCATCCCTTTCTTCTGCATCCAACCATTTCATCTCCTGTCAACCTATCTCATCATAAGATTGTCCGTCTCACGCCTTCTACCTTCTCCCCGTCCAATCTCCCGAGGGGGCATCCTATCATCATAACCTGTACCAAGGGCAAACTGGGGCATGTATCATTATCATAGTATTTATTCTTTGAAACAACGTGATAAAACACATTGCTTCAAAGAGGGGCAAAATGTATACACCTAAAATTGGCTCAAGTTGAATTAAGTAAATATTTTGATATTTATCTTAATTCTTATTTCCTTCTGTCAATTAAATAAATATTATAAGTTTATTTGATTGATTTATTATCCTACAATTAAATAAAATCATTTTATTTAATTAAATTCCCTAAATTCTTCTAATGTCTCAAGTCCTAAAATCCACCTCACAAAATCCACCTCATCTCTTCCACCTCACCATGTTGCACATGTAATTTAATATTTAATTAGCTAATATCCTCTATTATCCAAAATAAATCTTTAATTCAATTATCCTCCACCAAGTTGAATATTTAATTCAATTGTTCCCCACTAGCCTTCACCAATTGAATATTTAATTCAATGTTCCCCACTAGCCTTCACCAATTGAATATTTAATTCAATGTTCCCCACCAGCCTTCACCAATTGAATATTTAATTCAATGTTCCCCACCAGCCTTCACCAATTGAATATTTAATTCAATGTTCCCCACTATCCTCCACCAATTGAATTCTTAATTCAATTGTTCCCCACTATCCTCCACCAATTGTTCCCCACTATCCTCCACTTCTTCCCAAAAATGAATTTTAACTCATCCACTATCCTCCACTCTTCCCAAAAAATAAATTTTTAATTCATCTACTATGAATAAAAGATTCACTTTTATTCCTAGCCATTGATCTCATTTGTTGATCCTCACTCTCCATTCCTTTTTCAGAAAATCTATAAATAAGACCCTTCTCTAAGCAATTGAGAGGACTTCTTTCAGGTATCCTTACCATGTCCAATTTCTTCGAGAAACTTCATTTTGGCATCCTTATCATGCCCACATTCTTCTTTTCAAATCTCCTCATTCTAGCCATTCTCATACCATCCTCCATCATTAGTGTGTTGAAGCTCATCTTCAATCACACAAAGTATCATAGCCATTTCTCCTTGTCATCTTGAGGAATCGAAGCAAAGAAGCAAGCTCCCTAAGAGCCAATCTTCATCATTCAAGATCAAGAAAGAATAGGCAAGCAATGGAAGTCAAAAGGTAAAGGTTGTAAGTATCTCTTTGTGATTATTTATCCTTTTTCCTTCATATTTCATTGTTGTATTGGGTTTAATATTGTTTATTGATCAATCCATATATTCCCATTCACACTATTCATCAAGAAGGGGACAAATGTACTGGTAGTCCAATTATAGGGTGAGTGCATGATCATGATGTTAAAAATAGAATTATGTAACTTCACATCAAAATTTGAATGAGTTTATCTACACAATTTGATAATAACATACTAATAAAAGTTGTAAGCAATTGAATGTAGTTAATGGTTTTTTTTTTTAATTAGTTTGGTAAAAATTGGATATTTCATTGAGGCACTACTAAATTTTTTAGAAAAATGTGAAAAGTACGTGTCATTTCGACCAACCTAAGCATGAGCAAAAAAATATTTTTTCTCCAAGCTTTGTATTTAAGTAAAGGACACCTCATGAGATGTGATATATATTTTTTTGAATTTTTAATAAATAAATATTTTTTTTTACTATGATTTTTTAAAAATATTAAAAAAAAATTTCTAGGAAACCTAACTTGGTCAAAAAAATATGAAATTACAAAAAAATCAACCTATAGCCAATAAAGCCTAGAATGTGACACATCTTTTAGATTTAAAAAAGGATAAATAGTTTGAAAGCTATGAATATTTTTAAATATGTATATATCTATCAGGAAATCAAACATAGTGTATGTAAAAATTTTATAATAATTACTTATTAAAATTAAAATGAGACATGTTATATTTTTAGAATCTTGACAGTTTCCTCTAGAAACCCT
This sequence comes from Cunninghamia lanceolata, assembly GCA_027924645.1. Lineage (NCBI taxonomy): Eukaryota > Viridiplantae > Streptophyta > Pinopsida > Cupressales > Cupressaceae > Cunninghamia > Cunninghamia lanceolata. The sequence continues at coordinate 570,236 of BSBN01001490.1, forward strand.
TTTCATTGTATTAAATTTAGTTACAAAAAAGTTTGTCAACTTCAAGGATGAAGTCACGGAAAATTTTAGGATAATACTAATTGGGTGGTTTTGCAAGTTTCTTTAACAAGTTTTAGGACTCTCACTTGCCTAAATCTAAGGTAATCCCTAGGCATTTTTGGAGGTAATCCATATTTGATCTACAAATATTAACAATTTATCTGTCGAAATCTAAATATAAGTCTAAATGTTAGAACTTCTTCATCCAACATTTTTTTTGCCATTGCCACTATTTGGTCGATCATGATCTTGCACTCACCCTTTGGCTAGTGACAAAGTCTTAGCAACCAATCATGTTTAGGTCAATGGCAACAGCATTCCCTAGTTGGAGGCATGAGAGGAGTTGCCACTCGTCTAGATCATGGGGCTCTCTTTTGTTTGGATCATCAATTGCATAAGTTTTTCATACTTGTTGATAGCTAATTTTGGGGCCGTGTATGGTAGGTGCTAGCTAGGCCTTTTCAATGGGTGATAATCTCTTGCCTACGTGACCTAAAATCAACGAGAATGTTGAGGAAAGGTAGGTACAATAGAAGATCACTCCAATAGAAGAACTCAAATGTTTCATTATCTCTAGAAGGAATAGCTATAAAATGAGGCAAGATACAAATAATGTTTCGAAAAGAGTGATGACCTTGGTCGTGTACCAAGACTCTAATGCATGCATTTCTTTTAGGTTTAGATTAACAAGAAGTTTAGTGGTAAAAATAATATCGACTATTCTTCCATTCTATGAGATAATGTGGTCGAATTTAACTACAAGAACAAGAGGGTTTAACTATAAGCATAGTTGAGAGAGATGCTTAACATCTACATCAGTATGGGACTCCATAGGATTATTTCAATGCTAAAGCTTGACATGTCAATTATTCTAGTAGTACGCTTTATTATCTTAGAGCTGTTTCTTTTGCATACAATGGAGGTGGGGAAATGGAAAAGAATATACCAATATCACCAATAAAGGAATTTACAAGCATGGATTCAAGGTCTTGGATCAGTCCAACTAGGGGTTTGACTGAAGAGAACATGACCCTCACGATTCCATAGATTCTAAAAGGGTGTTTGTAAATACCACCAATTCCTTACCAAATCTAGATATCAGAAGATAGAGGTGAGTGAATTCTAATAGGTAATTTCATTCCCATAGATACAAGTTCAAGTCCACATGCTAGATCATTTCCACACTCGTGAAGATTAGTTCCATAGGCGTGGAATTGAGCTAGAGGGAAACACAGTCAATTTACATATTCTAAGATGGTCATTTGGTCAAGCCCTAAAATTCCAACATTATAACAAATTGATTCCTGACATCTTTAACATCATTTTCTAGTTTCTAACATTTGATTAAATACTATATTATACTATACTTAACATTTAATTATTTCTAATCCCAATTAATTTATGTAAATTAATTACTAATTACATTATTAAAATTAATTAATTAACCTAAATTATTTTATATAAAATGTATTTTTATAAGGTAAAAAGAAAAATACCATTAGCATATCCCATTACGATTATTAATCTATACACAACTTCAAATTAATGACTTATTCATATTTTATATTAAAATTTATAACATAAAGCCTAACTATTCCTTAGATTTGGAATGAAGAGCTTTGCCTTTAATATAAAATTCCTGCAATAAGACTTTGTGATTCCTTTGAGAGCCGAGGAATTCTTCTCGACTTCATAGATGCTTCCTTCCCTAAGAAATTTAGGGACCACTTCCATATAAAAATGTTACGGATCTTTCCAAAAGGTCAACCGTCCAAATCTTTAAAATAAATCAAATTGACGTATAGAAACAAATTCCTTAAGTTAACATTTTAAAGAAAAGAACGGGCTCATTTGATTCGTTTTTTGTGGACCAAGCGAATGGTTCAAAAGCTGACCTCACTTGATCTAAACCAAAATTAATTATTTGTGGCTGATCGTGACCTTTGAAAGTGAATAAATATGACTTTCTTCAAAATGAGTTAGACGGTTTGGAAAAAGTAGGCAGACATCTCTCAATGAGATTGTCAAACTGTTCATTATGTGTTTTATAGTATCACCGATTCCTCATCAAATACTATTACTCGAATCATCAACTCAATTCGGATTAGTGGTATTAGAGCAAATTGTTAACTCCTTCATTCTTTACGTCCATATTTGATTTTCCTTGGCCCAACAACACCCATTACAGGGAGTGTTTTCTGTAATTGTAAATGACATTCCCAAATCTGGACGGCTAGAGGGAGTTGCAGATCCTTCACAACCGAAGATAGCGGAAGAACATGGAGACTCATCAAATCCCTTCAAGGTGATGGTTGAAGAGGCTTTAAGAAAACAACGTGAGGAGATGATGAATGAATTTTCTTGGTTGCTCCAGCAAAATAAAGGAAATCAGCAACCAAACAAAACAAAAATTCCATTCGGTGGTCACACTCCTTTCAAGGTGCAAGTGAATTTTGATATTCCAAACTTCAAAGGAAAAATCGATGTAGATGTTGTAGATGATTGGTTATCAAAATCAGAAAAATACTTTCCTGTGAATCACTTCTCTGATGTTGAGAAGATAACCTTCGCCCTCCTCAACGCTGAATGCCATGTGAAACAATCATGGGAGACTAAGTGGGCATCTAAAGAACTCCTTGATGGTCAAGAAATTGGTGTTATATTGGATGATAGCCCCACATGGGGAGATTTTGTGGAATACATCAAGGAAGAATATTTTCCTGAAGATACATATGAAGAGATATATGCGGTGGCAGTTGCTTCAACAGAAAAATGATCAATATGTTCAAGACTACACCAACACATTCCATGCTTTATCAACAAAGCTTGGCATCCAATATACAGAGAAACATAGGGTTTTGAAGTATCGTAGTGGACTGCACCGACATACTCAAACTGAGATTGCCTTCTTGAATGTTAAGACACTAGGAACCGCCTTCAAATATGCAACGAAAATTGAAGAGAAATTCAAACAAAAGGGGAAAAAAGGATTATCAAACAAGAAATCAAAAGGGGAAGGTAGTAGGGAGTTTGTAGGAAAACAGACCACTAAGGGATTCTCCTCACAATCACCAACATTAGATAGGGGCACTAAAAAGACACAAAAGGACAGGCTGTGGTGTGAAATTCATAAAAGTCCTTGGCATAACATTAAAGATTATCGAGTTACTAAGACATTAATGACAAAGACACATGAAGTGGAGAAAGAAGTTGATTTGTTTCTTACAAACCCTTTTGAACAAAAGGATCGTGAGCAGATCATTAAGGCAAACCCTTATGCCATGGTTGCCACTGCCAAAATTTCACCTTTCAAAGATGAGGAACGTTTGTTCCATTCATAGATGTGGGTGAATCGAAAATCCTTACATTTCATTGTTGATAGTGAGAGTCAAAAGAATTTGATCTCTGCTAAGACTGTCAAGAGGTTGAACCTATCGACAACACCCCATCCACAACCATGCTCTATGGGCTAGGTGAAGCAAGGGTGAGATTTTCAAGTAAGCAAGTAATGTTGTTTATCCTATTCCATCAAACCATTCAAAGACAAGGTAACCTGTGATGTAGCACCTTTGGACGTATGTGATGTACATGTGGGACAACCATACATGTACAAGCGTCATGGCATCTATGAGTCTAGACCTCGCAGTGTTATTGTCAAGTTGGGTGAACAAAAGTATTGGATACCTAAGGTAAGTCCTACAAAATCCATATCTCTACTTAGTACACAAAGTAGTGTACGCATTTGATCGCTCAAACTAGAGCTCTTGTATTACCAATAACTCAACCTAAGGAGGCAAGGTCAGGTAGCCAGCACTCGTACCAAAATAGCCACCACAACCATTCAGCAGAAGCCGATGGATCAAATGTTGACAAATTATCAGAATGTATTCACCTCATCAATAGGGGTTCCCTTGCATTGTCATGTCAAGCATTCAATTGATATAATCCCAGGACCACCATTACCAAATGGGCCATTGTGTAGAAGATCAGTTTTACAGAATGATGAGATCAAGTGCCACATTTTTTGGAAATCTAGATACCATTGGCTCCTATGGATATTGCACTTATAGCCATGATGAATGAGCTATTACCACATGCCGAGAAGGAGGTAGACAAGGCATCCAAGTTTTTTGTCAAGATTTGCCATCTTCAACAGAAAGTTCATGAGATACTGCAACACACCAACCAAAAGTACAAGAAGCAACATGACCAACATCGTATGCCTCATCACTTTCAGATTAGTGAAAAAGTTTGGATTCAACTCCAAAAGGAGCAACTTCAGAGACCCAATAGGAAACTTCATCCTCTTTGATATGGGCCATACTCCATCCTCAAATAGATAGGACGGTTGCCTCATCGTCGAGGCAAGTGGTTTACTAGGGCACACATTGCCCAACACTTTCCTCATTTGTTACAAAACATCGATGCAATGGGGCCCATTGCCTCTCAAGGGGGAAGAATGATCTAAACTAAATTCGGATCATCCCTTTTCATATCAACTTTTATTCCAACTTTATTTGTGAAATTAGAATGAAGTGTTTTTTTTTTATTAGGATTTTTTTTTTATTTCTATAGATTATTTCCGAGAGTTAAAAAGATTAGTTTTTCACTATTTTAAAATAAGTATTAATTTTTTTTTAACATATATTTTAATTTTAATTATTTAAATCATAAAAATTGTATTTATTTTTTTAAAAAATTATGTAAAATGAATAAAGGTTTCCATTAATTTAGTGTATATAGATATAGACAAGTTCATAATTTTATTATAAAAAATATATAATTAGTATAGTAATTTCAATCTTATAAACAATCTATTTAAAAAATTTATATTTTATATCATTTTCCATTTAATTAAAGATTTAAAAGAATTATTTATCTCTAATACAATTTTAGATAATCAATAAACTACCATTAAACCTATGAATCTAATTGTTAATTGTCAAAGATGTGATGCGAACAACGCAAAAAGGACAAAGGCCATGGAGACTCATAAATTCTTTCCCATCAGATGAACCATTTGGCTTAGTGATTATGATGCCATTAAATGAAAACCGAAAATGTAGGCCTCGGCCTCATTCTGTGATATTCAACTATCTTTCTTTACATTGCATTCTCCTGTACTCTGTGAGTCTGCATTAGGAGAGTTTGACAGAGGTTTAAGAAGCCAATCTGTTGCAGCCTATTGAATATTTTGGGTTTCTGTATTTTGCTACAAGTTTTTGAATAATAGAATTTAGATGGTTTTTAATGTGTGAATTTGTTGTTCAGAGAATACCAGAAACATGTAGACATCTCCAATTACTGAGAGAAAGAACAAAAGTGACTCGTGGATCCTAACAAGAAGGAATGACCTGTGCAATACCTTAGATATCTCCTTAGAGCTTCCTGGATTGGCGAATGGAGATATTTTAAAGGTTGTAAAACTGAATAAAAGCTGTGCCATTGTAAAACTGATGCTCTTTCTACATGTGCTTAAAACCAGGCTGCATTGAACCACCCGCTCGGAGAACTAGTGGCGCATCTTAAATGTCATCCACTTCAATATTTAATGGTAAATTCTGGCCAATGAAAAGTTTTCCTATATTTAATGATCACGCTGGAGAACAGTTTTGCGTTTAATGCTGACTCAGCTCCATCCACTGCTCTTCCAATTGCAAAAGTAATCTCTGACGGAAGTTTCTGAATGGAAGAAGAACAAAAGGAGCTAAGTGTCTTGATAGTAATTAATTAAAAATATTAAAAGCCAGCGAACATTCTGAACATACCACGAAGCTAAATGTCAGCTGTAAATAACAATCAATGAAATTGATTTCCGTTCAAATGACAGATCTATTCTGCAAGGAGAGTTTTCAGTACCTTCATCCTTTGAATGCAATTCCATATACCTGCACACCCTGTTGAAATATACAGAGATTTCAATCCTTCCAATTTTTCAATTCCTGGTATATTCTGCAGATTTTCACAGTTCTGAAGGCTGATTTCTTCGAGGCAACTCAAATTTTCTAGGCTTGGCAACTCCTCTAGCTCACTACAGCTATCTATTCGCAATTTTACAAGCTCTTTCAGACCAAAGCTCCCTGATATTCTGTTCAAATTTCTACAAAAACAAAGCTCAAGACCCTTTAGTCCTTTTAGTAACCCTAAATCCACTTCGATTAGGTTTTTCATGGTAAAAACATTGAGATATCGAAGACGGGGACAAATCTCCCCACTAATTGAGATCCTAGATGTATGTTCTAGAAAACTAATATGTATGTCTTCGAGACTATCCATACAGCCGATTGCCGAATACTCAAAACTACTACTACCCAAATCCAGTTCCCCACTCAATGGGATACCCTTCACAATCAAACTTTTAAGATTACGGAGTTTTCTGAGGGATTCTGATAAAGATCGCCATGGTACAGTCTTGTAATTGGAAGTGGAACCTTGAAATCGCAAGACAAGATTTTCCAAATGATTTAGCATTCCTAATGAATTTGGAAACTCTCCCAACGAGATATCCTCAAGTAGCAGCTCTTTCAACTGGATCGGGACCTGAAATTATAAGTTATTTTTTCAAACAGTTATTTCCAAACTAAAATAGCAATCTTTTAAAAACCATAGTCCTGATCTATTTCTCAACAAGGAGTACCTGGGCACCACTGCCTAAACGCAGAGGAGTCGCTGAAGAAGAAGATAGCTGTATATCATCCTTCCACAATTCTTTCAGATGCCCATTAACACCTTTCAAATACTCCAAATTTTGCAGAGGTATCCACGAAGGAATGGAGTCCAGACTTTGATGTTCCAGATCAAACTCAAGCCATAACAAGATCGTTGATTTCGCTGCACAATCGATTGAACTTCCTGCAAAGAATGTGATTTTAGGATCCATGGACGAGCCCCCAATTGATTGCAGCCACCGACGATTTGGTTCTTTCAACATGTTTTGGAACCCCATTGATTCCTGCATTCAAAGCTCAAGGTCAAATTTGGGCTTACCTTGGGAAACTTTATGAGGTTAGGATCAAACATAAGGGAAACAATTCTCTTTAGAAATTCTGAATATACAACATAAGGGATGGAATCTCCCAATTCTATCTCTTGACAATCTAGAAATGCCCGGCATCTTGCATCTTGCAGAGAATTGTACAGTTTCAAGGCCACCGTTTGTTTCACGTCGGGGCCCCTATGGTTAATGAATACATCATACACTTTTGGACTTTGGTGAAATGAAGAGGACGACGCCATGAACTCGAACGCTTAAATCAACCGGCCAAAGAGATTCAGATTTCCATTAGTGGTGCACTGGATCTAGGAAACCATACAACGTTTCAAAATTCATAAAGATATATTGCTCTTTTAAGAAATGACACATATTTCTGTTGAAATTGGAGAGCACTCTCTCCCAGGGATTCATTCTATCTAACTAGCACTTGCACCCAGAGGAGGTTCAAGGAATACGGCGATAGGAACAACCGACGAGTTTACAAAATTTCCCGGCGTGAATTTTTTTACGGCATGAGACAATTCCGAGCACTATAATGCTCACATGTAAAAGCCTATCGGCTAATTAAGAAAAAAATCAATTTGGGGGACTCATTGAATCCAATGTTGAAGCCGGCTTGCTCTTACGGTGTGGGTCCATCGCCAAAAACGTTTAAAAACGGGGATATCGGATTTTTCAAGAGATTCCAATATTGATGTTGGATAAAAAGATATAATAGAGGAGAGAGGACCCATAGTGGGTTTTTTATATTTGGTATGGTAGGTTTTTTATATTTGGTATAGGGGTTGATAAACTAGTATTTGTATTTTAGTGTGTAATGGGTACGTCGAAGAGTTGTGGAAGTTCAATTGCCATGTCTTTAAGTGAATGATGATTGTCTTGTATCCCTATGGTGCATGTCATTTTTTTTGTTTTCTTGAGTGCCTTGAATCAACTTGCATAATCTTAATGGATTTCAAGATACATATGTTTTGCTTGGTAGCTACTTCAAATGTGTGAGCTTTCATGTTTAGTGTCTAGTCTCTATTTGCATGCATCTCCTTTGTAGATTCTTGTTCATGCACTGCACTTAGGTTCACTTGCATTCCATTAGTCATCACCTATGCATATTATTTGAAGTGTGTATGTTTGTTTATTACAAGCTTCATATTTCACATTTTTACACCTACATTTAATAGGCATTATCTTGCAGACATAAACATGGCCACCACCTACATTTTCACACGATACAAATATCGATCAAAATCAGTGACCCTCATTAGTTTTATAATTTCAAAACTTTGCATAATTTGGAGGTCAAATGGATTAAAATTAAATTTAGACATGCTATAATTTTAGATTGAGAATTCCTAATTGTCTAAAAATATTAAATTTGAAGGGGAAAACTTTTTGATTTGTTTGAATTTGCAAATGATATGGGAATGATCTCGAGACCTCAAAAATGGTGTGCATTCTATGTCATGGAAGCCCGTTGTGTTCAATCTTAATCTGGCAACACTTTTGTAAAAGGAACATAACATATAATGCATGCTATTTTTTCAAAATCCATCCAAGGAACAACCCTCATGGAAAACTGACAAATACCTATATAGAGAAGGAGAAAAATGTATTTTAAAAAAAATCAATGTCCCAAAATTTGTATTATGTTAAATAAAAAATGTATACAAGCATGCTATATTTTAAAAAGGTGGGGGAGTGGTTTAATACTAAATGCCCATTTATCTTTTTATATCTCTCCCTCTCTTTATCTATCTCTCCCTCTATCTCTATCTATATCTTTCTCTATTTCTATGTTTCTCTCTTCCTCTCTTTCTATATATCTCTCTCTCACTATCTCTTCCTTTCTCTCCCTCTTTATCTCTCTATATCTCTATCTCTCTTTCTCTCCATCTCTATCTCTCTATCTCTCTCTATCTCTTTGTCTCCCTCTCTATCTATCCACTTCTCTTTATCTATTTTTGTATATGTCTCTCTATCTCACCTTCTCTATTTCTCTCTTTGTCTCTCTATCTCTCTCTTACCATCTCTGTTTCTTTCTCTCCCCTGTTTATTTCTCTATATCTCTACCTCTATATCAATCTCTCCCTCTCTATCCCTCTTTCTCTACGTCTTTATCTATCTATCTCTCTATCTCTCTTTTTCTCCCTCTCTATCTATCTATTTCTCTTTGGCATACTATACACACATTCAAAGTAAAATTATGGTGGGCCTTTCTCACACTCTTTAAGCTTCCACTACCGACTCACAAAGTGCTATTTATTTTCTAAAAATAAACCTTTGGAAGACATACTTTCTTTGAGCTTTATCTTCTGAGATGATTTCTTGTGATGGGTTTCATAGTAAACCTTTTCTAAATCTAAGTGCTTTATTTTATGAAATTTAATTTTTTACACATCCTCGAGGCTTTCATTCAATCCTTGCAAAAGGAAACCATGGTTAGCATGACTAATCAAACTAATAACCCTAGGATTGTAATTGGCAACATCCAAGCATGCAATTAGTCCCATGTTGATTGTGCAAATAAATTTGCTCCATAGAATCAAAAGAATGTCCATAATTTTCAATACTTTATTATGTCTATCTAGTTTTAAAAAATAAATCAAAATTTAAAAACACATGGTTTAAATTTATTTTAATTAAAACACATATACCCCTAAATCCTAGAGGGGTACACCAAAGAGGTCTTAAAGGTGAATTATTGGGTCCTTAAGAAAATGATGTGTTGTCTTGAGCATAGCTTCCCATGGACACATGTCATCTTTAGATTGTTGGTGTGAAACAACTAATTGAAAGTCTCTCTCTCTCTCTCTGTATTTTCTATATCTCGTTTTCCCTCTATATCCCTAGGATTGTAATTGGCAACATTCAAGCTTGCAATTAGTCCCATGTTGATTGTGCAAACAAATTTGCTCCATATAATAAAAATAATGTCCATAATTTTCAATACTTATTTTTGCTAACCTCTTCAATTTAGAAAATCAAATTTCATAAAGGAATCACTTAGATTTAGAAAAGGATTACTATGAAACCCATCACAAGAAACTAGTTTAGAAGATAAAGCTCAAATAAGTCATTTAACAATACACAAATCACAAGGTCTAACACTTGAAAGGGAAACAAAGGACATTGGCAACATCAATTATCAGGGGTTAACATTCACAACTATATCAAGAGTGTGCAACCTTGCAATTCTTCACATATGCCCCAACTTCACATTCCAAAGATATGCATGCATGCAACAAAGCCCATACGCATGCAAATAGTTGACCAAAACAAAAAAGGAAAAAAAGTTGGTCATCTCCATACCTACTTTTACCCACTACTATTCAAAACTAACTTTATTATCAATCATGTTGACATATTTAATCTACTCCATTTCTCTTCCAATGCATGACAACAAAACATATCACTACATTCTTTCAATCTTCAAATGATGGATGAACAATAAGCATTCACCCTTGACAAAGGTGTATGCTCTCTTCCCAAGTATAATAAATACTCTCTCTCTCTCTCTCTCTCTCTCTCTCTCTCTCTCTCTCTCTCTCTCTCTCTCTCTCTCTCTCTCTCTCTCTCTCTCTCTCTCTTTCTATATCTCTTTGTCTATCTATGGTTTCTTGAATAAGAACAATATCTAGTTTTTTTAATTTATCAAGAAGTATTTAATACAAACTTTTTTGAGGTTATCCCTAAACCTGTGTCTTTATCTTCCTCTTTTCCAATCTTTAGACAAAAAATTGAGTCGAAGGAGAGCACTCACAATAAATTCATGTAAACAGAATTCAATCAAATAAAAATCCCTCTCTCTCTCTCTCCTTCTCTTTGTATCTCTTTTCTCTATCTCTCTTTGTCTGTAGAAAATTATATCTTAATTTTCTACAGATGAACCTTTGCAAGACATACTTTCTTTGAGCTTTATATTTTCAAATGGTTTCTTGTGATGAGTTTCATAGTAATCCTTTTCTAAATCTAAGTGCTCTCTTTTCTACACATCCTCTAGGCTTTCATTGAAACCATGGTTAGCATAACTAATCACACTAATAACCTTAGGATTGTATTTGGCAACATCCAAGCCTGCAATTAGTCCCATGTTGATTGTGTAAACAAATTTGCTCCATATAATAGAAATAATATCCATAATTTTCAATACTTGTTTTTTGCTAACCTCTTCAAATTGGGGTAGCATGACTATGAAAAAGCAAGAAATTACTAATCTATTTTTAAGTGTAGACAAGTATGAAATAAAGAATTCGTTACCAGAATACCATATAGGTCTACAATTGGCATGTTGATTATGCAAACAAATTTGCTACATAGAATCAAAATAATAATAATGTCCATAATTTTGAATACTTGTTTTTGGTAGCCTCTTCAATTTAGGTGAGAACTTGGTGATAGGCTAAAATCATGTTTGGATTTTTAAAATCTTAAGTCCCTTTTCTGCCTAAGCTTACCTATTTAAATTCCACCTTAATTCCCTACTTTTTCATTATTAGCTTGTATAAAACAAAGATATTTAGTATATTTTAGAAGAATAAAATGCGCTTTAGCTACTAATTTTTAGAAATATTAATCTATTTGGTTGAAAATGGTTGAAACAAAATTTCATGTAGCTGAAGGCATGCGGCAGGCTATAGTACAATGATTGTTGAAGACCTTTGTCTAAAGTTATCCTTCTATTATTTTATGTTGTAAGAAGAAAATATTTAGTAATCTGTTTTGAATTTGTGGTGTGATGCTATGGCCGTAGGCCAAGTTTGGATTGTCTCAATTATATTTTAGTTTTGAAGGCCGAAGGTCAACATAAGGTTCTAAATCTTTTTATAACCTAGTAGTTATGCGCAGTATATTATATAAACCATAGCATAAGTGATGTAAGGGAGTCAATATAATCAACATCATAAGAAATATAATCTATCAGTTTTGATCAAAAGAAGTTAAAAGGAAATTTTTCCATCATTTGGTAGATCGAGGAGGAGGGTCCACTCTTAGGGATGCCTAGTGACTTTTGTTTCTATTTTGTTATGTTTAACATGTTGCAAGTATGTGCCTAACCGGTGTTGTCATTGATGTCAACATATCTGTGTTGTCATTGGTGTCAACTGTGCTCTTATTTTGTTACTTGCTTGTGATGAATATTGCTTTGCATAAGTTCTGAAGATCATGAGAATATGTTTCTGATATTGAGTTTCCAAGTGCTTTGGAGAAAATTTGCCCTCCTAGTGGAAACAGTGTGTTACAGAGTATCTTGGTTTGATGATGAACAGTCTAATAGTTTGCTCCGCATTTCTTGTAGAATGAATATCTTTGTCTGCAGATTGGAAGTCATTTAGAGGCATGTCTAAATATGCTATGTTCCAAGTTTGAGCCTCTGATATGAAGATTTGAGTAATTTATGTTCACCACAGTAAAAACTACTTTTTCTGTGCATTCAGTGGTGATAGGGAGAAAGTATTTTTCTCCACATTCCTCCGCTTTGAAGTATTTTGGTTTGCAGTTCTAGAGTTAAGTCTAGGATGATGTTATGTGACTTCAACTCAAATGGTTCGTGATTTGGTGGTCTGCAAGCGATCTTCTCTTTATGACAGTGGTTGATAGTGTTGTTTAAGTGCTCCAGTTTGAAGAATCTTCTTGACAAAGTGGTCAGAGGTTGTGCGGTTGTTCCTACTGATTACAATGTGCTTGTGGATATCTCATGATCATGTTCCTACCTTCTGATTGGTCCTTGAAGAGTAATTTGGATCGTGGATGAAGACTGTTCCTAAAAGACTTAGTGTTAACTCCAAGTCTTGGCCGACCTGTTTGTTTTCACTAATTACGGAGATGTGTTGAAGATTGTGGAAGCATTTTGTGGCGTGGAAGATTGTAATTGAGTCCTAGCTAAGGCATAACATGTTTTGCATACATCTTTTCCTTAGCTTGTTTTATTTAGGTCTAGACCTATTTGTATGTATGTTTGTAATGCCGACCTTGGAGATTGCTCCAATGGTTGATGAATGTAATGTCGACCTTGATGTACATTCCAAGGTTGATGAATTGTATAAAAACATGTAATGAAGCTATGAAAAATATGTCCTTCTGTGAAAATGTGAAGCTAAGTGAAGAAGTGTAAGAAGAGCAAAGCAGAAGAATGTATTGCGCTTCAATGGAACTAAACTTAGGCATGAAGTAGTTGCTATCAAATCAGTTCACAAATCTTTGGCAGTGAGTCACCCCTTGGCAGTGAGCTGATCTTGGCAGTGAGCCCCAACTTTTGCAGTGAGCATTTTGGGTAGTGAGCCTCTAATTTTTGGTATTGCTATATCATACTTATTTTGTGAGCTAAACACTCCCCATGGTTTTTCCCCTCTAGGGTTTTCCATGTAAAAATCTAGTGTCTCCTGTGTTGAATGTGTAAATATGTTTAAGCTCCTGTTTCATGCTTTTAATTGGTATCAGAGTAGAGGTTCCTCGGTAAAGAGTCTAACAGATCGAGGTAGATCTAAGATGTCACATAGGAGGGAGTCACCGCAATTTGACGGAATGAATTATGCCCTTTGGAAGGTACAGATGAAAATTTATCTTATCTCTCTTAGTTATAATGTCTAAAAGATAACAGAGAAAAAGTATACTATCCCTAAAAATGGTCCATCAAATGATGATGAAGTCAAACAATATGAAATTAATGGAAAATCTAGAGATGCTTTATTAAATGCCTTATCTAACAATGAGTTGGTGAAAGTTATGGATTTGGAGACTGCTCATGAGATCTAGGATAATTTTAAAAGTTTATATGGAGGAGATGATTCTATAAAAAGTGCCAAACTACAAAACTTGAAGGCAAAGTATGAAGCCTTGAAGATGAGTGAAGATGAAAACATAACTATGTACATGTAGAGAGTTGATGAAATTGTCAATGGAATCAAAGGTCTTGGAGGTATCACTAAAGAGGAAGAGGTTGTGATGAAGATTCTTAGGTCATTGCCTAAATCCTACAATCACAAAGTGGCAGCAATTGAAGAGCTTATGAGTGTACAAAAGGTTTCAAAGGATCAGTTGCTCGAGAAACTTACAGCTTTTGAAATGAGAGAATTTGGTGATGCTCTGCTAAAGATTGAGACTGCATTCAAAGCCAGTACTTTAGAAAAGACTTCAAGAGCTCAAAAATATGCTATGGAATCTGATGATGACCTAGATGAGGTTGAAGCAAACTTTGCAGATAGAATGCAAAAAGGTTCCAGTAAGTACAAAGGCAAATTACCATTCAAATGTTTTTTTTGTGGCAAGATTGGTCACTATGCATCTAGATGTCTGGAGAGAATTGAAAGAGGTAAGAAGAAATTTGAAAGTAAACCTAGGGTTGTAAAGAAATGTTATATTGTCAGAGATCTTGATGATGATGGCATAATAGATGATGAGTCTGACGATGCTAGTACTAGTGCAAATGAATGCTTGTTTATTGCTATTAAGGAAGAACTTGTATCTACTAATCCTGCTAGCTGTGTGAAGGAATAAAAAGTAGTGGAAGAAAGTTCTTTGTTTGTTCAGGTGGAGAAAGATAAGGATGAATGGATTACTGATAGTGGATGCTCACATCACATGACCGATGACAAAAGTAAGTATGTAAATCTGGAAAAATATGATGGAGGACTAGTTAGGTTTGGAGATAATGCAGCTGGTAAGATTTGTGGAAAAGGATCTATTTCTTTTGATGGAAATCATAATACTGATGATATCCTATATGGAAAGCATAATCTTTTAAGTGTTGGTCATATGTGTGACAAAGGTTATGATCTGAGATTCAAGGATAATGGATGCAAGATCATGGAAAGCTCCGGAACAGTGATTGCTACTGGTAAGAAGACCAGAGGTGATATTTATCAATAAGAGGAATAGAATGATTACTGTTTGTTGGCTTAGACAGATGAGAGTTGGTTGTGGCATAGAAGGATGTGTCATAACAATTTTACAACTTGGTGAAGATAAGTTTGGTATAGGCTGTGAGAGATTTGCCTCAGCTTGTAAAGCTTGCTAATATTGTTTGCAAGGAATGTTAGTTGGGAAAGCAAACAAGAACAAGTTTCAAGAGCAAAGAACAAATTTCTGCCAGATTGTTGGATCTGGTGCATATAGATTTGTGTGGTCCTACAAGGATAAGAAGTTTGCAAGGAGACAGGTACCTCATGTTACTTATTGATGATTATTCTAGAATGACTTGGGTCACTTTTCTAAAAGATAAATCAGAAGCCCTAGAAAAGTTCAAGTACTTCAAGGCAATGGTTGAGAATGAGCTAGAATTGAGAATCAAGTGCTTAAGGTCTGATAGAGGAGGTGAGTTCACATCAAATGAATTCAATATTTTCTATGAAGAACAAGGGATAAAAAGACAATTGTCTGCACCAAAGACTCCTCAGCAAAATGGAGTTATTGAAAGGAAAAACAAGACAGTTCAAGAAGATACCAGGACTATGATGAAGGAAGCTAACCTACTGGAAGTGTATTGGAGAGAAGCCACACATACTACTATCTACATTCAAAACAGATTTCATGTCAAAGGTAATGGCACTAAAACTACTTATGAATTGTGGTATGGAAAAGTTCCTACAGTAAATATTTTAAGGTGTTTGGAAGCAAATGCTATATTAGAAGAGAAGAAGATCTAGGCAAGTTTGATGCTAGATGTGATAAAGGAATTTTTCTTGGTTACTTTACCAAGAGCAAGGCCTAGTGGTGCTACAATAAGAGACTAAAAAAGATTGTTGAGAGTGCTAATGTGAAGGTGGATGAAGACAAGGAAAGAATATCATATCTGAGTGGCTATGAATTAGATGAACCTATGGCTACATTGATTGAAGAAAAAGTTGAACAAGATGACAATCAAGATGAAGAAGAAAAGGCTCCAGAAAGTATTGCTAAAACTCCCATGTATGTAAGGATTAACCATTCTAAAGATCATATTATAGGTGACAAAAGCAAAGGGGTACTAACAAGGAAAAGAGCTGCAGAAGAATAGATGAACTACTGTTTGATTTCTAAGATTGAACCTAAAAATGTTAGTGAAGAATGTAATGATGAAAATTAGGTAAAAGTTATGGAAGAAGAGCTGATGCAGATAGAGAAGAATTAAACTTGGGAATTGGTTCCTAGATCTGCTAATAAGAATGTGATTGGAACCAAATGGGTTTTCAGGAACAAGATGAATGAGAATGGAGAAGTAGTTAGAAACAAAAAAAGGCTGGTATGCACAGGATATTCTCAGGTTGAAGGAATAGATTTTGAGGAGACCTATGCTCTGGTAGCTAGGATTGAAGCAATTAGAATGTTTTTGGCATTTGCAGCACATAAATATTTCAAAGTGTATAAGATGGATGTGAAATCTGCATTCTTGAATGGTGAGTTGGAAGAGGAAGTTTACATTGAACAACCAGAAACATTTCAGTTATTAAATCAAGGTGATATGGTGTGCAAATTGAAGAAAGCTTTGTATGGAATCAAGCAAGCCCCTAGAGCCTAGTATGCAAGATTGGACAAGTATTTGTTGCAATTAGGGTTCAGTAAAGGTAGTTGCTGACATCAATCTCTATTTCAAAATTAATGGTGATCAAATTTTGATTGTTGAAGTCTTTGTTGATGATATTATCTTTGGAGGCAATGAAGGTATGTGTAAGAAATTTGTAGAGGAAATGCAAAAAGAGTTTGAGATGTCCATGTTTGGTGAAATGAATTTCTTTCTAGGTTTGCAGATTACTCAATCAGATAAAGGAATCTTCATTTCTCAGTCCAAGTATGTGAGAGAGTTGTTGAAGAAATTTGGAATGGAGGACTCTAAACCAGTATGTACTCCCATGGTGACTAGATGTAAATTAAGCAAGACTGATGATTCACCCAAAACTAATCAGAAAAGGTACAGATCCATGATTGGAGGATTGCTTTACCTAACCCATACTAGACCAGACATAATGCATGCATCTTGTCTTGTGGCAAGATTTCAAGAAGATCCTAGAGAGTCACATGTGATCTGGCAGTCAAGAGAATCATGAGATATTTGAAAGGTACCCTAGATCATGGCCTATGGTATCCAAAGGATAATTATTTCACTCTCAGTCCTTATACATATGCAGATTGGGCCAGAGATGTTGATGACAGAAAAAGTAAAAGTGGTGGTGCCTTCCTCTTGGGAAATAGATTGGTTTCATGGTTGAGCAAAAAGCAAGATTCAATCTCTTTGTCTACTGCAGAAGAAGAATATATTGCAGCAGTAGGTTGTTGCACTCAAGTGTTATGGATGAAGCAAACATTGAAGGATATAGGAGTTGTGTATAAAGAACCAATCTCAACCCTCTGTGATAATACAAGTGCTATAAACATTTCAAAGAATCTAGTGATGCACTCAAGAACAAAGCATACATCTATAAGGTATCATTTTCTGAGAGAAATGGTGATAGAGAATGAAGTAAAAATGGAATATGTGTCTACAAAGGATCAGATTGCAGACATTTTTACCAAGCCTCTACCTAAGGATACTTTTGAGTATCTAAGAGAAAAGCTAGGGGTCATTACCCCTCTTGCTCTAAAATAAGATGCATAGGAATGCATCAGTCCAGTGGTGCCCAAAGCCTCATTCTTTGATCTAGATTGATGTTTTATAGGCTACCTCTCAGGGGGAGTAGCTAGATGTTGTTGATATGTGTTCTTGATAAGTGTTACAAGTGTTAATGAAAGAAAAATTTTAGTTTGATCAAAGCAACAGAGTGCAAGTATGTGCCCTTTGCCATTGATGTCAAAGGGGGAGAGAAATCATGTGAAAAACTTACGGGGAGAAAGAGTGTAGGTGTATAAAGAGAAAGGAGGAGAAGGAAATCAACGCAGAATCTTGTCTTGATGGTCTTTATAGTTTTTCACATCATATGTTGCCATCAATGACAAAGGGGGAGATTGTTGCAAGTATGTGCCTAACCGGTGTTGTCGTTGATGTCTGTTAGAAATTCCATGCAAAAGATATCAACTAAATGCAAATAAAGATTAAATAAAGGAATGAAAAATACACAGAAATAATAACAGCGAGAGACAATTTTTAATGTGGTTCACCCAAACTCGGGCTACATCCACCAATAGAGAGTCCAATATTATTATCTAACAAATCAAACTAATTACAACCAGCAATCCTTGCATCTCAATACCACTACAAATGCTACAATACAATAGCTCAATGAAAACCCTAACCCTTAGCCATTTTTATCAAGACTTATGTCGGTTACAAAATAGGGTTTTTTATGTCAGCCAATAGAAAAAATAACTCCCGACGCCTTTATAAAATAATAAAAGTCATTTAAGGTTTCGGGGGCACTGCCCCCAAGCCCCCGCGGGGGCGCTGCCCCTCGACCCCACCCTATATTGTGATAAGGAGCACACCAGAGGCGCTACCCCTTGACCCTGTCTTGGGGGTGCTTCCCCCAAACCCTCGTTAAATAATTTGAGGGGAAACTACATCAATAAAAGTGGGGAAAATTTAACCTCCAAGTCTGATTAGGCTCCATATAACAACAATCTCCCACTTGGAGACTGATCAGACTCCACAACATATCTATGTTGTCATTGGTGTCAACTGTGCTCTTATTTTGTTACTTGCTTGTGATGAATATTGCTTTGCATAAGTTCTGAAGATCATGAGAATATGTTTCTGATGTACTGAGTTTCCAAGTGCTTTTGAGAAAATTTGCCCTCCTAGTGGAAACAGTGTGTTATAGAGTATCTTGGTTTGATGATGAACAGTCCAGTAGTTTGCTCCGTATTTCTTGTAGAATGAATATCTTTGTCTGCAGATTGGAAGTCATTTAGAGGCATGTCTAAATATGCTATGTTTCAAGTTTGAGCCTCCAATATGAAGATTTGAGTAAGTTATGTTCCCCAGAGTAAAAACTATTTTTTCTGTGCATTTAGCGGTGATAGGGAGAAAGTATTTTGCTCTGCATTAAAGTATTTTGGTTTGTGGTTCTAGAGTTAAGTCTAGGATGATGTTATGTGACTTCAACTCAAATGGTTCAAGATTTAGTGGTCCGCAAGTGATCTTCTCTTTATGATAGTGGCTGATAGTGTTGTTTAAGTGCTCCAGTTTGAAGAATCTTCTTGACAAAGTGGTTAGAAATTATGCGGTTATTCCTGGTGATTACAATGTGCTTGTGGATATCTCATGATCATGTTCATACCTTCTAATTGGTCTATGAAGAGTAATTTGGATCGTGGATGAAGACTATTCCTAAAAGACTTAGTGTTAACTCCAAGTCTTGGTCGACCTGGTTGTTTTCACTAATTGCGGAGATGCGTTAAAGATTGTGGAAGCATTTTGTGGCATGGAAGATTGCAATTGAGTCCTAGCTAAGGCATAACATGTTCCACATACATCTTTTTCTTAGCTAATTTTGTTTAGGTCCAGACCTATTTCTATGTATGTTTTTAATGCCAACCTTGGAGATTGCTCCAATGGTTGATGAATGTAATGTCGACCTTGATGTACATTCCAAGGTTGATGAATTGTATAAAAACATGTAATGAAGCTGTGAAAAATATGTCCTTGCGCAAAAATGTGAAGCTAAGTGAAGAAGTGTAAGAAGAGCATAGCAGAAGAATGTATTGCGCTTCAATAAAACTAAACTGAGGCATGAAGTAGATGTTATCAAATCAGTTCACAAACCTTTGGCATTGAGCCACCCCTTGGCAGTGAGCTGATCTTGGCAATGAGCCCCAACTTTTGCAGTGAGTCCCAACTTTTGTAGTGAGCATTTTGGGTAGTGAGCCTCTAATTTTTGGTATTGCTATATCATATTTATTTTGTGAGATAACAACTCACTGTAGTTTTTCCCCTCTGGGGTTTTCCACTTAAAAATCTGGTGTCTCCTATGTTGAATGTGTAAATATGTTGAAGTTCATGTTTCATGCTTTTATGATTAAATTACAAATGCAGTGTTGATTGGTTGATGTTTTAATGGTTTTGAAATATTGGCTACAACTAATTCACCCCCCCCCTCTCAGTTGTATTTCCCTTTTCAACATAACAATGTTATTCTTTATGTGTTGTTTTGTTTATACTCTTTAAAGTATTCTTTATGTACTATTTTATGGATGTTGTTCTGTAACTATTATTTATAAAAATTGATTGTGAATTGTGAGATTGTGGCATTAGATAAAAGCAATTTATGATGTGTATTTTGAAATAGTTATTATTTCAATAATTCCTTCATAGAATATTTTCTATTAGATGGGAAAAGAAGGCCTAATCAATCATGAAGTAATTAGATAAATCTTTCCTCATCAAACATTGGACCACAAGCCACCAACGGCTTGAGGGATTGGCTGTTATCCCTAGAGAAAAGCCAAGATGTGGGTTGGTAGGGGCTCTGTTCCTTTGTTGCAATGATTAGGGATTGATGACAAATGTTTTGATAAAACTATGCAATGAAGAGACCTAATGAGCTAACTGAGTAAAAGTGTATACAACAATTATAGAAGATAAAAAATAGGAGCACAACTGAAATAAGCAGAACAGAAGGCACCTGTCACCAGAAGAAGGATCTATCAGAGTTATACACATGCACTGGGTGCCTTAGTCCTACAGTTTCTAGGTAGATAAAGTTTTGTGCAAAGATCTTTGTCTTTGTATCCTTCGTCTTCCTGTCCTTCATTGATATCTGAAACCCTTGATCTGGATCTGCATACATAAGAGGAGTAAAATGGGTGTGTTGTATAGGGTCTTACCTCAGTCAAACCCCGTGTAAGTTTTCCCACTTCCACTACAACAAATAATAGAGAGAGTGCATGTTCGCAATGATCAGAGGCAGATAACTGATAAAGATTGCAGTAATATATAATGAAATAAATTCACCGTGAGCATAAAACCCTAGTTGGATTGGTGTCGCAACACAAGTCACACACTAGGAGATGTTGGATAAGGAAGAAGCTTCCTCAAATACCTACAAAGGTTAGTGCAATAGCAGCAGTAATAATAATTCACAAGTAGAGAGCTTCAGAATCGTATAGAGAGCTTGTTGGCAGATAGATCAAATATTCATCCTAATGTCATTTCATCATGTCTCTAAATGGGAGAGAGTTATGTACATAGATGAATCCCAATTATTTTTTGAAAGAGTCATGTTTGTTAGTATCAAGACAAACAACTGAGAGGGGGGGTGAATCAGTTGTCTCAAAACTTTTTATTAACCACTTAAATCCTTCCTGTAATTCAGCAGCATAATAATAAATCAATCATGGAAACACAATGCAATAATTCAAGAGCAGAAACACATTAACACATATGACACCAAGATTTTAACGTGGAAAACCTACTTAAGGGAAAAACCACGGGGTGACTAACCCAAGATTGTATTCTCTGTTAAAAGAATAAAAAGAACAAAATGGCACATGCCAATTAGGGCTCACTGCCTGAGCACACTGCTCACAAGAGGCCCACTTCCTATAGGAGACACACTGTCTACAGAATAATAAGTATTACATACTTGAACTGAAGAATAGCATCTTCACCATGCTTGAGTCAGTTCCATTTAAGCTCAATACTTCTGCTCTGCCTTTTGCTCTTCTCCTCTCTACCACACTCTCATCTTCTCTCTCAATACCTTTGAAATGACTTCACAACTCTTATTTATACAAGACATCGACTTTGGGATAATCATCAAAGTTGACATACTTTACAGAGCAAATACACAAATACAACTTGATTTATTACACAAGACTTCATGTGAATCACCACACTATCGGCCACATAGATTTGGGACTTAAATCTTCTTTGAGGAACACGCCATGCTTCGCAGAACATCTTCAAGATCATCCACGAGATGTGTAAATCATCCAGTCGGCCAAGTTTAGGAAGAACATCATCATCCGGAAGTAATTCTTCAATTATGAGCTCAATCTTCAATACGGACCACCAACACGAACTGGACACAATCTAGAGACCCCCACAAGCTTGCTTTAATCACCAAGAACATCCACGCCACTTCTGCTTACTGAAATCATTCACATCTTCATCTGGAACCTCAAGAACATATTATGTCATTACTGTCATATTAGAATAGATGCTTGCGGACCTCCAGACCACGAACCAATTGAGTTGTCAATTCACATTGGCTTCCTAAACACTTCACCAAATCCGCAGAACAAGATATTGCATTTTCGGATCTCACTAGACCTATTTGTGTCACTCTGTCACCTCTAAACATCTGCCAGAACCGATTTTACTCATATGGCCATAACTTCTTCAAATCTTCATGCGAACCTCTCAAATCTTTACTGGATCACCTTTAGACACATATCTACAAACCCTTTGATGCACATCCTCTGATCTTCATCTTAGCTGGGATCTTCACTTCATAGAGCTTCACTGTCTTCACTGTTCTTCTCTATTTCTGATAGGACTAATTTTCTCAATATCCTTAGAACACAACTCATCCAATCCTTGACATCAATGCAATAGGAGTATGTTGACATCAATGACAACACTAGTTAGGCCCATACTTGCAACAATCTCCCCCTTTGTCATTGATGGCAACATATGATGTGAAAAACTGTTTTAACCATCAAGACAAGTACTTCTCCTCACTGACTGACATAACTCCCCCTATCAACAACAACCATTCACATGTCTTCTCTTCCTTTATTGCTCCCCCTTTGATCAATAACCAATTTTTATTTTTCACATGTCTTCTCTCCCCCTTTGACATCAATGGCAAAGGGCACATACTTGCATCACTCAGAATCATACAGACTGCTCCCCCTAAGTAGTAGCTTCCCATCATCAATCCAGACCACAAGATATGACTGTGAGATCCACCAGACTGATGCACATCAATGCACCTTAATTCAGAACCAGACGGTAATAACCCCTAACTTCTCCTTGAGATACTCAAAAGAGTCCTTAGGTAGAGGTTTAGTGAAAATGTTTGCAATCTGATCCTTGGAGGGCACAAACTCCAATCTGACTTCATTCTTGTTCACCTGCTCTCTCAAAAAGTGAAACTTGATGGATATATGTTTTGTCTTTGAATGCAACACTGGATTTTTTGATATATTTATTGCACTTGAATTATCATAGAAGATTGTGATAGGTTCCTCATACTCCACTCTAATGTCTCTTAGCATTTGCTTCATCCACAATACTTGAGTGCAACTACTTGCTACTGCAATATATTCTACTTGTGCAATGGACAGAGATAATGCCTCTTGTTTCTTGCTCAACCAAGAAACCAATCTTTTCCCTAAAAAGAATGCTCCACCACTAGTACTCTTCCAGTCATCCACATCTCCTGCCCAATCCGCATCTGTATCTGCATGAAGAGAGAAATCATGATCTCTAGGATACCATAAACCATACTCAACTGTTCCTTTTAGATATCTTAGAATCCTCTTGATTGCCATGACATGAGATTCTCTAGGATCAGCTTGGAATCTGGAAACAAGACCAACAACATTCATAATGTCAGGTCTAGTTTGAGTAAGATACAGTAGTCCTCCAATCATTGACTTGTACTTTTTCTTATCAGCCTTAGGAGAGTCATCATCTTTGCTTAGTTTACATCCGATTGCCATGGGAGTATTCATTAGTTTTGAGTCTTCCATCCCAAATTTCTTCAACAATTCTTTCACATATTTGGTCTGTGAAATGAAGATTCCTTTATTTGTTTGAGTGATTTGCAGACCCAAGAAGAAATTCATTTCCCCAAACATGGACATCTCAAATTCACTTTTCATTTGATTTGCAAAAGTTTTGTACATACTATCTCTTCCTCCAAAAATGATATCATCAACAAATACTTCAACAGTCAAGATATTTCCATGATCAATTTTGAAGTACAAGTTACTGTCAGCAGTACCTTTGTTGAAACTAATCTTCAAAAGATGCTTATCCAATCTTTCGTACCAGGCTCTTGGGGCTTGTTTGAGTCCATACAGTGCTTTCTTCAACTTGCAGACCATATCACCATGATCAAACAATTGAAATCCATCTGGTTGCTCAATGTATACTTCTTCTTCCAAGTCACCATTCAGGAAGGCAGACTTGACATCCATCTGATATACTTTGAAATCCTTGAAGGCAGCAAAGGCAAGAAATAATATGACTGCTTCAATTCTTTCCACCAAAGCAAAAGTTTCTTCAAAATCAACTCCTTCTACTTGGTAATAACCCTTGCAGACCAATCTGGCTTTGTTTCTGACTACTTCACCATCTTCATTCAGTTTATTCTGGAAGACCCATTTGGTTCCAATCACATTTTTGTTTCTAGGTCTGGGAACAAGATCCCAAGTGTGATTTTTCTCAATCTGCATCAACTCTTCCTTCATTGCTTTAGTCCAGCTTGCATCATTGCATGCTTTACTTACTATTTTTGGTTTAATTTTTGAAATCAGACAATACTTTTCTGAGTTTTGAGCAATCTTTCTTCTTGTTTGAACTGTTGCAAGTATGGGTCTAACCAGTGTTGTCATTGATGTCAACATACTCATGTTGCATTAATAAGAAGGATTGGATGAGCTGTGTGCTGAGTATATTGAGAAAATTAGTCTCAATTAGGAACAGTGAAGAATAGTGATGACAACAAGGTAAAAGTCCAAGATAGGTTGAAGATCAGAGGATGCGATTCAAAGGGTTTGTAGATATAAGTCTTGAGATGCTCCAGTCAAGTTTTCAGAGGTCCGCATGAAGATTTGAAGAAGTTATGGTCTCTCAAGTAGAACCAGTTCCAGCAGGTGTTCAGAGGTGATAGAGTGACACAGACAGGTCCGGTGAGATCCGAAAATGCATTATCCCATTCTGCAGATTTGAGGAAGTGTTAAGGATGTCCTTGTGAAGTGTCAAGTAGATTGGTTTATGGTTTGAAGGTTCGGAAGAACCTATTCCTTTGTGACAGTAATGACAGAGTGTGTTCTTGAGATTCCAGATGAAGGAGAGAAGGATTCCAGTAAGCAGATGAAGTACGGATGTTATTGATGATTTAGGAAAGCTTGTGGTGATCTGTGGATCATGTCCAGTTCATGTTGGTGGTCCACATTGAAGTTAAAGTTCATATTTGAAGAATAACCACCGGATGTTGGTGTTCTTCCTGAGACTGGCCGACCGGATATATTACATGTCTTGCAGATGTTCTTGTAGGTATTTTCTGACTTAGATGATTGTTCCTAAGTCAATGCCTTGTATAAGTTAGGGATTGTGAAGTCATTTCAAAGTGTGTCTTGTGGAGATGAGAGTGTGGTAGCGAAGAAGAGAGCAAAAGGTAGAGCAGAAGTATTGAGCTTAATGGAACTAATTCAAGCATGGTAAAGATGCTATTTTCCAATTCATGTATGTGATACTTATTTCTTTGTAGATAATGTGTCTCTTGTAGGCAGTGAGCCTCTTTTCAGTAGTGTGCTCGGGCAGTGAGCCCTAATTGGCATGTGCCATTTTGTTCTTTCTATTCTTCTAACAGAGAATACATTCTTGGGTTAATCACCCTGTGGTTTTTCCCTTAACCAGGTTTTCTACGTCAAAATCTTGGTGTCTTATGTGTTGATGAGTTTTTACTTTTGATTTGAATGCATTATGTTTCATGTTTAATATACTACTAATCACCAAGAAGATTTAAGTGTGTAAATTGGAGAAAGTTTTGCACAACTGATTCACCCCCCCTCTTAGTTGTGTGCCCTAAGTCTAACATGAACACCTTTGCTTTTATCACCTATGATCTGATCTTCAGAGTGATTCAGTCTTACATACCTAGGAGTTTTGGGAATTTCTTGCACTTCTATTTCTTGGACAGGTTCATTCAAACTTATCTCTTCTTCCTGATTCTCCGGATCAGTCTGGATCTGAATTTTAGAAGGGATTTGAACTTCTTAGACCAAAACATCATTCTGATCATCTTCTTCATGTTCATAAAACCTTGAGGGTTTTTCAATACCTTCATCAACCTTCACATTTGTACTTTCTATAATCTTTCTCAATCTCTTGTTATAACACCAGTATGCTTTGCTTTGAGTAGAATAACCCAAGAATATTCCTTCATCACTTCTAGCATCAAATTTGCCAAGGTCTTCATCTCTTTTAATGTAACATTTTCTACCAAAGACTCTGAAGTACTTCATAGTGGGAGTGATGCCAAACCAAAGTTCATAAGGGGTCTTACTAGTATTACTTTTGATTTGTACTCGATTAAGAGTATAGACAGCAGTGCTTACAGCTTCTCTCCAGTAGATCTGAGGAACATTTGCTTCCATCATCATGGTTCTAGATGCTTCCTGGATGGTCCGGTTCTTTCTCTCCACTACTCCATTCTGCTGTGGAGTCCTTGGAGCAGATAACTATCTTTTTATCCCATGTTTCTCACAGAATTCTATGAACTCTCCAGATGTGAATTCTCCACCTCTATCAGACTTGAAACTTTTTATGTTTAATCTAGTTTCATTCTCTACCATAGCTTTGAATATTTTGAATTTCTCAAGAGCCTTAGATTTTTCTTTTAGAAAAGTCACCCACATCATCTGGGAGTGGTCATCAATTAATAACATGAAGTATCTATCACCATGCAGTCTCCTGATTCTTTCTAGTCCACATAGATCAGTATGTATGAAGTCCAACAATCTGTTAGAAGATTGTTCCTTACTTTTGAATGTGACTCTGCTCAACTTACCCAACTAACATTCTTTGCACAAACTAGTAGTAGGTTTCACCAGTCTTAGAAGATCTCTTACAGCCTGAGTGTTGCTTATCTTAATGATATTATCAAAATTCACATGACACATTCTCCTATGCCACAACTAACTCTGATCAATTTGAACAAATAAACAACTTTTTTCAGTACCAACCAAGTGGAAGATGTTACCTTTTGTTTGAGTACCGGATGTAATCTCTATTCCAGAACTTTCAAAGATCTTACATTTTCCATTTTTGAATCAGAGATCATAGCCTTTGTCCACCAACTGTCCAACACTAAGAAGATTATGCTTCAGACCTTCAACATACAGTACATCACTGGTTTTGTTCTTTCCATCAAAAGAAATAGTTCCTCTACGTCTGAATCTGCCAGCAAAATTATCACCAAATTTTACAACTCATCCTTCATATCTTTCCAAATCTATGAACTTATTTTTGTCACCTGTCATATAGTGGGAGCATCCACTGTCAATGACCCAATCATCTTTTTCTTCAACTTGGGCAGCCAGAGCTCTTTCTATCATTTTATGATTGATAGATTCAGAGGGCATTGGATCTTCTTCCTTGATGGCAATAAACACCCAGCCACTGCCGGATTTGTTTCATGTCTCTGATTCATCATTTTTTACTCCTTCATCATCATCATCTTCATGAACATAGTTTTTGGAATCTTGATCTGTATGGATTTTCCCTTGAAAATCTTTCTAGACACCTTGAGGCAAAATGACCAATCTTGTTGTAGTTGAAACATTTGAAGGGTAATTTTCCTTCATACTTACTAGATCCTCTTGGCAGTCTTTTTGCAATAAGGGCTTTAAGTTGAGCAGCTTCTGTTTCATCTTCTTCCAAATCTTTTCTTACTTTTTCATACCATGATAGTTTCTTTGAGGAGTTCTCACTTGGATCAAACTTTTGTTTGCCTTTTACAGAGGCACTAGCTTTGAATGCAGATTCAGTCTTGGGGGGGGCATCTCCAAACTCGGCCAACTCAAATGCAGCTAATTTTCCAACTAGTTGATCTCTTGTGATATTTGAAAAAGATTTGAATTCTTCAATAGCAGCAACCTTGTATTTGTAAGCAAAAGGTAGGGATCTAAGAACTTTAGCAATAATCTCATCTTCATCCAAGATTCCACCAGCACACCTAATGCCACAAACAAGCTCATTTACTTTTGGCATAAATGTAGTGATATTCTCATCTTCATTCATCTTCAGGTTTTCAAATTTTCCTTTCAGACTCTATAGCTTGCCACATTTAACATATTTGTCTCCTTCATGCAGAAATTACAGTTTTTCCCAAATCTCATATGCAGTTTTTAGATCTATAACATTTGTCAGCTCTGAATCAGATAAGGCACCTAATAGAGCTTCTTTAGCCCAAAGATTGTCTTAAGCATCTTTGATTTCATGTACAGTTGTGGGACCATTCTTTGGAGGAACATACTTATTTGAAGTTATGATCCAATATTACATTCCCATACATTGCAAGTGACATTCCATGCGGCTTTTCCAAAGAGTGTAATTGGTTCCATCAAACCTTGGACTATCCTTCTTGTAGGAAGATGTCTTGGATCTCCTCAAGTGGTTAAGCTCTTTTAGATGAACTTAGCTCTGATACCAATTGTTAGTATAAATACAAACAACTAAGAGGGGGGGTGAATCAGTTGTCCCAAAACTTTTTATTAACCACTTAAATCCTTCTTGTAATTTAGTAGCATAATAATAAATCAATCATGGAAACACAATGCAATAATTCAAGAGCATAAACACATTAACACATATGACACCAAGATTTTAATGTGGAAAACCCGGTTAAGGGAAAAACCACGGGGTGACTAACCCAAGATTATATTCTCTGTTAAAAGAATAAGAAGAACAAAATGGCACATGCCAATTAGGGCTAATTGCCTTAGCACACTGCTCACAAGAGGCCCACTTCCTACAGGAGACACACTGTCTATAGAATAATAAGTATTACATACTTGAACTGAAGAATAGCATCTTCACCATGCTTGAGTCAGTTCCATTTAAGCTCAATACTTCTACTCTGCCTTTCACTCTTCTCCTCTCTACCACACTCTCATCTTCTCTCCTGATACCTTTGAAATGACTTCACAACTCTTATTTATACAAGACATCAACTTTGGGATAATCATCAAAGTCGGCATACTTTATAGAGCAAATACACAAATACAACTTGATTTATTACACAAGACTTCATGCGAATCACCACACTGTCGGCCACACAGATCTGGGACTTAAATCTTCTTTGAGGAACACGCCATGCTTCGCAAAACATCTTCAAGATCATCCGTGAGATGTGTAAATTATCTGGTCGACCAAGTTTACGAAGAACATCATCATCCAGAAGTAATTCTTCAATTACGAGCTCAATCTTCAATGCAGACCACCAACATGAACTGGACACAATCTAGAGACCCCCACAAGCTTGCCTGAACCACCAAGAACATCCACACCACTTTTGCTTACTGAAATCATTTGCATCTTCATCTGGAACCTCAAGAACATATTCTGTCATTACTGTCATATTAGAATAGATGCTTGCGAACCTCCAAACCACAAACCAATTGAGTTGTCAATTCGCATTAGCTTCTTAAACACTCCACTAAATCTGCAGAACAAGATATTGCATTTCTGGATCTCACCGGACCTATTTGTGTCACTCTGTCACCTCTGAACATCTACCAGAACCAGTTTTACTCATATGGCCATAACTTCTTCAAATCTTCATGCGGACCTCTCAAATCTTTACTGGATCACCTTTAGACACATATCTACAAACCCTTTGATGTGCATCCTCTAATCTTCATCTTAGTTGGGATCTTCACTTCATAGAGCTTCACTGTCTTCACTGTTCTTCTCTATTTCTGATAGGACTAATTTTCTCAATATCCTCAACACACAACTCATCCAATCATTGACATTAATGCAACAGGAGTATGTTGACATCAATGACAACACTAGTTATGCCCATACTTGCAACAATGTTAGGCCGACACAGGTGTATCACCCAATGTAACAAGGACAACACTTCAACAT